>JBAIZZ010000068.1:32511-99322 GCA_037355905.1 Heliconius aoede | reverse complement strand
GTTTCCACCAGAAGTCACTTCGTCTTGGCCCATCAAAAATTTGTTAAACCTTTTTAACACTTTCTTTTGTGACTTTGATGGTTTGAAATCTAAGGCTTTACATCTGTGTATGAAAAATTCAACTCTCTATAGTGTGTTCTTATCACGTACACCAAAGCGAACCCAAAATTATACAAACCGAATGGTGTACATGGGACAACAGATGGCTTCAAAAAATGGTTTATAGCAATATTTTCCAGAACGTCTCCAACCTCTGTCTATCAGATCTTGATAATCACCCACAGTCATAGTATGTGCCCATAACCCTATATTAATATTAATTAAGTACAAAAAGTTAAATGACAGTCTTTTACAATAAAAAAATATATAAATCTTACCATGACTATAATTAGAATCTGGTTTCTTGCAGTAACCACATTTATAACCCTCATTTCCAGCGTAGTATTCAACAATACTTCGTTTCATCATTATATTTTTATTTATATACTAATGTTGTTTTAACTTAAGATTTTGTTAAATAACCAATTTTATATTTATAACCAATAATAACCAATGACAAAGTAAAATACAAAACTTCAATGTCAAAATGACAGTTTTAAATAAACACTTGACATTGATAAGCTAAAGGCTCGCGAGATTCGAATGTTAAATCAAATGTGGCATTGCTATATAGAGAATTTTTTTTTTCTTTTTATATACTGTACTATTAATGTAAATAATATTTACAGCCTATATTATATTTTTACGTTTTACTAATAAGTGTTTGTATAAGAGTTTTATGGGCTTCAGAGTATTTCAAACTTGAAAACTATCTTTACAATAATAAAACATTATGAAAAGAAAGTCTGCTCAAATTTTAAACAGTATTAAGAGGAATTAAATATTTTCACGAAAAAATAATTAAGGATAGACCTTACACCAGAGTAAAACAAAGTGATCTTATAAGGGTTCCTTTTTTCCGTAAAAGATACGGAATCCAAAAAATTAAGTAAATAAATAAAAAGGAAATCAATGTATATATTTTACATGAGCATTTTATAAATAAGGAAATATAAATTTTCGTAAAAATTCAATTTTCTGAATGACTTTTTTGATTTATTTTTTTTTGTCGTTGCGGTAGCGAGTCTCGATGTCTGTAAGAAATTTTTAGATATTATTTCATTTATAACAAATATTTATAATAATTGATTGTAGTTTTAATTATTTAATTTAATAAATATATCTACATATACAAAAATATAACACTTACGACTTCATATCCTCGTCAACTTCAATAATATTAGACATAATAGACGGTAATACTATTCGTCTCCTCTGTGGCCTGAAGAAATAGTATTTTTTAGCCGAGTACGTTATTAAGTTAAATTCATTTGAGGCTAGTCGTGGTGCAGGGACACAAAGCGTAATTATAAAGGCGAGAGGTTGTGTGTTCGATACACATTCGAGGAAATGAAATTTGATATTTCCATTTTCTTCACTGTGGTCATATCATTAAGATCCATCTGCCTACTCTTACGTGTTCAAGATACGGCGTGACGCTAAAAATAATAACTAAAAGGAGAGGTTTTTTATAAATTGACTAACTTTTATAGAAATATGATTAACCTTTTAGTGGTTTTTATATAGTTCCATTCTTGAACACAAACTTCACCCCAAATTAGAAATATCATTCCACTCAACAGCAGGACTGTGCCATGAAAGCTCCATACACATTTCCAAATACATTCGGAATTCTGAATACAAATGTTTTTTTAAAGTTAACACGTTTCCCTTGAAAATACATAAAAGGTACCAGCTTTGCCAAATGTGCCAATTTTTTGCCAATAACGGGACAAGCATGGTCCCTCTTTACGTGAATAATTCCACGCAATTTTAATATTTTTTCTTTTAATAAGTTAATTATAGTTCCTGAAAATCTGGCAATGCTGGTAAGCACTGGCAATGCTTGTTAATGATAGTTCCAATTACATCAAATTTGTATGTTACTTGTCCAACACACAAAGAAACAATAATTCCCGGTAAATTTCCGATCATTTTGATTATTGTGTGAATGGAATTTACATAATTAGGCGATAGCTCCTGAAATGTGGATACTTTTGTTAAGTCAGTTATATTTTAACGATTGAAGAATTCCTGTAATTTAAATGCTTTATTATCATATATATTTTTATATTTGGAAAGTAAATATACTTACTTATTAATTAATAATTTATTATTATTTAATAACATGTCGTAACATTATTAATAAACAAAAAATAAATTTACAAGAAATCAGAAATATTTGAAGCAAAACCTACAAAGTCGTATGTCTTTAAATTTTACTTAAGACTTAGTAAACTTGCTAGATTTTATTTTCTTACGTAACAAATGTCTAAAGTAAGATCCATTCCAGCTGCGGTGAGGGCGATAGCTGCGGTCAGGAGAACTGGGCCAGGGCTGTACAGTGTGAACCATGCACTCGACATCAAAATTCCTGGTATTATATGAGCTACATAAAAGACGTATCGACTGTTACGATTTTGTACCACAAAAATAAAGATATTATTTGTAAACATAATACAGATATTTTTAAAAATAATAGTTTATAATAAAAAAAAATCTTTTATTTTTTCTTTAAATTACAGATTATACTTACAGACAACTATGAAATATTTTCTCATATGTTTTATTTTTTTTATGTTCGTATTGTGTTTGTACCAGTGGTACGTCTGAATGATTATTGTGCCAAGTATCAGTCTTAGGAAAAATGGTAGAGCAACCAACGCTGAGGACTAAAACAATTTTATATTTATACCTTTCCGAGATAGATAGAGACAATGAAATTACAAGTCGGTAATCTTCATTTCTCAATCATTTAGAGATTGCATTTATTTATTATTAGGTACGCTTCGTATCATAACTTGTCCAAGGTAGAGAATAATACCTAATTATCAACGAGTTTACTTTAATCCCACAAACAGCGGGTAGGTCCACATGCCAATTACACCATAATATGTACTTTTTAGAAAAGAGTCATAAAATATATTCTGATGTGAAAATATTGAACGCATAAATTATTTCCGTGTATACTGTAATAATATTTTTCAAAATATTTTTAAGGTATTATTAAACCGTCATCATCTAAACTAAGTGTCGTCTATTACGTAATATCCTCCTTACTTCGTACACGCTGTACCGTAGGACAATTGTGTAATACAGTGGTCCATGTAAGCAAACGGCAATTATCATCCAAGCGTATCCAAAATTCAGAATGCAAATTGACCAAAACGACATTGATTTTAAAATGACTTTCCATGGGGCTTGAGAGTTAGTTAACTGTAAATTATTATTACTCTCTAAAAAAATTTATGTTTTACGACAGATATTTCATTATAGTTACATAATAATTAGGAATAAAAATAGTTAAAAGGTACTTTAATGTTAAAAACATTCCCAATAGTCGTAGTCAAGTAGTCCAGTTCTTCTTTAGATATCAAATTATTTTTTGATGGGCTATCTGTAATTGCATAAATCCAAGTTCCAGCCCACACCATTTGAACTATACCCGATATGTAAAATCCTACCGACCAATTAAAGTAATACTGTACGACTGCGCAGATAAGGAAAGTTGAACATGTTCCTGTGGTTATACCTGACAAATGGAAATATCGGAAAATATTTAAAACATAAAGAGTCAGCGTGAAATTTAAATAAACACAACCTACCGCAATAAGCCCACATAAAATGGTGCCTCTCTGTTGGTGGCACCCAATACCTTAGCACTTGGACCATGCTTGGTAGCATAGCTCCCTAAAATAATAATATTTGACATTGAAATTGTATAGGGAAATTATGTATTATTATAAATTTTCAATTTGTCTCATTTTTTTTAAGTACATACCGCACCAAATCCTATCAGAATTCGGACAATAAAAAGAAGCCAGAAATTGTAATACGCGGACGCAGGGGTAAAGCAGTTAAGAGCCCCAGAAACTAAGCCGGCTGCACCGACTACCCACGCTGGCCCGTAACTGAATGTGTAACGTATTACAATTATATATTAACAACAAAATCTCAATTTTACGCGGCAAATGAATATTGTTAACAAATAATACCTTACCTGTCCCCAATATTGTGAAATATCGGAAAGCATACACAATATCCAATATGATAGGCGGCAAAAAGCAATGCTATCCTTAATTCATTCCAGTACATAACTTCTAAAACATTCTGTAAAATTTATTCTAAACACATTACTACAAAGAAGAACTGATAACATTTACTTTATATATATAAAACGAACCCCGTATCTGGAACTAATCACAGTACGCAGAGAATTGGTCACGTTATAGTACGGTAGTAGTAAATTCCGAAAACGTTTGGGCTTCTCCACCATGTCAACAATATGGACACTAATATTATAACGCACTACGTATACCAAGAAATAGCCAAGAAATATCATCATTCCCACCTTTAAATAAAAAATCACCGTTAAAATACTGTTACTAAAAGTAACGTATCAAAGTAAATGCATTTTAAAACCTACTATGGCTCTTATGCGAATTTTTAACATTACAAAAATCTAAAGTCATTAAAATGTTTATATGTTATATTTCTTTGTAAAATCATAGCCTCGCAGATTTTCGTCGGAGTTATAAACTTTTAATATATATAACCTTAAAAAAATACTCAAATTTACTTTTAAAAATATATTTAATTAAATTATTTATTTTAATTACAATATGTCACATTAAAATAATTTACATCACAAAAGAACACAGCATACGCTTCCATAACTTCACTACCGTCAATAAAAATCATAGAAAGAAATTCATGATTTTTTTATTTCAGCTTCACGCTGTATCCCGCATGTTGCAGGGTGAGCAGAGGGAGCCTATTACTAAAAAACTCCCCTCTTTAGACCGAATTATGGAGGCATTGCGTGTTGAATTAACGCCACGCTTGCCTCGACACCAAAACGATTATTAAATATTTCATTTCCCCTAGTGAGAATCGAACCCACAAGCTGTTGCGTTGCAGTCACACGCTTCTGCCCTTCCCTACGCCACAATTAGCCTCTCAAATATTCATGTGATTTTCACATAATAAATATTGATGAAAATATAAACTGAAATGAATAAGTACTATATAATATTTTTGGTAATGGACATCACAGTTACAGTTTTTATGTAATCAATATTTATTAAGCACATTTGAATACTGTAGACAGAACTGTCCATTGAAAAAAAAAAGAAAGACTAAGCGACAAACCCCACCTACATATTAATATTGTAATTTTCTTATATATTTTTATATAGGAAAATATTCACTACAATACGTGGAATGTTAAATTAAATAAATCTATCTACTAGTGGAGTAGTCAGATCTTTTTATCCTTTATACAATTATACTATCATATTTAATATTATCTATAAAATTAAAGGAATGGATGCACATTTATGCACGAGTAGTAACACTAGTGGGATTTTCTTTTAAATCTTTTACGTTATTTTCTTTCGAAGCTTCATTCATATCATTGAGATGACCAGATCTGCCACTTTCTTCGTTGCTATTGTTTTTATCCATACCAATATAATTCCAGTCTTGTGTTTGGCCCGAGCCGAATAAAATGAAAAACATAGCGGAAACTATGTAAACAGATGCTCCTACAAAAAACACTGGACGCCAATGCTCGAAGCTATTCTGTAGAGAAAAAAAAAACAATATAAAGATATCTCGTAAAAAGATTTCAAAAGTAAGTCTAAATAAGTTTATAGGAACAAAATAATTACCCCTGATCTGGTAAAGTATGCCGTGATCATAGGCGTAAAGAATCCTGCCGTACTTCCAACAAAATTGGCTATACCATATAATGTCCCAGCGTAATTAGGTGCGAGGTCCTGATGGTTTTGTAGATTAGTTAGAGTCGCTGCACCATTGAACCCCATGGACAATGTTATCATTGTTACTGATAGTGCAGTGGAACATCCAGTATAAACTAATAATACTAAAAGTATACCAGGAATTATGTGTGAGAACAAACAAAAAGACTTTCTTATAACAGTTGTTGTCATTAATTTCTTCGACAGTATGCAATCTCCGATAGCTCCAAATATAGTTGCCAAGAATAATCTTGCAAGGTAAGGCAGAGCAGATATTATTCCAGCCGCTGACAGTTCAAATCCGAGTACACTTGATACAAATTTGGGACCGACAGTCATTATAAAGTACAAGCCCCAAAGGTTTCCGAAATGTAAAACAATCATGGCCAGGAACGGAAACGAGGTGCATATATGTTTAAACGGTGGTAAGCTCTGGAAAAGATATATTATAGATATAATTAAATAAAATAAAGATTATTTGAAAGGTTACAACGTAGAAAACATCACTACAAATTTCAATTGCCTTAACGTAATTCATCTAGTGATGACCTCAGTAACCACAAAGCATCTTCATGACTATTGTCCGCAAGAATCAATGTGACATTCACTCCCATAAAAATAATAAGCAAATGTAACGTATTACGACTTATTTTATAATTTGTTTTGCTATTATATAAACAGAAAATTAAATAGGATATATTATAGAACTGTTATTGAGTATACAATTCCATACCCACCTTTGTTTTTTTTATTTTATCACCTAGCGCATCTGTGATATATTTCTTTTCGGCAACAGTAATTCTTGGATGTTCAGCCGGCGTATCAGCTACAAGATACCACCATATCCCGGACCAAATAAATGTCAAGGCAGCTGGAACGTAGAAAGCTGACGCCCATCCGAATCTCTCCAACAACGGTCCAGTAAGAGACCACGTAACTACTGTTCCTAGAGTCCCTCCCATCAAAGCGCTTATAAATTTTCCTTTTTCTTCTGGTGGCGCCCAACGAGCCACAAGAACGTGTAGAGCTGGATATACAAAACCCTGAAATTTATATAAAATTTATTAAAAATTTCAAGACATCAAATTCACTCGCAGGTTCGCCCGCATGCACTGCACAATTATTAGTTTTCTCTTTTAAATTACTTTCGTGATCATTTTAGAGATAATATTCATCCATTGATAGCTAAATTTCAATAAAATACTTATTTTATAACAATACATTCGCAACAATTCTTTATATTGACATAACTTTTTTTATGTATGAACCGATTGAAATAAAACAAACGCTTAATGTTAAGCGAAATACAATAGTGAAAACCGCATTTAAATCGGTTAAGCCGTTTGTGAGATATTAATAATAAATTTTCAGACAGCGATGTGATAGAGTTTTATATATTTATATTTTAAATAACTGTTTTATATATTTTTATTATTATACGTTTTCTATATTTTTATTATAGTTATAGTTTTTTTTTCATACACTTCTGTGTATGTGATCTTAAATTTTCACTAAAAGACCAATACAAGAATTTGTATGTATCGTTCATGAATATATGCTTACCCCAGCTACTCCAAGAAAGAATCGTACTGTTACTAGGAAAGCATAATCAACTCGTGCAGCGAAGGGACTTATTGCAGTCAAGAACGCACTTGCCAAGGAAGTTATAAGGACCACATATCTCGGACCCCATCTTTCCGCGGCCATCCCACCCACTAGAGATGTGATGGGATAACACCAGAAGTATGCACCAAGAATTGTTGCCTGCTGATTTGCAGACCAATCGAATGTGCCACCTAAGACCTGTAAAATGTCTGAATATTATAGTTATACTTACCATACAATTTATGCATCCATACAAATATTGATTAGCCTTTCAAAGAAGTATTAAAATATTTTACAAAAATATATAAGCTGGAATATTACAAATACCAAGCCAGTCCTGGTTGCAGGATAATAAAGTGTTATTGTAAACGCGACTGGTTGGATCCCCACACGAGGAAATGAAATATTTATTTAAATTTCCATTTTATCGCTCTGGTGTCGAGGCAAAGCGCGGCGTTGAGTTCCGCCACTCAACACATAATGCCTACAGAATATGGCGAAAAGTGGGCAACGGAGTGTCTTAACACTAGGTTCTCTCACTCTACACTGCTGGGTGCGTGAAGTTAATTTTTTTTTTCATTTACTACAAAGTATGAGTCCATTACGTAGATTGCATTTCTAGTGCAAATATAATTATAACTACAGGTTCACATGTGATGAGATAAATCACATAATGGCTAAGGACGTGTTTCGTAATCACCAACGAGTCGACATTGTATTAAATAACATAATAAATAATTCGAAAAAAATATATAAATATTATTTAATTATTATTATATTAGACAAGTACTTGCTAATTATATAAAATATGACTCTGTGAGAGAGATCCTCACTCGTCGTATTTATTATTATATTTAAATTATTTTCATTTCCTTGATTTGACAAGACGAGTTGCAGTAAACTCCGCCACCTAAAGCCTAAAACACCATTTGTAATCATGTGTAATATAAAGCAACGTATAAAACCATCAAATTATGGAAAATAAAGATTACCTCTCTCGGTACTTCTCTGACATCAGCGATGTCAACATGTTTGAAAGTTTCATTTAACTCACGTTTACTAGGTCCACACTGAGATTTCGATCTGTGAAATATAGTGTAATACATAATTAAGTCATTAAAAAAAAAGATATTAAGATCTTAAATAACAATGGATAATAAAATCTATAGTTATGTACAAGTTAGTTACACCCTTTTTTTAGACGTCTATAATTCTATAAAAATAGTATGGATGAATGAATTACGGGATGGAAGCTTCAGCGCTCCATTTACGGTAACAGCATATAGGGTAAAATATTTTAAACCCATAACTAAAGAAATTAATCAAGATATCTCAATACTTTGGAGGTAGGATTTTTTTTCTCATTTCACGATGTTTATCCATACTGTATTTCGTGTGACACAGTTACGCATAGATACTAATAACGTAAACACTTACATTACAAAACTACTACTAAAGCTTAAACAAGTTTGATAGGTTAATGTCTGTTTGAAAAAATCACTTTTCCATTTTTGGAAAAAAAAGTTAAAAGTTGGAAATAAAAGTGATGCTGACAAAAACTCTCTGTATATAAAAATATCTTAATATATGATTATATATTAATAATATATTGTATATTAATAAAAAATATATATTAAATCAAAAAATATATATATTTTCTGAAATAGTTGTACTGTGGATAAGGTAAATTGTAAAACGAGCTTAATTGCGCTCTTTAATTTCACCTGCAGAAATCTTTTACCTCAGCATTTTACTCAGAAAACTAGACCAACTTGTTTTACAATTAGATATTACTATCTATTTATAGCGTAAAAGGTAACGACCGTTTGGGAATGCACGTATCTGCCTGGTTAAGTCATTAGCTATCGGGTTCATTAATGTCATATAATAAAGAAATAAATATGTGTATATACTTAAAAAGGCACTTTAAATCGAATAAAATTTACATATTATAAGAAATTATTATAATATTTTAACCACCTATAATTTTAATATTGATTAAGGCGTTAATAAACATATATTTTAAAATTGTATTCTATATTATATATTAAATATTATATATTAAATATTATATATAAAGTTATTATTTATATTTAACAATAAACAGACATGAACCTACTTACTGCGTTGCGAACGTGTTACAATATAATGTCATATTTTAATATTGTTAACGTTATTATTACTATTTATTTTAATTTTTCTAAAATTATCAGCTTTCATTGTATTTTTTTTTTGCCACTTAGACTAGCTTATACCTAGAATTATCTCTAGTTATTAATTCGTAAACAGATTAACGTATTTATATTTGCCTTTCTCTACATATTAAAATTAATATCTATTAACACACTCAACTTAAATCAAATTTAGGGAAAAAATATATTGTGTCAAATGTCGCACGTTGTTATAGTTTATTTTAAGAAATTTATATTTATATCTATATTTTCTGAAATGAAACAAAGAATATATCTAAATTAGTGGTAAATAATACGAAGCTGGGACAAAACCCTTCATGCATTACGCATACTATGTAATAATTTTTTTTCTTGACAAATTATAATAAATTATTTTTTAACAGTAAACAAACCGACTTCAAACAATAAATTAAAAAGTAAAAAACAAATTTACTTAACATAAAGTAAAACGTACTTTAGTTTTTTTTAAACTAAAATAATAAAAAAGTAGATTATATAATTTTGAAGTCGGTGTCAAACTATTCCTACGACAATTTCGAATTACTAAGCCGGTTTGTTGAACTTGGCACCGACTTCGACAAAAAATATTCGGGCAAACTGAGAACCCTCCTTTTGTTTGAAAGTCGAGTAATATAACTACTTAACGATATATATATACATAAATGTTGTACTATAAATAGTAGATAGTAAGTAGTTTATACTACTTACGAGATATTTTTAGCGGGATGTGGCACCATTGCAATCAAATTCAAACTCATATTCACACGGAGCATATAAATCACCCAGCAACTTGTGAATATCATTATCCAAAGATTAAAACGCACCGGGATTACATCTGTAAAAACAAAGTTATTGTTATTGTAAACTTTTTTGATAAATGTCGAATCGGGTTCGATTTCCACTCGAGGAAATGGAATATTTTCATTTCTTCGCTCTGGTGTACAAAGAAAGCATGTTGAGTTGTGAGTGAGAAAGTGGAGAGAGTAATGTCTTAACATTAGACTCCTTCTGTCTACATTGTTGCATGCGGGGTACAGCGTGATGCTGAAAAAATTGCTAAAAGTTCAAAATACTTAGTGATAATCTGAACGTATTTCAAACTTATAATTACTTAAGCACGTTGATGGCTTTACTTCCATGATAACGATAACATTTAATATTTTCTATTAAATATATTATTTATTTCTAATAAACTTGTTAGATAACTTTTCCAAAGTCTATCAAAATATATTCCAAACTATATCACACTCTTCCTATGGTGTCACAAAAAAATTTTTTTTATGTAAATATGTTTTAAATCAAGAGAAGAAATAAGCATTTTATTTTCGCTATATGAATGTGTAATTGTAAAAATCGTTCTAAACATCGCATCGGTAAATAGAAATAAGAATGAGAGATTAATGACAAATATATATGACAATAGCATATGACACTTGCGTTATTTATGTTAAACCTCTATATAGATATAATATATAATAAACTGATAATAGTAAATTATTTATTTCTATCTGTTGTAGCTGTATTCATACAGCTAAATGAAATATTTATTATTTTCAATATTAGAATAGTGTACGTTGTATAGAGTTACAAATTAAATTTATCTGGTTTTATAATTATAATTACAACCATAAAATATGATTATATGCATTCATATATAATTTTTATTGTTTTTAATTATTTATATAAGTACATTGTATTCTTTGATGTGTGGTGGAACTAAATGCCCTATATCGTTTAACTAGATCAGACAAAAAATAAAGTGTAAAATATAAATTACAATTGAGATTTTGAACCTTGAATCATCATTTACACCCATACGCGGCCTAAGCTTATAAAATATATTTTAGAGCAAAGCCAAAAGATAATGATAATAAAAAAGGATAATAGCCAAAGGATATTTTTAAAATATATATTTTTAATAAAAACTATCGTTATTCGAATGGTCACCCATTGGCAACAATACAGCCTTTAAACATGACTTTAAACGCTGAGGCCAGTTATCAATAGCAGCACGCACTCTTTCTATGGGCAAATTCTTCACTGGACATCGTGTGCATTATTTTGGAGAGTCTCTAAAAGTGACCAAAAGTCATAATCCTGTGGACTAAGATCATGTCTAGATGACGGCCAGTTTTCAGAGTTCTGATGAAGTCCGAAACGTTAATTTCTAGCCAAGATTGGGTGGATCGAGCTTTACGATCCGGCGCGGCGGCGAATGGCTAATTGTATATACGGTAATTATATCTGTTCAAATATTGCTCAATTGTAAAAAATTTCTCATCCGTAAACTTTTTTCTTCTATGACGTCTTTTTGCGTAGTCATCTCTTAAAATAAGCGACGTGGTGAAGATAGCCTTCATCGATTGAAGTAATTCGCAGTTTTTTTATAGTTGTTTATAATATATATGCTGATTTTTTTTCATAATGCCTTAGAGGATAATAAATAGGTTCACCCGGTCTAATAAGAGAGCTGGTTTAATAGATCCTTGTACAATTAAAATATTTTTCTTAGTAATACTGATGCATCCAGGTATATTTTTATAAGGTCAACATGTCTTAGTTAGGAAAGTATCTTTATATTGAAAAATATTGGGGAAAATAATTGTTATTATTAAAACTTAACTCATTGGACTGTTTGTAAGTAATTTTTTTTTTACTTATATATTTTAAGTAGGTATATATTAATATAGAGATATACTTTTAAAATAACTTTTCTATGTTACTTTGTAGTTGAAAGATTTTTCGAAGCTTTAATAACTACAATAAAGAAATCATATAAATTTCGTAATAAATATTAGATAACATATGACTATATTTATATTTCTGGACCATCTTTTTTGCGCATAATCTATTTATTTTATTCAAGTGCTGAACCACGTTTAAGTTCACAATTTGCAAGACGCATTTATGAGGTGACATTATGTCGATCGTCCTAGCGAGACTAATCGCTCTTAATAACACTATGTATTTATTATGAAATTTTGCACTACATCACAAGGAGAGTGACGCAACAGCTAGAGCCTTATTCTATTATCATATGTTTTAAAAATATTCAGTTAGTTAAGAGTGGCATAACGTTTTCAGTGACGTAACTCTACGCCATGCTTTGCCTCGACACCAGAGCGAAGAAATTAAAAATTAATTGTTTCATTTCCACGAGTGGGAGACGATCCCACGTGGCGTTTACAGTTACACACTTGTGCCCCGGCGCCACGATACCTCAATACCTATATTAATATAAATATCTAATACACATATATTTTTAATACTAACACAATCATTGCCATCGATTTTGCAACTGTATACTTTTTATATTAAAACACATTGTGTTTATCTGTAAATACCAAAAGATGAAATAAGGATAATAAGTTGAATAGTATAAGGAAGCACGTTGATTTCTATACTGACGAAAATGGCAATTCTGGTGTGTTAATTAAATTGACGATAAGTTTTCCTTGTTTACCATGCAATTAATAAAGAAATATGTGAAATACAGGACCTGCCTAAGCCTACCTACTAGTCAAGCATATCAAGACACGCGATAGAATGCACAGCCAAGTTAAAAAGCTCAAAATAGGCAACTGGTATATATTACACGCATTTCAAGCTACTTTTGAGATATTCATAGCTCGTCATGTCATTTGTTTGTTTGATTTAGCTATTTTCATTACAAGCTGGAAGTACCTACACTGACTTGTAAATATAATAAAGCCTGTATGTAAATTCTCGAGGGAAATTTAGAGCTTGAGTTTTATCCCAAGTGAACACAGAACTCGGCACCCATCATTACTTTATCGGAGAAGTCGAGAACGACGCATTACTTAACATTTAACTTGGCTTTTATATCACAATTATGATTTTGATGGGATAGTAACTACATAATTAAATTTTCACATACATTTCTATTGTCTGATTAAAGTACAGTGTAACTAACTATTTTTACAGTTACAAATTTTACTAATGTTATGTAAATCTTATAACTAAATTGGGATTCATTTGCTAAAAATCTTCTGGTTTTAAAATCTTTTGAAATATACTTAGTAAGAAACCGAAATACAAAAAAAAAATGTAAATAGAAATCTACTAAAAAATTGACTAGATTAAATAAATATAATTTAGATAGATGTTTGTCTTCATTTATTGGTTTAAGGAATAAATTTATACATATTTAATTATGAACTTGAATATTTGTTCATTATTTGTAAGATTTTTATTAGACCTGTACAAATAATTAAAACATTCTACTCACATAAAATCTTTTATTAGACTTATTGTATAATGTGGCGCAGTGGCACAAGTGTGCCGCCTGTAACGCGACGGTTGTGAGTTCGATTCCCACTCGAGGAAGTGAAATATTTCTTTACGTTTATATTTCCATCTTTCTTCACTCTGGTGTCGAGGCAAAGCGCGGCGTTGAGTTCTGCCACTCAACACGCAATGCCTCCAGAATTCGGCAGAAAGTGGGGAACAGAGTGTCTTAACACCGAGGTTCCTTCTGCCTACCCTGCTGTGTGCGGGATACAGCGTGAAGCTGAAAAAATAACTGTATATTTAAATAAATGAAGATGTATACAATGCTACAAGTACCTACACACCTAGCACACAATAATGATCATTATTTGGGTTTCGCATTATTCGTTCAAATACACGCTGTTTGTACATTGTCGAGGTCACCTAACAAAACACCATGACATTGAAATAGCCTCACTGACTTATGTGGGTACTTCCTAAAAAAAAATGACTCGAGCAAATGGATATAGGAAAAAATAACAGGACAAATTAATTACGATTCATCAGTCAACACCAGTTATTGGCAAGTTATTCATTTATAACATGATAAAACTAAAAAAAACCCGTCACTTATATGTAATAATAATTAAATTTTTCAAGATAGCAACATCTAATTCCAATACCCTCTTCTGTGATATGAATTTACATTTTTAAAAAAAATTATTGATATGAAATTACCATTTTTTATTTTCTATTAAATGTGATTGGAGCACTTGATCAGTCAGTCAATCAGAATGTACTACTTTTTACGCATGACTATACTCTAGATTTTAATAGTTAATTAATTAAGACTGACATGGTATTTTATTTGAGGCCAGTCGTGGCGCATGGGCGTACGCGATAGATTGTGGGTTCGATTCTCACTCGAGGAAACGAAATATTTAATATATTCACTTCTTCGCCATTCAACATGCAATGCCTCCAGAATTCAGCGGCAAATGGGGAACGGAGTGTCTTAACACTATGTCCCTCTGCCTACTCTCCTGTGTAGGCAAAGGGACATAGTCATAGTAGGAGGTAACATGGCACTGATGCAGCATTACACTAAAAATAAGTACTTCTTATTAGCGTAAAGATTTTAAACATTTTAATAGGAAGTTTCTTAGATAGATATTTCAAATGAATCAATAATAATTAAAGCGACTGTGGTATGCTATATCTTAGCTATATATTATAAATACCTACCTCAATAAAAAAAACCAATAAACACATGGGACCGCACGGTGAGTAATGAAGTCATTCACCGGAATACTTTCACCTGAGGCCTCAATGTTCCTGCAGGGCATGTCTTCATATTGAGAACACGCTAGTAATTTTCCAATAGGCCGTCGCACGATGCTATAAAACATACGTCGCATGGAAAATTTACCTTTTAAGGAGTGCCCGTCTTTGCATTTTATAACTTTATATTTGAATTACGTATAACATGAAAAATAGGGGTCAAAAAAGATTCAAACGAATATGAATATAATAGACTCTCAAGTTTAATATTAACATTTGATAAAGAACTAAACGTTAAAATTTTGTAACATCACAAGTGAAATCCACTTGTTTCACGATATTTATCAAAATTAAAAATTTTAAAAACCATTTGTTACGGTCAAAAATGAAATTTCAAATTGAGAGAATACATGTCAGTTTCAATTTTTGTTTTTTTTTTGTACATAAATTTTAAATTTTGTCCTCAAAAATTTTCTTGAAAAAAAAATTTACCTATCCTTATCGATGTCTTTTCTTGTCATGATTGCAAATATGTCATGGCTATGAGACTAAAACTTATAAAAAGTGATAAAAGTTTAAAAAAAATATCGCAATTTTTTTTTCACTTTTATCGAAGTTTCGTCACTAATAAATAATTAAGGATTCTCTGAATTGTAAATATGGCTGGAGGGATTGATGCTAAATTTCATCAAGATTAAAATAAAAAATAAATTTATAAAATCCGAAGACGGGCACTCCTTAAAAGGTAAATTTTCCACGCGACGTATGTTTTACAGTACTGTGCACCGTTAAGAGATCTTCATATGTACCTTACACTTAGACGCGTATTATAAACCGCTCTCAAGTGTGAGATCGATCTTAAGATGCCGTTTTCATTCATAAATATGAGATGTATGAATGAAAACGGCATCTCAAGATCGATATCTAATGAACTACCTACTTATAAACTGAATATTACATACATTATGTACGTAACTTCATCGCTCTATGGAGGAAACCAAGAAAGCAATCTTAATCTCAAATAAAAATTCTATAAAATCACGTTCTGTAGTTATGCGTAATTGAAATTTTCTTTTATCGTTTGCATTCTTTTGCGTCAACAACGCGAAGGTATTTGATAACAGAGTACTGTTTAAAAGTAGTAGATTGCATACATTCTGCGAACTTGACGTCGGTTTGCTGGCTGGCTCGCATGTATTAAGTTTAAGTTTCTTTAACCTACTTACTTAACTGTAGTATAATATGACAAGTTACTCATATAAATATAATATCCATAATATATTATAAAACATAACTTAGTAATTCTGAATATACTAAAGTATTCACTTGATGTGTTTATAATTAAAACACTATATTAAGAGTCCTCTAATTCAAAAAAAAATTCTGTTACTTATCGGCGGAGTTTAACTAGGCTATTTCAGGTCATTTTTACATATGTATCTCATAATATTTCGACAGAGCACATTGTGTTACCCCTCTGAACGCAGCTATCCTTTGTTATTCATAACATCATGTCAAACGTAAGTAAAAGTACCATGTCTCGGCCGCCGTGCGGAAATTTTTAAACAATATGGCTAATATTTTCAAAATAAACGAGTTCAATTGTATAATACCAACATCTTTACAATACAATTTAATTAAAAAAAAATCATATAGATAAAAGAAAAGCCAGGAATAAATAAAATCCAAAGATTTTGACGTATGTATCTAATCCACGTGTCAGATCAATTTTAAGATGTCGTTTTCATTCATAAATTACATATCTATGAATGATTGAATACAGATTATTAATCTATTATATATTCAAGTCATTTGCATTTAACGCAAATTCCGAAACTTAACGGGGCTTGTTTCTATTACGGATAAACAAGAATTAAAAAAAAAACGCAGATTTCAAAAAAAAATTGCATAATGTATATGTATACATTCCACAAGTACTCTAAGAGTTTAACAACTTTTTAAAACTTTAATGTTTTTTTTTATCGTTGTTCGGACAAGGGCTCTACCTCTAAGGGTTCTAAGGGTTCTTGGATGGATGCGTGTTGTTTGTAATATACGTAGATCTGATCTCTCACCGAGAATAGCATTTTAATAGGAAATAATTCGATTTTGTATAAGTTTAGAACGAAATTAAAGTTAAACAGCATTCTTAGTTTGGTTGTATGCTGGTTTGTTTTTTCTTATTAAATTGATGTTATATTATGAGAAAAAATATATTTTTCGGAGCTTTTGCATTTCTTAGAAAGTTTTAAAGACTCTTCTATTACTTCTTAGAAATTTTTACAAATATTAATTAAGTTATTTTGAATAAAACGAAGACCGCTTTTTAAGATACAAGATTACCTTGTTTCAAAAATGTATTGAACATTTGTACTTGCATACGTCTATTCATATTTATAAAATTATATTATAATTTGCAAATATAAAGATTGAGGAAATTATATCAAAAATATATGTCTAGCATCCCTATCATTTAAAAAAAATCTTATTGGAAAATACGTATTAGGTATATCGTGTCACAAATATCGTGCACAAGTTTATCCTTTTTAACATATAATTTGCGTGTAGTAAATGAAAAGTTTACAAGGAAAAAGTATACGCTAAAAGGTAAAACAATTTTCTGTATTCATATATGTAGTACGTTTACTTACTTAAATCAAGTTAATACTATATCAGAGTAGGTAGAGGGAGCCCAGTGTTAAGACACTCCCACTTTCCGTCGAATTCTGGAGGCATTGCGTGTTGAATAGTAGTTACTTAACCGCACTTTACCCCGATACCAGAGTGAAAAAATTAAAATATTAAATATTTCATATCCATAAATTGGAATTGAACCTACAACCTGTAGCACTTAAGATCACACGCTTGTGCTCATGCGCTATGGCTGGCCTATATAATCTATATATATATATAAACAAATGTCTGTTCGTGTGTCTCTGTTTGTCTGTTCGCTATAGACTCCGAAACGGCCGAGGCGATTGGCGTGGAATTTCGAGGAGTTGTTCCCTAACTTCCCGGGATGGTTATAGACTAGATAGATCCAGAATCCAGAAACGCATTTTCTTTTATTTTACCTTATTTTAAAAAATGACACAATCAATCAATCATTTTAATTTTGTGGTAAAATTTAAAGTACCGCAACTACTTTATTAAGTTGACGTGTTCCAAAATCATTATATATATTAACACACGCTGTTTGCAAATATGAATCATTCCTCAACTAAATATTGACATTTAATATTGTCATATGATGCTTCCTATTAGGAAAATCCACCAGTTTTCCAATTTTTTGTTGCAAAATCAGTTTGCTTACAAAAAAAAATTGCCATATTAAGAATGTACTATTAATATTTATTACTGGGAAAATATTTGTTTAACCTGTTCAGTTCAACACTCTTTATAATGTGTACTTATTTATACATATGGTCTGATATAAGGTGCAATTTTTTGGTGTATCCCACACATAGTAGGGAAGGCAGAAGGAACCTAAGACCCTAGTGTGAATACATTTCAATTCTATTCGTGTAATTTACACTGCAATTTAATTTCAATTTTATAAATAAATAAATAAAGATGAGAAGCCATCAAAAAAATTTCATGGCTTATCATCTTTATTTCTCGATATCTTTCCGTGTCGCACCTGGCTCCGATAGCCGCTGTACCTTGTGTGTATGTGACTCATAGTTATGTACACTAAACAAAAAGCTTTTTTATAGTTAGAGACAATTATAATTGAGGCCAGTTGTGGCGCAGCGGCAAAAAGTGTGCCTGTAAAATCGGCTGGTTGTGGGTTCGATCCCACTCGAGGAAGTTAAATATTCATTTAAATTTATATTTTCATTTATTCGCTCTGGTGTCGAGGCAATACGTGGCGTTGAGTTCCGACACAACACGCAATGCTTTCAGATGTCGCCTGGAACGGATTGTCTTAACACTAGCTTCCCTCTGCCTACCTATCTGTGTTTTAATTTTTTTCTCTCCTACTAATTTTATTCTCTCCTATATTTAATACTTATTAACAAATAAAGAGCATTCTTGGGAAAGAATTGAACTTAATTTAAAAACTCGTCCATCATCCTCTGTTATTTAAAAATCACAAAAACCAAAGCTATAGGCTTATAGTTTGTCTATTTTGATATTAATATCACTCATTGTTAGTAAAATACTCTATTAAAAATATATTTTTCTATATTGCTTATATAACCAGTATTGCTTAATATATAAATTATAATATTCCTTAACGATTTTGCGTAATAGCCAGAAACTTTCTATAGCATATATTCTTTCTAAGGATAAAACTATATTCACGATATAATTTAGATATTATATATGTACCTTTAAGATGTTATTACACGAAAATACACATATCTATAAAGGATGCTCACAAATTACCATACATTATGAGAACATAATGATCAACTCAACAAAAATAGTAGGTTCAAAACCGGTCAAAATAACTACGAGTAGTAAGAGAGTTCTGAGTACACTGTATATATTTTTACTCAATTAAAACCATTTTTTTTAATAAATCACAACTAGGGAAAATTAATATAAAACACAAAAAAATATCACTTACCGAAAATCTTTAAACTGATCACAGCCATTGTTATAAAATTTTATAATTAAATATAATTGGTAAAAAAAAAATCTAGATATTAGACTAAATTAATTCATTTTGAACACTTCAGCTAGGCCTGTCAACCGCACGAAGCGTTCCGGACCGAGTGCTGTCGCGGGCGCAGTATCCAAGTAACGTATGAGCTAACAACAATAACAAGTGCTCTCAAGCACTCAAACGCTACAGCCTGAAGGTATTCTGCACGTATACGAGGTGTTGCGTGCAAAATTATCGAGCACGTTGTCAGAACGAGAATACGTCGCCTATTCGCAAATTCCGTGATATTTTAACATGTTTAATAATTTTATAATGATTAATAGTTAAAATAATTCATTAGGATATTTTAAGATTTCCATTTTGTAAACCGAAAAAAAAATCAAGAAAAAAAACAAACGAGACAAAAACACAAACACATGTGTAAATAGCTGTATACATTTGAATTTGGAATTCTTAACCAAAAAAAAAAAATTATATTTAGACCGAGAAAAGCGGACTGACTTAACGCTAGTTTTCCTTGGTTACTAAAACCGATAAGGAGATTTCTATTTCATTAACCGATTTCTGTAAGAAAAGGAGGTTATCAAATCGTCTGTATTTTTTTTTTATGTTTGTTACCTCACAACTTTTGGCTGGGTGAACCGATTTTGATTTTTTTTATTTGAAAGCTAGTGCTTCCCGTGTCCGGTCCCATTTTTTTCGTCCATTTCTGACAATGGTATCTATGAGAAACTCACACTCATGTGGAGTGTGAAGTCTTAAATTTGCATTCGGTATGTGCGCGACAAATGGACGAATAACTGAATGTGACGCCAACAATGTGACGATTTCTATAATTCTTTTTTTATTTGAAAGGATACACTACAAGGATGATAGCTTGGTGAAGGTTTAATTAAGTTCTGATCATGAAATCCGATTGAAATTGAAGAAGTTTGTTTTGTTTTGGTATAAATTATAATTGTAATGTAATAGTTACAAAGAAAAACATTATTAAAATTGGTATCACAAGTAAGATTCCCCATCGTTGTGTTTCTTATTTAACCAACCTCAAAAACGAGGACGTTCTCATTTTCAAAAAAAGGAGTTTAAAGTGTCCATCCTTTTAAAGTCTACCCATCACTTAAAGTCGTAAAATAAATTAATTTTTAACAAAAATAAAAACGAACTTCAACAACGAACTGAAAAGTAAAAATAATTTTACAAAGATTTTATAATTTTGAAGTCGGTGTCGAGCTAATTCTGCTGTTGAAGTCGGTTTTTCTTTGTTTGCTTTATAGTTTAGCAGCAAAAAATTGTCGCCTTTCAATATGTCTAACTGTAAAGAATTTAAACTCAATACAATCATAGTAAACAGATGAAAAAATAACTTTTCCACTTACAGCTCATGGTGCCAAATTGCAATTATAATCAGAAATGAGAGATTTCCTAATAGATAACTAAATAAGCAAATGCGATCTTGTAAATGTGAATATCAAAATATATTTTCACTGCACATGTACACACTGCATATTATGGGCGAATAATATATTTTATGTGGGTAGGTTACTAAAGTTCGTACGTAACTTGCCTACTTGAAATATAAGTTGTAGTTCACCGCAAATTCTAAATCGATTAGAACATATGACGTGTTTTATCTTCGAAAAAAAAAACGTAAAACACCTCTCGTGATTTAAGTTGTCCAATTTTTCACGTCGTGGATCTAACGCTTTTACACCAACGACAGGGTCTCAATAAAATCCTTGTTTTTGTACACGAATAAAAGAAGAATCAAGAAATGATAAAGATTTCATATAGCATGGGACTAGGTAAGTTTAAAAATAAATTATGTTATGCATGCAATATTAACTAGAAACAAATATAATTATACCGTAAATAATACATATAATGGAACGTTACGTTACATAAAATAATAGTTTATTGAGTGTAACATGATTTATAGTGAAGTCAAGATCTATTGAAACTAAAGTATTCTATGAAAAATGCGTTATATATAATTTTACGTGAAAATCTATAACATCACGAACTTCAAATATTGTGATTCTTATTATGTATAATGTATTATATTATACAAAATAATAGAATAAAAGAATAGAGATAATAGAATTTAAAATATGTATTTGTTTAGTTGTTGTAGGTGTGTCTATGTGATCAAGAATGAATAATATTCTATGTGGATATTAAATAGAATATTTTTTACGCTAATGCCATATTATTTAAAGAAACATTAAATTTTACTTATTATTAATTCTTTATTATGAGATAGATACCTCAATCTTTTCATAAAGTTTCGAATTATAAAAACATTAATATCTAGTGACGCCATCTTGTTTTCACTTTTTGAAATTGACAGTCAAATTACTATTGGCATAAATAAAGCGACATCTATAGAATTTTCTTAAATAGAATCTACAATAACATAGTATGTGTAACATAGGATGTTGCCATCTGAAACATTTTTTATTCTATTTTACTAGTATAGCATAGTCCTTTTATTTTTTATTAATATTAATGTAATAGTCCAATATTATAACGCCGATACTAAAAAGATAATATTATTAAGGATATTATTCCAATATAATAATTTAAAGATTATATATTACAAAAAAAATAGTTGATACTTCATTGTTCGTACGCCAATTGTCGAAGCATCTAAATAACGAAAATATTTTTATTTATGATAACAACCTAACCATGTGGAAATAACCTATTACTACACAAATCTAAACATTAATCAGGACCTAACAAATCTTAAAGTTAACTCAAAATATGTTTTTTTTTCTTTTATATATTATTCGCAATATTCATAATTTTTCTTTTCATTAATACTATGAAAGTGAAGTACAAAGACTTGGCAATACTATACAAATGTACTTTAATGACAATAGCAAAAATAATATATATATATATATATGAATATATATAGCTACAATAAGCGTAATATATATCTATATCTACAAACTAGAAAAATATCTTATAAATTATGAAAATTATCTGTCCAAAGTTCAATCTATATTTATTTCTTTAGATTTAATATAAAAATCAAAGACAGTGTAAGATTATACTTTGACAACACACGTTGTTTTATTTTTATTGGAAGTAATGTTTTTATCCACTTACCCAAGAATTTTATTACTTTCAAGATAAACATAAAAAATTTTCGCCCTATAAGTTTTAACACCATTTTGCTGATTACCAGTAAGTTCCACATTGTTATAGAGGGGATGTTAAATTGTAAAAGTACACTCTGTTATATATTTTTATCACCACTTTTATACTGTATTAACGTGTAAAATGTTTTTAGGACGATCTGTATTACGATTGATTTCGGTGCATCGACGATCTTTTCACGTTTCGCAAACTCTGAAACTAGCTATGGGGATCGACGGTAACAATATACTAGCCGAAAGCTTAAAAAAACAGGTATACTTTTTTAATACTTTCTCTTTGAAAAAATCCGGTTTTTACATTTGAAACCCTTTATTTATAGTGTAAGACACGTTAGTGTATGAAAATGAAGTTTGCGATTTTGCGCAAAGCGTTCATGTCATATAAATTTTTCCGATTTTTAACTACTATATTGTATATTTTGCACGTTAATTAAGTAATTTTCTTATATCTCTTTGCTTTCATATTGAAAATGAAGATGAATTATAGATAATATTTTGTTAATTGAATTATATTGAAAATTTTAAAAATCTGTTTTTAATTCGATTTTTTCGAAAGTAATTATAATCATTAACATAATATATTTTATATAAATTTCTTAACAAAACTATAATTATTTAGGGTGTTGAATATGCATTTGGAATTGTTGGTATTCCTGTTATTGAAACATCACTAGCATTTCAAGCCGCTGGCATAAAATATATAGGAATGAGAAATGAGCAAGCGGCATGCTATGCTGCACAGGCTATTGGCTACTTAACAGGTACATTTTAATTTAATATAAACTAATTAAAATATTTAAGAAATTATCAATTTATTGAAAAAAAATATTTCTTTTTATCTTCTACTCGAGTGTAGATTATACCCATAATCTATTAAACCATTTACATTAGATCAGTAGTATCTTGATATATTACTTGTATGTACTATACTTAATAGCTATATATAGATGATAATTTATTATGAAATTCATTAATAACAACATTATTACAGGAATATTAGATATGTTAAAAATCTATCCTTCTACATTATTTTTCAATTGAGAAGCTCCAAGATAGACTTATAAACAAACATATTTTATGTTTTTGTAAAGGCAAAAGTCGGTAGTTTGCCTTGTAATGTCTCAAAGGTATCATACTTAGTCACTCCTCTTTGTGTATGTGCTGTGCAGTAAAAGTATGGGGCTGAAAAAAAATTAAAATTACCATGAAAGTCTAAGAGGCAAAATTTTTTGTATGGTTAACCTATTATTTTATTGAATCTAAATTCAACACCTTTTTACATAAAACTTTACATACCTTAAAAGTAAATGCAAAAAAAGTTAGGGGCTTTAATTAGTTGTTTTTTTATGTCAAAGTCAAAAAGTGTTATATATATAAAAGTATAAAAATAAATATATTTCTGGTCTTGAATTATAGAATTTAATGGTAAAAAAAAAACTCAATGCTATTATTGTCAGGCAAGTTAAATAGACAAGTTATTTATTTTTTATTAAATTAAATATAAATAACGGCATGAATAACTTCAGTTAATATTATATAAAAAGAAGTTATAATATTTTTATTTTGAATACGTATTGACTCCCAAAAAAAAAATTTTTTTTATTGTCACGCTGTAAACCCTGCTATGCGGGATACAGCCAGAGGAAACGTAGCTCAATTTTCCAGATATTCCTGTTGAGCTGCAGAACTAAGCACCGCGCATTGTCATAACCGTCGCCTTTACAGACGCTGTGCCACTGTGTCACAACGGCCTCGTCGCAAATAAGAAATAGAGAGCTGTTGACTTACTTAGACTATTTTTTCCCCGGAATTATTTTCGGAATTAAAATTACGCTGGAAAAACTGCGTTTGCAGTGCATAGTGTGTGTAGATAAATGTTAAATCACTAAACGTTTTTGCCATTAAATACGATTTTTTTTGCGAAAAAATCAAATGAATTTCTAAAAGATTTAAATCACGAATGCACAATTCTAATATTGTGGTCTTTTTTAGGTAAGCCAGGTATATGCTTAGTTGTATCTGGCCCAGGTCTTTTGCATTGTATCGGTGGTATGGCAAATGCTCAAGTCAACTGTTGGCCTCTTTTGGTGATTGCGGGTTCTTGTCCAGAGGACCACGAGGGGATTGGAGGCTTCCAAGAATGGCTCCAGGTATATGATATATGAATATTACATTATTACATAAAATATTTCCTTTAGTTTTTTATGATATTTATGATGATAATTATATAATGTACCTAAGAATAATTATAAAACTTTTTATTTTACGAATAATGTAGGAACATTTTATTTGACGACTTGAATAACGCACACAATTTCCGCGGCGTTGAGTTACGTAACTCGATGACTCGGCGGAAAGTAGGAAACGGAGTTTCTTAACACTAATTTCTCTCTGCCTACCTAACTACATGCGTGAAACAAAAAAAAAACAATATAAATACTGAATAACTTTAAAAAATATATAAGGATTTATTAAGACGTTAATTTAAACCTATCTTGTACTTAAATGTACTTAATTTCAATGTACTTAAATCTGTAAACTTTCAAATCATACTGTTTTATTTTTATGTGAGAATCTTATGAACAAAAATAATATAAATGAGATCTTTAACAGCGTGCAACTGTTATTAAAAAAATAAGAAACGGTTCAAAGTAATGAAAGTGTTGTTTATGTACTTCCTTATAAACTGTTTTTGCTCTCACGGTCATAGGCTTCATTTCGATATTGTAATAAAAACAATAATATTTCGAATCGTTTATATTATAATATAACAAAATAAGCGTCTTATATATTTTAATTACTTAATATTAATTTCTCATTAAACTATCTTTTGAAATTAATTTAGGCATGAGTCGTTGAGGTCATTGTGGCGCAGCGGCCTAGTGTCCTAATGTAAACGCGACGTCCGTAGGTTCAATCCCCAATTCGAATAATTAATTATTTTCATATCTTCGTTCTGGTAACAGGACTCCCTCTGCGGTTCCCTCTGCCTGCCTTGCTTATTACAGCTAGAATCTAAAAAAATGTGTTCAGTACACGTATAGTCAAATAATCCTAAATTTGCACATACCAATATACTTATAAAGTATAATAAAACAAATGGATATTCGTGTTGGTAAGATTAGATAGTGTTTGATTTAATGCTTATATCTTTTGTAAAAACGTTTTTGATATTAGGCCCGATTATGCTATTGTGAATGACGAAATGATATTACACGATGTTAATATAACATAATGTAAAAACCAATTTTATCTTTATATTGTGTCATTAGCATTTTTGCCAAACTAATGATAATAAAGAGAACATTGGCCACAGGTGGAGTCCAGCCGCATGTACTGCAAGTACGCGGCGCGCCCGCCGTCGCCCCGCCTCATCCCGCTGCACGTGGAGAAGGCGGTGCGCTACGCGGCGGTCGGGCGGCCCGGCGTGTCCTATCTGGATATGCCCGCCACTTTGCTCACGGTTATCATTTTTTTTTTCAAAACCATTATTGCTTTATTTATAGGTTGAATAAATTACTTGAATCTATTTTAGTTCCACGAGGTATTCCTTACTACGCAACCGAGTGTTGCAATAGTTTCCGCTATGGCTCGTTGAGCAATGAAATGAAAATGTTAAATATTTCATTCCCTAATGTGGGGTCCGAACCCACAACTATCGTGTTTACAGTCGCACGAAGGCAGCCTGAATGCGACTGTAAACACGATGATGAATATGATAAACGGATGAATTGACATTTATAGCTTAGAATTCATATTCATGTAATATAGCCTGGATTCGTAATGATACCATTAGGTAAAAGTATAGCGCATATTAAAAAAATAATGTATATTTATGAATCTAATTTAATCTAATCCCAAACTACAGGCTGAAGCAGATGAAGATAAAGTCCCTTTAGACTTCTACTCGGCTGAAGCACTGAGGCTGGCGCACCCCGACCCCGCCCTCGTGGAGCGGACAGCAGATCTCATATCTAAGGCTGAAAGACCGTTAATTATTGTTGGC
Organism: Heliconius aoede; assembly: GCA_037355905.1. Taxonomy (NCBI): domain Eukaryota; kingdom Metazoa; phylum Arthropoda; class Insecta; order Lepidoptera; family Nymphalidae; genus Heliconius; species Heliconius aoede. The sequence continues at coordinate 72,365 of JBAIZZ010000068.1, read as the reverse complement.
AAAGGAGCTGCTTTCGCAAAAGCTGAAGATTCCATTGGGAAACTTGTGGAAAACACCAAAGTTCCATTTTTACCCACGCCTATGGGTATGTTTTGTTGAGCTATATATTATTATATACATGTTATAGTTACAAATATTGATGATGATATAAAATTATAAATTGAGGTTATCGTTGTGCAGTGTCGCGCCACCGCACAATGTCTCAGTAATTTGGCACAGTATCTCAATACAAGATTGGCTATATCGTGAGCGTGACGCTATAAAACATTATTAGTATAGTTACGGTTATTAGTTAATGAATTGAATTTTAGCGTAAATCCACACTAAAGTGCCGGCCACACGGTCTTTTCCATAAAAAAACTCTAACAGTATTCATACTACTATAGTTATTCAATCATGCATATAACATTATTTCTCATAAAAGTATACATCAACAGACATAGAACCAACCGTGTGAATCCTCCCTAATAATTCCTATACTTTTCCAGGCAAAGGTGTAGTACCAGACGAGTCTCAGTACTGCGTGTCCACAGCCCGCACTCAGGCCCTGCTTCAGGCTGATGTGATACTCCTGCTCGGTGCTAGGATGAACTGGATGCTGCATTTCGGCCAGGCCCCACGATATGCGCCTAATGTTAAGATTATACAGGTAATATTTTTATTATATTGTTGGTAAGAGTTATTTTTATTTTACTATTAAAATAAATTAAATCTCAATATAATCATGTCATTATCATCCACTCTACACAAATATCCTATTTCAGGTGGACATAACACCAGAAGAATTTCACAATAGTGTTAAATCGGAAGTAGCTGTACATTCAGACATAAATCCATATGTGCAAGCACTTACACAGAAGCTGTTGCAGAAGAAATACTCTTTGCCAACTAGCGGTGCTTGGTGGCAGTTGTTGAAGGAAAAGCAGAAGAAGAATACTGAATTTGTTGCGGTAATTAATTTATTGTACTTGTTGTTTTGATTCTAATGGAAATTTTACAATAGTTGGAGTGTTAAATGAACAATGCAACTTGAAATTTGCAGGACTACTTTGAAATTAAGATTAAAAAAAAAAGAGTTAAATAAAAACAAATATTGATATTATTCTTTGTATAATAATATTAGTAGATTAATATCAAATTAAAAATATATAAAAACTGTATAAATAATTGAATAGAAAAAAAAAACAATGACTTAGTATTTTATAAATGGTAATAAGTTAATAACACTAATCAATGTAAATGCACCATTGAAACAATTTTAAAATCAACACATGTAATTATTGTTCTTTAGAAAATAAAATTTATTATTATATTATATATTATTTTACAAAACAGAAAAATGAATCGTTGGATTTTGCCACTCAACACGGAATGAATCTTAATACTTCATCTTAATACTGGATTCCCCTGTGTACCCTGCCATGTGCGGGATACATCATGACGCTGAAAAAATATTTTTTTTATTTTCTAGTCACAAGCGAACAACTCTTCAGTGCCGTTAAATTACTATGCAGTATTCAAAGCGGTTCAAGCTAGTATTCCAAAGGATTCGCTCATAGTGAGCGAAGGCGCCAACACTATGGACATAGGGAGAGGCATGCTGCTCAACAATAAGCCCCGGCATAGGTTAGACGCTGGTACCTTTGGCACTATGGGTGTGAGTATATAATTGTTATACTTTTTTCAGACTTAATGTTATGGCATTCACTTCCTTACTCTCCAATTCCAATTTTCGTGAAGTCGAGACTTGTTTGCCAGAGGGGAGTAATGAAAATAATTTTAATACAATTCACGCAAGTGGGGATCGAACACATTAGAACCATTGCGTTAACAGGCCCTGTTCCACTGCGCCACGACGCGACGGCTTCTTTTGAGATTGTAGCTGTATGTTCGATTCTCATTTATTACTTTTTTATATTTAATTTATTTATATTTACCAGTTCTGTTTTACAAGGTATTGCATTGATATTAGTTTGTACAAAGCTATCACATTGGGACGTCTTCATCATTTAAATGATAATGGATTTTTATTTTTTTTTATCAGGTGGGTCCTGGGTTCGCAGTAGCGGCAGCGCTGTGGTGTCGCGATTACGCGCCTGGAAAACGCGTCATATGTGTAGAAGGCGATTCAGCGTTTGGTTTTTCAGGTACATTATTACTTGCCAATATACTTTATCAATATACCTACTGACGTTGAGGCCGTCATGGCGTAATGGCTCAAGGTCCTATCTGTAAAATCTTAAAAAATAACGGAAATGGCATGCAACAAGCTCTTAACAATGTAGGTATATAGGTATGTAGGTGTGCTATGCTCCTGAATAAAGCATGAAGAAAAAAATTTACAGGGGTGAATTTATATATGATAGCAATATGCAACACGGAATACCCACTAAATGTATGTTGCTTCCTGTCTCCTGACATTGCGTGACGCAAAGAATTTGTGTATAAAAAAAAACAGTGTCAAGCAGCATCCTGCACACTGCAGGGTTGGCACCCTGCTTTAAGGAAACCGAAGGAAGGAGACGAAGGGCCGAAGAAAGATAGAAGGGAGTGTCGAGACACTCCGTTCTCCATTTTTCGTTGAATTCTGAGGATCAAACCCATTCTACCAGTCACGGTAACATCCACACACTTGTGCCACTGCGCCACAATTGGCCTAGTTCGTATATTATGTTAGTTAAAATTAATTTTCATTTCAGGCATGGAAATTGAGACTATGGTCCGCTATAAGCTGCCAGTGATAATTGTTATAGTCAACAACAATGGTATATACAGTGGGTTTGATGAACAAACTATGAAAGATATCCAGGAAATGGGCGAAATCACTCAATGGTATATTTCATTTATATTGATTTCATAAAAAATACAATGAGATTTTTTTTGCATTTAAGCAAATGAGTCTACAAATCAGAATATTGAATCTTATTCTTATTTCAACTTTTTAATACATTTTGCTTACTAAAAGACAATGTTTCGTAAAAAAAAAAACAATTAAAAAATAAAAGCTTCACGCCTTATTCTACATAGCAGAGATTTAGATTCTGTTTCTCGCTTGCGCAGCGTGTTGGCTTCTGGCTGCGTTAAGTTCAGCCACGCATCATGCAATGTCTCGAAAATTCGAGGTTGAGTAGAGAATGGAGTTTCTTATCACTAGATCAGACTTGCTGTGTGTGCCCTGCTATATGCGGGAGACAGGGTGAAAATGAAGCAAATGTAAAAGATTATATATATATATATATATATATATACTGTTTTGAGACTAACATTGATTATGCACCTTGAAACAAGATAACAATTTTTCAGCACTCCACCGACATCGCTAACAGTGGAAGTGAGATATGAGAGAATGATGGAAATGTTTGGACAAAATGGCTATTTCTGTCGGACTGTTGAGGAAATAGAGGCTGCCATCAAATCAGCTTTAACCATCACTGATAAACCAAGTATTATTAATATTGCTATAAGTCCCCAGGCTAATAGGAAACCTCAAACATTTAATTGGTTGACTGAGTCAAAATTGTAATGTAATTACTAATTTTTAATGGTTGAATGGTTTTTCCATACAAAATTTTAATATAGTCACTAATTTTCGTGTAATAAATAATATTCCTGTATGAGCCAAATAAAAGGAAAATGTTCTTTGTATAGCATTAAGAGTTTATAAATGTAGGTATGGATATGGTTTAATGGAAGCTTACGGTAAGGATTACGGTAAGGATGCTATATGAATTAAATACTTTATTATGTAATATAAGTATTAAATGGGTGTAAATTTTGTATAAGGGGATAGTATATTTTTATACGTTTAAAAATTCAAGCTTGCCACAAAAAAAATTATGGTTAAAAAACATATATGTTAAGTAGTTTGTAAGTATACAAGTTGTTTTGGTAATAAAATTATCATGAATTTGTTATGTACAAAAACAATTACTTGTTTCACTTATAATTCTGTTTATGTTTTATTATTCTTTTCATCTAAAAAGGAATGATTTTCGGAATAAATTAAATATACAGATTAATGTACAACCATAGACTGAAAATAACTTATATTTTAGCATTTATAGGTTATAATAGTGGTTGTGAAATATGATTTACATTTAATATATGAATATGGAAGAATTAAAAAATGGATTTAAGTTTAATTTATATATTGTCTGTCTATTGAGTCACATCACATCACATGTTTGTATAAGTTGAACTTAAAATATATATTAAATACATTTTTATTATAAACTAAATCCCTGTATTTCATTTAACTGCTGTAGCAAATGAATCCATTGTGTTGGTTGTCTAAGCAACTGAAGATGAATGGGGTATATCCTTCACATCTTGCTGAGGCAGCCAATCAAAAAGTTTTCTATCACAGTTTGAGCTGAAAAATATGCAACAAAACAAATAAATAAAACAATCTGTTTATAAAATAAAACAACTTTTTGTAAATAATTAACCTACCCAGTTTACAGTTATTGGTTGTCGTCAGAGTGTAGGCATCTTGATCAAAGTCATTAGTGAGAGTCAAGTCAGCCCCTCGGATAAGAAGTTCATTGCAAGTATACGGAAAGTCTGCAGACGCCGCATACATTAGTGCTGTACTGCCAGACTTGAAAAAAAATATGATAGTCTAAACAAATCATTTAAATATTTAAACATACTCACAGGGCATTATTAGTATCTAAATATAAATATAATAGTGGTGGGGGGAATCCAACACACCCCATTCACATTTAAGGAATGACTTATTTTCATTTGCTTATTCTAGCAAAAAAGCATGGCTTTGACTCTTACTACTGAATATATTAAATAATAATGTATTAATAAATACAATATTTTAAATTTGGCCCGAGAATAAGTGTAATGGCACTAAGTGGTATCTCTGCCTGGGATAAAGGATAAAGCTAAACTAAATAAGTCTCTTTTCAAAACAATATCATACAAATATCAATTGCAAAATAAAATTACTTACATCATCTTGAATATCGGCGTCTGCTCCTTCTATCAAAAGAAATTTCACAACCTCATGGTGCCCCCCTGCAGCAGCTAGATGAAGAGCCGTCTCACCTTCAGGACCTCTAACATTAACATTGGCACCACTCCTGAAATATTAAGAACTATATCATGCAAGATAGCTGCCAGTTCATCTTATAATTAAATTATACTATTGACAATGAAAAAAACAATTCTTCTCAGCAGAACTGCCTTCCAAACCCGTGGTAGCTTTATTTTATATGTTCATTTGACATTTTGAAAGTGCTTATAATAGTAGACTTGAATAAAGATTATTTTGAATGTAAATTTATAGTATTTCATTTACCCTAAAAAAAATCTTTGTTTAGTACAGATATCTTTATTTAAATTAATCTACATCATAATATTATCACACATCTATAAATTTTTATATTATACTATACAAAATTCTAACATTATACAAAAGAATAAGAATCAATTTTAAAGTTATCTAGGACCAAAAATCCATTCAACCTACTATTTAAAGAACAATGGAATAGGCTGTTCTTACCAAACAAGGTCCTGGCAGCTATTTAATTGTCCATAACTAGCTGCCCAATGCAGCGCCGTGAGTCCATGCTCGTCCGTGATATCAACATACTGCTCCAGTTTCACGTCCTCACGGGTTACTTCTCCACGACCAGCCTTCGCGTGAAAGCTACAATCGGGCTGGGGCAATTCGGGGACTCGCGCCTGCGTATTACCTAAAAGCACGACCTTGAACTGTTCAAAACTAATTCAAGTCCTAACAAAGGATAATCGATAAAGACTTAATAAACTAGGATAATATTGGCTTAGAAAAATTGTCACCTCTTTGCAAATTAGTCAATGCGGTGCACTGAACAGACTTATATGGCGTAAATGCACTTTTCCGGATTCCATTTAAATTAGGCGCCCATCGTTGGTATCCACCACTGCCACTTTTACTACTATCTTGACTACCAGATTCAAAGTCACATTTAAAGGTATCAGCATTTTCTTCTTTTTCTTGTTTTATATCAATAGTTTTTCCTTCGTTCTTCACAGATACACCTTCCTCCATTTTTGCATCTGTCAATAACAAAAGGAAACCTAAACTCTAAAAATTGGAAAGTGACAGTTGAATATTTGACAATTATAATTGCCATTAATATTAATTGTACATATATTGTGCTTCAATTTATTCCTATAAAAATCAATTTTTTGACTTTGTTATGTCTTATTATACTTTATATCTATTATGTAATACGAAAGTTAAGGTAAAAAGTAGTATTAATAGTCTAAATATTATAGATCAAAGTATCCGAACAATAAATTGTTTTTGTATAAATAATATCCTATACCTAATATTTAATATGTCGATGATTACCGGTGAAATGGGGTGAATAGAAATCGTGGGAGTGAATAGACGAATAACAATTCATTATTCAGTAATTAATCATGATCAAGTTTTTTACAACTATAATTACTGTGTTTTAAGCAATTATATCTAAGTGACGCAGCGGCATAAGTGTGTGACTGTAACGCGTCGATTGTGGGCTTGATCCAATTGGTAGTAATAATCTAAATTGTTATAGATTAATTATAGGCACTTTCGGTATATGTTTTCTGTGGTTATAGGAGATGGGGTCTAGCAACACATTACATTTTATGTCAATGTCAAGTTTTATGAACATGAACGACCGTTGCTGGTGTTTAAATGTAGTGATTTATTTTTAGTTTTTCATAAAATTACCTAAACTCTTTTTTAAAATGTCATCTTCAGAAAATATTCAACAATTACGACATGATATACAAAATGAGCTAGTGACTGCAAATCAATTATTAAGATTAATGTTAGTATGATACGTATGTTGTATTAATCTGCTGTACTATAACTCCTATAAATACAATAACACTTTTGTTTGTGACACTCATCATAGGTTATTGTTCACTTATTATTAATTGAAAAAGAATAGTTAAGTCTACAATATATTGTAAAGTTGTTGGCTATTTTGTTTTCATTTCAGAGCAAATGAAGTAAAATATATTAAGGAGTTTACTGCTCCTGGAAATAAACTAGATGCAAATATAAATGAGGTAATTTTCTATATTCACTCATAAATGTTTTTATTCTTTTGCTTTTCAGCAACATTGGCTTTAAGCACAGAGACAGAGGATACCTAATGATTAGACATTTTATCTTGTTATTGTTCTGAATGTAAATGTAACACACAACTGTAACATTTACAATCCAAGGATGTGCTGCTGCACCACAAGGGCTACAATTTCTTTTTGTTGCTATTTAGTAATGGTATTAACATAATTTCAGAATACAAAACTGATTGCGAAATTAGCTAATATACATGAACTGGATTTAACAAAGTTGCCCCCACCCACAAGGACGGACCCACAGTCAGATTTTGTCCATCAGTCTGATCAAAATATGTCTGATGAACAGCATGATACTTCAAGTAGTATGGATGATTCCCAGTAGCTATATTTATTGTTTATTAAATATTTGTAATATTATAATAAGCTTGTTTTATTCTTTTAAACAAACTGTTTTTTTGAGTTTCCCACCTTATCCCGCATATAGCAGGGTATGCTATATGAACCCATAGCATTGCCTTAAGACATTCTTGCCTTCCATCCAAATTCAAGTTGTTACATCTCAAATGGACAAACACCCACTTTGATTGACCAGAGAAAGTGAAAGTAATTCATTCTTCAAAGTAGGGATTGACTTCATAATAATAACATTTGATATATTCTTTAGCAAATTAATTATATAAATGCTCTTAAATTTTTTAAGATAGATATTATGTTTTTATTGTGCTCTTTTACATTGGAACAGATGACTAATAAATTAAATTTATTGTTTTGTGCTTATAAAATGTTTTTGAGAAAGACATCATCTAATGCTTTTCTAAGCACTAAGGATGACTAAAGACAAAAACGCATTTAGTGTTCAATTTATTTTTAATATTATAAACTGTTCTCATGCTCGCTCCATGTTACATTTCATTTCACTATTAAGACACATCTGTCACTATCAGGAATACATTGCATCCTTAATTAATCCTTATACCCAACACACATATTCATATTATAAAAAAATATTTAACATAAAAATACTCTATGTATAAAAGTAATCTATACAGATCTAAAACAAGAATCTTCATTTGTGCTAAATGGTTAAAATTTTCTATATCAAACATGAATTAGTCTCTTCATCTAAAACTGAAACAATTTTACTTAAAATATAATTTGAAATGATTTTATAGAACTCTTTATGAAGCAACAAAAATATTTTTTATATCAGGTATATATGTATAACTAAAGCCATATGGTAACAGCTTACAGACTAGATAGATAACAACATTATTTTAAACTTAATTAGTGTTGAAATACAGCCGTTTTTTCTTTGAACCTTTGTTTCCTCATGGCTTTTTCTTCGGCCTCACGGCGTTTTTCTTCTTGTTCTTGAATAATTTCATCATGGAATTTATTCGTTTTTGCAAGCTCTTCAATCTTCGCTTCGAAAAAATTCTTGGCCCCATTAACGCCTACTTGATCAACGTTGATTTCGGTCAGCCTTGCAAAAGCTTCCAATCCAGAATCTGATTCAAGTTCTCCCGCTCTAGCTTTCCTGAAAGTATATGACTTTACATTAAAAAAATTATATTGAGGCCGTCATGGCACATAGGCACAGGTGTGTAAAAGCGTCGGCGGTGGGAATGTGGGAAACGGAAATGTCTTATGGGAACGGAGTATCTTAATACAGGTTCCCTCTGCCTACTTCCCTATGTGCGGGATACAAAAAACAAGTAAACGATACGTAACTTTATCAAATGAATATGTTTTTTATACGCAGTCGTACATAGCTCGAATTAAAATCAATAAGTTTCTATTAGGCAAGTTTCCAGTCGAGAGAAACGCCAGCAGACATGCCGTTTTAAGGTTTTTTAAGGCTGCTTATTTTCTATTTTAAGAATCAAGCTTCTTAAGCTTTCCGACTGTATTATCATACTTGACTAGGCTTGTATATTTTATTTCCTGCTTACTTTAAGTACCTGTCAGGTTTTAATATTATTTAACAACTTGCTTTATTTAACTTGTAGCTTCCTGTCTGATAAAGGTAAATCGTTCTGATAAATATGCATATTACAATCTTAAATTTTAGCTCAAGGTATGGCATTGAATACGGCCATTTAAATCACGTATACCTACGCGCAGCACGGAAAATGTTACTGTTTTTTATATGTAGATATATATTGCACACAGAGGCCAGTCTTGGCACAGGGGCACAAGCATGTGACACAAGCGTATTACGCGACAGATTGGATTGTGGGTTCGACTCCTACTCGAGGGTGGAATATTTAATATTTCAATGTCGTAGCAAAGTCAATCAACACGTCATGCCTCTAGCTAGACTCTACTGCGGAAAATTAGGGACAGAGTGTTCTTAAATTACGTTGCCTCTAAGAGGAGTAGAAGTTTCTGTAAAAAAATATATTACACTTTGGTAAAAAAAAACAAGCTACACTATACCTGTATATAAGTAAAAATTCTCTAAAACTAATTTTGTTGTCGCCATCTTCATCGACTTCAGATATCATCGCTTTAAGACCAAGATGTGTTTGCGGTGCGCCCAGTCGCTCCATCATACGCTTCACCTCCGTGAGATCTAGGAACCCGTCTTGACCTTCGTCGAATCTGAAATAAAATAATATAAATCATAATTTTTTTTAAAAATAATAAATTTAACTTGTATTTATATTAAAAATTATATTTCCGTTTCCTTTCACCTTGTATGAAGAACAAAAACAATTAATAATATAAATTATTATTGCACTTAATACTTATATAGAAAACAAGGTCGTTTATTATTATATAGAATTAATTTGTGTAGGTAGTTAATATAAAATATATTAATATGTTATGCACTGACACGTTTCCATATTATCATAACTTAATATTTGTAGTAAAGTATCAAAACAGGGTATAAGGGCAGACACAATCATAAGTCATAAAACCTCTACGTGTTTAATTATATATATAACAAGTACTTAAGTACTAAAATTTCTGTCCAGGCTTCTATATGGAGGGAACACCGTTATTACTACTGTAAATATATTTGTTAAGAAAGTATTATACGCGTGTCCAGAATATCAATGAATGACGCACGCTCTACACTCAGCTTCTTTTAAACGTTCAAACTTTAAATTACATCAAGCATCTTCCATTTATTTTCAAATAAAATGTTTAATAAAAAATTTAATTAAAAAATTATTTAACAAAAAAAAAAATTTAACAATAATATGGCAATTCGTGACAATGAACTGACATCTTGAACCCTGTTTACTTAAGGATACGAGATGAGGTAATTTTTCCAAAGTAATTAAATTCGTTACATGTAAAATACACAGTCTGTTGATATTATATATAGCTATTAAAATATAGCTGTTTATAATCATAAAGATATACCTATATCTAGTCTTGTTTATGAAAAAAATATATATTTTTCCTATAAGTCTATTACGTAATGTTACCTAGTTAAAAACCCAATGTTTTCGATTTATATTATCGTGAATTTTATTAACAAAGGTGTGGCGTTTATCATACATTAAATAAATCATTTACAGCCCACTTATCTCTTTTTTAACAGATTATGAAGTATTGTATGAACATACGTTATAACACTTTAAAAGGAGAGAGGTAGGTAATAAACAAAATAAGAAGTCAATACGTAAAGTATGTATTAATGTAATACATAATTTTCTCGTTTCTTTTATAAAATTAATTAAAATAAAATATTTCCTATAATTAATTTATGGTCCACCAAATAAAAGAACTACTCTCCATTAAGGCATCGTCTAACTCTAAATGCGGTAGTTCTAGCTCTAAACGTTTTAATTTCCACTCAGGGAAATTATTATTCTTTAATTTTCACGCTCTACTAAAAAGACGAAGCGCAGCGTTGAGTTCCGCCATTCAACACGCGACTAAATAACAAGTTAAACTAACTAAACACGAGAAAATGTGCTGGAAATAATCATTCACTTGCAATTTCATAATACCATTTGAACTAAAAATAAAACATCTTACCGCGTACTTGACCGCTTTACTGGAGTGAATTTTAAACTATTATAAACAAACGAATGCACAAATTTAAAGTACATATATAATTTATTGTGAAATAAAATTCTATAGGATATAATTTTAAGTCTATTCTTGTTATATTGTACAGTGGTCGGTCAACAACCGGCACAGAAGTATGGTATGTTATATATGTATATATATGCTATTGTGATGTATTCACCCGCAAATCGTAACGCTTCTTGCGGTGTACAAACTGCATTGTCTGGAAACAAACCATGTCGAACTATGATAAGTAACATATACCTAAATCTAGGAATATTTCTTTTGAGTCACTACGTATCTAAAACTGTCTATATAGAGGAAACCTAGTGTTAGGACACTCTGTCCCCCATTTCTGGAGGCGTTGCGTGTTGAGTGACAGAACTCAACACAGTGCTTTGTGCCACTGTGTTCCTAAGAAATTATTAATGAAAGATTGTTATACAACACATTTAATATGATTTAAATTTTGTGTCATAATTATAAATAATAAACAGAAGTAAATGAACATACATTTGTAGCTATTCCCACCGAAGTAAGGTAAAGTATTTATAGTTTGCACGGCCCAAGCGTAGCTTCCCCAATATGGCAGTGCTTTGCGGGAGACATTTGTATCAGAGACGTGAGTTTTATCTTTAAATCATTGGAAATTAAAACAATTTTTAAGTGCGAAAAAAATACACTTGCGCTATTATTGAACGCGGCACCTTAATATCGATCTCAGACTCGAGAGCGATTTATAAATGCTGGACAATTATGACAAAAGTTCAAGCTATTTTCTTTTTGTTATTATATTAATCTACCCACAAGCACACAACAAACAACTAGTACTAGTATAAATAGCTGTATCTATAACTAAATAATATTATATAATTATAAAAATATCTAGATTTTACTGTTTTATAACGTACAGTTTAGATACATACGTTAAGGTGATGTAATTTTTGTGTCTTTGACAAATGTCTGGCGCAACGGTGGCGTGTCTGGTTGGCATTCAATACCACGAATACGTTATTGGAGAATGGCGAGAGGCTTGCATAGGTCACATCGATATATTTTTTTGATGTAAAATAATATAGTTACAACGAATATGAAAAATATAAAAAATAGAAAAGTATCAGCTTAAGAGATTTTTTTTATCAGCTTCATGCTGTATTCCGCACAAAGCAGAGAAGGTAGAGGGAACGTAGTGTTAAGACGCTCTGTTCCCCACTTTCCGGCGAATTTTTGAGGCATTCCGTGTTGAGTGGCGGAACTCAACGTCGCACTCTTGTCAGGGTAAAGATATTGTAGGTAATTGCCTCGAGTAGGGATCGAATTTACAACCGTCGCGTTACTGTCACACAGTGCTCCTGCGACGATAAATTAAGATTTACTTATTTATAATTTACATAGATACCTAAATTAATTTGTGTGTATAATAATAGATCACAACAAAAAATGGAGTAAGCCACAAAATTAGGTTACTACAGTTATAAGTAAGGCTATAAACGATGGCACTACCAGAATCGAGGTCAGAGATAATAAAATGGTTTCTACAGAGACTAACGAACTGCGTCACCTCAGGCACGAGCTATCACTAAAACAATAAAAAATGGTAATTAAAATTCTTCTATATACCTACCTAGCTATATAAAAGAAAAAAATACTATAAAAAAATGAAAAATATACATTAATCACTTATTCTTATGTTATTTGTATATCTTCCTGTATTGAACACACTATAGATAACTATAGATTACTTACTGCATTTATTTTTGAATGTCTCTAATGAAATAACTGTTAACTGTCGTTGTATACAGATCGGTTTCATGAATACATAATTTAGTTTTTGCCCATCATTTTCATTAAAAGATTTTTTGAAATAGTAATGCGATTGAAATTTCTACGCTTAGTAGGTATATCCCGCAATAAGCGAGGTAGGCAGTGTTAAGGCACTCCACTCTCCACTTGCACTTGGTTTTACCTCGACACCAGAGCGAAGAAATGAAAAAAAAATATATTTTATTTCCTGAAATAGTAATCGAACCCACAACCCGTCGCATTTACAGTCAAACGCTCGTGCGTTTGAGCCACAACTGGCCAATAGGGACATTAAGGGATAAAGATTGTTTTTAAATACTTTACATTCCCAACATTATGATATATATGGAATTAGGTAATATTAAAAAATCGATGAAAGTTTGATTTATATAACTGTTATTTAATAATAATATGGTAAACTTTGAATATTTATTAAAAATTATAGGTATTTCGTAATAGATATGAAAAGTGAATTCATATTAAAGTTATGTCAATTATTTCAATTTTGTTATTTAAATGAACCGAATATATATTATGTACATATTATGTACCTACATATGCAAAAGTGTCTTCTACTGTTAGGTTTTGAAAAGTAAGAGTTATATAGAAAAGTTCAAACTTTTATCAAATTTACTTTAAAAAATCTTAAAGCTAAAATAAATAATTCAAATATTACTCGCCATTTATTTGCAAAATCCATAATCGAAAAAGAATACATACAATTTCCGATTTTTTCTTGAAATAAATAGACCGACATACTAATGATCTGTCGTCGGTCAATCAATCGGTCGTGGCTCAAGGGTGTGTCTGCAAACGCGACAAGTTGTGGATTCGATTAGCACTCGAGCAAATTAAATATTCAATATGTTCATGTAGAGGCAAATTCCGCCATTCAACATGCAATGCGTCAAGAATCCGGCGGAGTTTGAGGAGCGGACTATCTTCACACTAGGGTCCCTCTGTACCCTGCTACCCTGCTACCTTGCTACATACGGGATACAGCATGAAACGAAAAAAAAAAAAGAAAATATTATCCAGTACTAGCGGATACTATTACAAAACGAATTAACTGTGAAACGAAACGATTTCTCAAAAGCATTATTTACATCCATTGATTCTACATTTAATTTCCTATTTTTAATAGTTTGATTGACCGCAATAATAGTGTTTTAGATTGATTGTGGAAATGTAATTATATGATTTCCCTGAACCTATCAAATTATTACGTCATAATTGAGTAATTTACAATTATGTATGTGTAATCAGTGAACAATTCAATAAGAAATATAAGCTTTTATCTAAATAAACCTAGTAAACACCAGAGGGGAACCAAGTGTTATGACACTCCGTTCTCTATTTATACGAAACTCAACGCCGCGCTTTGTCTCGACACCGGCGGCGTCAATTCTTCATATAAACGTTACATTCAATATCAATTACCATCAACAATCCTTGAAGTGGACAAAATTGATTCTCGTCTCAGCTAGTTGGTGCAGTTTGATAAGCGTTATCATTTGCTGGTAATTCATACGGCATTGTGATACTATTTGACCGAAACTAAAATTCTACATATTATGTTAAGTGAATAAGAGCAGGGTAGGCAGACAAACCTAGTGATAAGGCACTCCGTTCTCCACTTTTCACCGAAGGCATTTTGTGTAGAATGATAGATGGAGAGCAAAGAAATGAAAATATTAATATATTCATTCAATTCATTCTTCCAAGTGGGGATTGAACCCACAACCGTCATGTCGCAGTGACACGCTTGTTCCCCTGCGCCACGACAGCTTCATAAAGTAAGTACCTACTAATAATAATGATGTCACTTTCACACACATTACCTATCCTCCGGTTACTAAAGAAAATCTCAGAGATAATATCTTATACGAGTATATATATATATATATATATATATATATATATATAGGAGCAAATATATTTTCTTTTCTACTTTTCTCATAGCTTACACCCACAAAACAAAAGTTATTTATCGTAACCTAAACAAACATAGTTATTTTAACATGTTTCTTTAACTATAAATACAGTTATTCGCGAAAGTATTTATGAAAGAAAAAAAAACTCCATTCATATTTATGAAAAACCAGGCACGCATGTGTTGTATACTTCATAATTTAAAGTAACAGGAAGCTAGGCTAGGCTAGGGGTGCATTCGATATGCTGGCCGCGCGTTGATTTGATGCACTTTAAATTGATAATTTGTACAACCCTACATTATATAAATGTACGTGGACTTGTTTATATAATTACAAAATATCTACAGTGACTCATATATGAAACAATATGTGTATATTTATAATTTTTTTTAACAATGGATTTAATATAATATAATAGAGTTTACACCGCTTATGGACAATGTCTGTAGTGATTCAAGAATTAACGTAATAACATTGAAATAACAACATGCTTATGTTTGAATCAGAAAATCCATTATGAATCATTTAAATGTAAATATACATATATAAGCAATACCTATATATGGTATACACATAATTAAACTGATATATACGTTAACTACATAATAATTAATTTAATTTATTTTTTTAAGAAGATTGTTTACTAATAATTAAATATAATCAAACTACACATATTATCTAAGTATCTTATACTTTGAACGGAATTCCTCCGAATTCCGTGACTATATAAATTACCAGCACATTTAAATTTTAAATAACTCGTGCGAAAGTTAGTCTATAACATGTTTACATTGTTTTTATAATATATGTGTTTGTAAATTTTAATAACATATTATATATTTATATTTTAAATAAGAGACTACTGGCAGTCCCCTCTTCAAGCGTGACCTTTAAGATCATAAGTGAAAAATTGCAGAATAATATTACAGGACGTTTCAGAAGGAGATCGCAAATTATATCTTATCCTTCCTGTCTAAAAATTATTTTCTCATATAAAAAATTACATTCTAATATTCATATTTTAGAACACGAGTAATGTTTTTTAATGTTTTAATTAAAATTATCTTTAATATAGCTTTTATGAGTCATTGCAAACATTTATTTTAATAACAATGAGGGGTGGTTTAGTATATTATTTATATTAACATAATAAAAGGGTGATAAACGCGCGATTACCCTACTTCAACAACAATTCAAATATTATTACATTTTTTTTTTTTCATAATAACGAAAAAACATTGGTAAGTTTACTAGTTGTGGGTTCGATCCCCAATCGAAGAAGTAAAATGTTTAATGTTTTCTCTTCTTCGCTCTGGTGTCGTGTTGAGTTCCGCTAGAATTCGATGGAAAATAGAAACGGAGTGTCCAACACTAGGTTCCCTTTGTCCTACTGTACCTACTGTGAAGTAGTTTTGAATTTTTTAAATCTGGGCTAAATATAAAATATTTAACGCGTATAAAATATGAAACATATGAAATATTTACGCGTCAAATGTGAGTGGACAGCCGTCATTGATTTTGTCGCGTGATATCTCCGCCGCCATACTTCCTCCCCGCGCTGATCACATTTAAACACACAAGTACTGAGTTCGGTTATCAACAACGACACGTTTTAAACAGTTTGTCAAGGAAGTACGCATTGCTCTTTAAAATATTATATATATATATAAATATTTAAAATAACCTATGTATATAACGCACGTAAGTGTCATAATGAGAACGGAGTCTCTATAACTTTAGCTTCCCAGGTTCCCTCTGCCCACCCTGCTTTGTGCTGGATTCGAAATAATTTTTGCAATTTTAAATAATACTTTATTTTATTATTACAATATATTTAATTTTAAAGTAACAATTAACCCTTAAGTGTCAAGTTTAGTCATACACGCACGCACGTCATGACTAATATGATTGTTGACACCAACTTGAATGAAACAGGTATTTTACGTTAAATTAAAAGTTCATTGATGTAACTTCCACAACTTACTCGTAATTTTAGTGAATCATTTTTTGTTTTTCACATATTTAGACCGGAAGTTTATAATTAGTCATGGCTCTTATAAATTGTAGTCAGTAATATTTGTTAGCGGCCAGTCGTGGCGCAGGAGCACGAAGTGTGTCTGTTTATGGGTTCGATCCCCACTCGAGGAGATGAAATATTTATTTAAATTTATATTTCCATTCCTTCGCTCTGGTGTTCAGGCAAAGCGCGGCGTGAGTTCTGCCACTCAACACGCAATTCCGAATTCGGAAAGAAATTGAGCAATAGAGTGTCTTGACAGTAGGTTCCCTCTGTCTACCCTGCTGTGTTAACGTGGTGCGAGTTTAGTTTGTGTATGTTAAAAATACGAAAAATTAAGAAGAATCTATTTATATTTCTCTTTCTTTAGAGACGAAAATATATAATTTTTCTTAATTTTATATAGAATAAAATACGTATTTACGGAAAGCAAAAAATATGATGAAGCGATTAAGCAGATTAACCAGTCACAATGACGAGAGTTCACAAAGCAATTTAGAATCATTAAACGAGATCACCAATAATTAAAAAACATAATAAAGTCGTTAAGTTTAATTTTCGTTTTACGTTCTATTTTCAAATATTTAAATGAAATAATAATAAATATTGAAAACATATAGTGTTTGAATTATTATTTAATGTATGTAGAAATAAATCAAGTACATAATTAATTGTATCCGCCTTTCCACCACTCAAGGAAGAACTCGCAATCTAAAGATCAATAGTTTATTTGTCATCAATTGTATGGACTCATTGAACAAACACGTATTGTATTACTATTGTAGTGTGTAGTTGTATACTAAAATCAATATCGTCATATGGATGTCATACGTTAAAATATTTATAAAGTAATAAACAATAGGAAAATATCGAAAAATACATATATATATAAATAAAATAACATAATTTAATTGATAAATGATTTGTAACAAGTCAACGAAATTGTAAACTATAGTGTTTTCAATCTACCCAATACACAAAAGATTCTAAAAGAAGTATTTATATGGTGTGCTTAACTAATAGGCAAGCATGTTCCATTATTCTACAAATTGACACTCATAAAAATTCCGGGGCTCTAATAATTTGGGGACATTAAGATGGTTGAACAGATAACTATCGTCTTTCAAGTAACATGATGGGAACAAATAAATATGAGAAGAGCAATTTATTATATTTTAATCAACTGCTATAATAGCAGTTTTCGTTAAGCTTATCAAAATAAAAAAATAAATCAGTTTCAGTGGAAATCGAACCCAAAACCTGTCGCGTTTGCAGTCACGCTTTGTGCCCCTCCGCCACGATTGGCCTCATCTTGTTTTAAATTCTTTGTGAACTATGAATTTTAACCAGAGTGTGAAATTTTTTTTGAGTTATCTTACCGCTATACAGCGTTCGTGTGAATCTTCTTATCTCATTTAAAGACAAATGAAAGTTATGATCAAGTGAATTACGTACAATTCACAACAGCGATTTGCTTTTGTCTCCCACGACGGGCCGTGTGTAACTTAATAAATTACCTTTATTAAAATGATACAGACTTTTAATTGTTATTATTGCTATTTAACCACTTTCACTGCGTATATTTTTTAAATAAATAAAATCAAAATAAAATGTAAATTATTCACAAAAAAAAAACAAACAATATGTACTTATAGGTAATTGACGGTAGTTTTAAGATAAGCCAAAACAGTTGAGCTTTTAAGTTATTGTTTAAGGCATGACTTGAATTAAAATTGTTTATTATTATTATATTATCATAAGAGGTACGTGACTGTAAGTCGGCGTTTGTGTTTAGCTTTTAAGGTAGGCGGATATTAAGCCTACCATGCCTGTTACCGGCTCACAATACTGTTCTGAAATATACACATTGTGTATAAGTTTATTGATATTGAATACGCTAGCTTACAAAAGAAACAGATTTGCCCTGTCTAAATTAATTTTAAATATTTGGTGTCCATTTTAAAATATAAAGAACAATATTAGAATAAATATTGTAATTAAACAAGTAATTTGACAAAGCACACAATCTAAGTATTTAATAATAACATATAATGTAGATTCTCAAAAGGAATCCAGCAACCCGGCTCCAGCAAAACGACACCGAGAAACACCTGCCAGGATCGCGACCTGTCCCGTCCACAACAAAACGAGAAAAATGCATGCACCACGTTGCACCTCGAAGGATTTATTTTAGTACAATTATTCACTTACTTGTTGAACGTATGCTCGTACTGTTTTATTTCTTTCCTCGTGAATTCGTGAAATTCGGTGTAAACATTCACAAATTTATATTTCGGTTTTATCTGGAGACCCTCTTCGAGTTTGTCGTTTATGGCCTGCCTCCGCATGAGGATCCCGCTTAACTCCTCGGTTGCTGACATCGCAGATATATCGCGAGGAGAGGTTTGATTGAGAAACGCGCCTCGGTCGAGATTCAAGCACGAAGTGGAGACGTAGTGTACTGTAGTACGACGTTACGAGGACTGGCCTCCACCGGCAGCCGGCAAGTCGGCACCGCACAGCAGTCGGAGCGCCGCACTCCGCGCGCTCTCTTGTGTCACGAACGAGCCGCGGGGGATGGACGGACCGACGCAGCCATGTGCCGCGCACTATGTCTCATATTATGTCTGTCATTCCTATACTATACAAATATGTTTTGCCTTCTAATCGTAAGAATTTTAAAGAAATACTTAAGTCGTAAGCCGAAGTATTTTTCAAGTTCACCGTATAAACTTATAAAGGTCAAGGTCACATTTATGTAAATATCTTGATGTTTATATCACTTTGCATAGCGATGTGGAAAGTGAAATAATCTTAGACTTATATATATTATCATCATTTCGTCATTATTTTTCAATTATTAAGGCCTCTCTAACAAGGCCTCGTACTCATCAAGATTAATATAAATTCGGTGGGGAACGGAGAAAACGGAACGGGAAAAAGTGGGGAACGGAGTGTCTTAACACCAAGCTTCCCTCTGCCTACCCTGCTGTGTGCGGGATACAGCGTGAAGCTGAAAAAAAAAAATAATAAAAATTAGAAATTATTAATTATAATTAATAATTCCTAATTATTAAACTTTCCTTTAGGTGTTTGGAGGTTTCTTTTAATATTTTAAATAAAGAAAATAAATTTAATTAACGTTTTATTAATTCCTTGAATTACATGACAACTGACCTGGGTGCTGTCGGTCTGTCTGTCGAGATAAACATCTCAGAAACGATTAGACGTATCAGGTTGAAATTCAAACTATATACTCAGATTTACGGTCCCATGATTTCTTATATTTACTTAGAGAAAAGATAAGGCCACTTATATCGCAAAAATGTGTATTTCGACACTATGCAGGGAATCAAAAACCATAGGATATTTTCGGTTGACCTAGAATTATGAAATTTGGCGGTTTTTTTGTATTTTTATGGGAGAGGACAAGGCAAACGAGCGTTCGGGTCACCTGATGGTATGTGATTTCCGCCGCCCACGACCCCATGCAACACCAGAGGAGTTACAGATGCGTTGCCGGCCTTTAAGGTGGAGGATGTTGGGCGCCCGGGCCCGGCATTACCTAATGCGAAACGCAGTGGCAAGAGCCATTACTTCACGCCGGTTTTAAATGCCGGGGGTGGTATTAATCCGGTCGAGTCTGCCCATGCGTGTTGCCATTACTGGCTACGAGACTCTACCACACGTACTTCAGTCGCCTCTTACGACACCGACAGTACCAGGGTGATCCTATTCTAAGTCGGGACCACACGGCAGTTAGTAATGAGCAAAAAAATCTGAAAACTATACGTTTGTAGGTAAGCCCTAAAAAATAACCTTAAAAGAGGACAAAATTTTGTATTAATACCGCTAGTTCAACTGAGGTATCAGATGAAAGACTGGCTGAGCTGAGCGTAAATTTAAGAAAAAACATGAAACCTTTAATTTTTGTACGTAACACTCGGTGGGCGAGCTTTTACTCTTCGTACACACACGCACATCTTCTGAACAGTTCATGGAATTAAATAAAATATATATAAGCCTTATCTTGAGCACGATAAATATGTAAGCGGAGCCAGCTCTATTGCAGCTACTCGACGATGCAAAAGTTGTACAATACGATTGGCAGTTTGTGTTGACAAATAAATCCAATCCAAGGCACTAAGCAAAGAGACCCTGATCTGAAGACATATCGTTCTCTTCTTTCTGCCTGAAACCTGTAATCTTCATTATTATTTTGAGTGATGAGTGACAGAGCTGTCATCATACCAGAGCGGCAAAAATAAAATATTTATAAGTATTTCTTGTTTCTTTTTATTTATATTAAAATAATTAATTATTCCTCTGATGGGGGATTGAACCTACAATGGATTTGATTTGATCCTGTAATAATAAAAGATAGATAAGGTACTTTAGGATTTTTTTACAACATTTGTTATATAAATTCTGAATAACTTAAATATAATAATGTTAAGATGTCTAAGGAAATATATACGTTAATTTCTACAGATGGGCCAACACGAGTAACCCTTTGTTTATTTTCTTACTTTAGATAAGAAATTTACAGATAGTTCTATTTAATCATTTCACAATTGTTTATTTTATGATAACAACAGAATATTACATAAACTAGGAGTACAATGTTCTAAAAGCTTAAAATAGATTCTTGTACCTTTTGTTACTAATTTATTCTGGAATACATATTATAATTAAAAAATATGTTTTATTTAAACTACTCTACTGATTTAAAGTTACTATAAGGATTCGAATTGTATAAATATTATCTAAAATTTTATGTTTATATTATGGATGTATGACAAGCGTCAAAAAGTCTACACAAGCGAAGTTGCGGGCGGTAACTATCTATATTAATACATTAAACATTTATGGCATTTATTTTAATTTTTTTTTTATATTTTTTTTATTTTATATTATAAAACCTTTTATTTTACAAATATATTTAGATCTATAATAATAACAACAACAATTCATAACCTAATCTAATAATATTACCTTAATTAATTTTTGAGGAGTGTCTCTTCTAATTAAATTTAACCCAAAAAAAACTTTGCGTAGGCAGGTAGGTAGGTACACATTGTTTCATATTCATAATGAAATTTAATAATTATTCTTCGTAACATTTCTAATTTCGTAATAGAGAGATTGATATCCCATGGGATGGACGGTAATGGGTTTATTTCGTTGTAAGCGAACCAAGCCCCGACAATAGCACTCGTCAAAAATACATTTCTAACAGACCACAACTCGAAGTCGCCATGAAGAGACATACGAGGTACAAACTTGTAGAATTTTCACTAAAAATAATTCATACGTTTCGAACGGATCCAAAATTGTTTCACATTTATTGTTTTAATAAATTATCAGTGATATAAAATAAAAAAATTTATTACCTATTCAAAAATACGGATTCTAAAACTACTCTTAACTTAAATACTAGATTCTCTCAAATTCTTTATGCCTTTATATTGAATTTAATAACTTGGTGCTGAAATTAATTTTTTTTTATATAGGTCCGAGAGCGCCGGGGACATTCCAGAAAATAGCATCGAGGAAACAGAGCAATCGGTTGGGGTTGAGAAAAAAGTTAAAAAAGGAAAAATAAATTTAATCAGACAATATCTTATAGACTACACCGCTAATTCAAATTTACACGGATTGAAATATATCGGCGAAAAAGACAGAACCCCGATTGAAAAGTAAACGACGTGTTGATATACTAATATATATACATAAAGTCTACATGTCAGTTTAATTATCAACTAAAGCAGTTCACCTCTTCGAGAAACAAGCTATGACCGAATGGCAAGACAGCCTTATAAATAAAATCAACGGAAAAAACAGTTTGAAATACGAGTCTCACGTCGGTGTATGAATCTAGATCTCGGACCTCAAGTTATTTATTATTATCTACAGAAATAGTAAAAACTACAGACGACACTAATTATATTATTAAAATTTCTTTTCAGAATCTTCTGGCTTTTTATGTTTAGCTGTTGCGTGGTTCTGTGCGCAGGTCTGATACGTAAAGTTTGGATAAAGTGGAATGAGAGCCCAGTGATTGTGAGCTTTGCCGAAAATTCTACACCTGTGTGGCAGGTACTTACCATGGACCAGATTAATATCCATCACTATATTTCTATTTTATTATTATTTATTATTAAGCCCTGCGCGGCTTCGCCCGCTTCTTTATTATTTAATATTATTTAAGTGTATTTAGGGATTGATAGATCCATCAATTTATTGATGAACTGATCTATCAATAAATGTTTTAATTTCGATTTGCGTCATATACTTCTTAAATCGTATTTTTAATCTATTATTATTATTTTTGATTTTGCTCACAAATATTATTGAATTTAATAGAAAATTTTTTAGTTGTTTCATATTTACTATGTACTATGTACACGCCCACGACCAACGCGCTTTCCCCC
The DNA here is from genome assembly GCA_037355905.1 of Heliconius aoede. Lineage (NCBI taxonomy): Eukaryota > Metazoa > Arthropoda > Insecta > Lepidoptera > Nymphalidae > Heliconius > Heliconius aoede. Next base: position 49,071 of record JBAIZZ010000068.1, on the reverse strand, counting down.
CCTAAACCCCCTTAAATCCCTATACTGTGGAAATTTCGAAATAAAAAGTAAATGTTGCTCCATAACGGTTCAGCTGTTCGACAAGATTAACGCGGTCAAACAGAACGAAAGATTTTGCTCGTAAAATTTGTCATATTTGTAAAAGAAAAAATCTGAAAATCAAAATTAAATCAGCTTTACGCTGTATCTTGCGTAGAGCAAACTAGACAGAGGGAATCTAGTTTTAATAAATATACGCCGTTCCCCAGTTTCCACTGAATTTTTTCTTTGGTACCAGAGCGAAAAAATAAAAATCCCCTCGATGTCGATCGATTCCCATCGAGCCCACAACCGTCACGTCACAGTCACACCTTTTGCTCTGGGCCACGACGCCTCATTTTATTTAATAAATTAAATAAAATGAGGCGTCGTGGCACATTTAAAAATATTTAATATCTCTCTAGGAATACGCGCATGGCAAACGCGGTTTTTCCGTAAAGTAAATAAATCGGGAATTCATGAAGCCGATTCGATTTTAAATTTACTATATTTCTCAACACTTCCATTGCTTATTATTGTTTCGCAGATACCCTACCCAGCAGTAACGGTGTGCTTTGAAACAAAAGCTCAGCAGACTAAGTTTAATTTCACGAAATATTTTCATCTATATTTTAATGAAAGCACATATGGGAACCTTACAGAAGAGGAGTAAGTAGACATTTTGCAAGTTTCCTACGCAATCAATTGGAGTAATTTAAATTGAAATATTAGTTTTTTTTTTAAGAAATAAATAATTTCAATAAAAAGATACATAAAAATAAAGAAACATACCCAAGATAAGTTTAACATAGTACCTGTAAGGTATTTAAAATGTGTAACATCAGTATTTTATTAATTAAAATTAATAATATTATAGAATTATTATATAATACTCAAACAGTAAGATTAAAATTAAATTACTAAAATAATTTTTTTAATACAAAAATAAATTTTAAATAATTTGGTCTAATTTTTATTAGACGGCTACTTTTTGAAGATGTAAGCTTAGTGTGCGACGATCACCTGGCCCCAGCAAAAGGACGACAGTTTTCTCTTGGAAACATTACAGTGGAAAATTTGAAAGAGGTAAGCTTATGCACACAGCAGGGTAGGCAGAGGGAACCTGGTGTTAAACACTCCGTTCCGTAATTTTTCGCCGAATTCTGGAGGCATTGCGTGTTGAGTGGCAACTCAACGCCGCGTATTTAGCTCCACACCAGAGCGAAGAAATGGAAATATAAACGTAAATAAATATTTCACTTCTTCGAGTGGGGCCCGAACCCACAGCCGTCCCATTACAGTCACACCCTTATGCTTGTGTTTAAAAAGAAGTAACATGCAAACGGAGATTCATGTCACTACATTTTTTTTGCTAATCCAAACGAAAGGAAATGGAGAGACATTTCACTACACCTTGTCTGATAACGAACAAAAATAAAATCTTATACGTACAATTTTCGATTTATTTATATTTATTTTTTCTGCACCTTAAAAAATGTAGCGGGAGAAGTCCTTACTAGTTATATTGAAATTGTATGATTTATACTCCAAATACTTATATTACTTATACAGTATATACCTTTTTATTTTCTATTAGTTTATTTCGATTTCTAAATACTAACGTAATATATACATTATTTGGTTTTCTCTCGATCAGGTATCGCCAAATGTAACAGAAATGTTTTTTGGATGTAAGTGGAAGGACATTCCCAAGGATAGCTGCTCTGACCTGTTTCTCCCTATCCTGACGGAAGAAGGACTCTGTTACACATTCAACACGATGGGTGCAGACGAGCTCTTCAGGGTGGAGAAGTATACTATTTGTTTAAAATTAAAAATTATTATAATCATTGAAAAGATTCTTTTTTGTCTACATATTTATTTTATTTCTAGTTTGAACACGGATTATAACTATTTAGAATATTCAAATAGGACACAAAGTTGGAGTTTAGAGACTGGTTATCCTCCAGACACTCCGCTGGAGACTTATCCGCATCGGGGCAGCGTAAGTGTCTTGTTTCTACTTTAACCTGAGTGAAGAAAAATCAACAGTGAGAGACAGTATGTGCCTACTGTTTTTGACTTGATTTAACTCTTAAGATTATTACACATTAAAATATTTTAATTTTCATGTTATGTGCTAACAAATTTGTGCATCTGAGATCTTTTCCGCCTCATAATTTATACATAGGTAATAAAACGCTAGCCGGCGTGAAGGCTGTATGAGGCCGATTTCGACTACCATCGTCGTTTCCACAGTGGACGTGTTAATTGGACACAAATAGACATATCTTTTGAATGCCATTTAAAATTCCGCCATTGTTTGTTTAAATGATTGTTTAGGGATATGGTGCAAAAGCTGGCCTAGTATTTCTTTTAAAAGCTAATCAAGAAGATTTGGACTATCTGTGCCGAGGTCCCGTACAAGGATTTAAGGTAAATTATTTTAATTTTAATTTGGTAACATTAATATGGAATATAAACGAGAAGAGGGTTGTGGATTCGATTCCCACCCGATAAAATTAATCAAATTATTTTCATTTATTCCGTCTGATAATATATATAATTCTATTATATATTAACTGAAAAACATCCAGTTACAATAGATATTTTTATTACAGTTTAGAACAATTAAAATCATCAAAGTGAATACTTTATACTGGAATATTTTACAGCATCAAAACTGCTACAAATAACGTACACCTTTGCTTATGTAAAAACATTATTTGCGCAGGTACTATTGCATAATCCAGCCGAGCTGCCGCGCTTGTCACAGCAATATTTTCGATCTCCTCTATCTCAGGAAGTCGTTGTAGCTGTCAAGCCGAAAATGATGACCACATCAGAAGGGCTGAGGCCTTATGACCCAACCAGGTACCTACTTAACTATTGTCTTATAATCGTTATATAGGTACATACATATTTATTAATAACAATGATTACTAGGAAATTAATCATAATATTGAAATGAAACACGAGCTTACGAGCTTATGTAGAAATATAACAACAATATAAGCTGCCTGGCTCTCAGCATATAATATTAGAACTGCGACCTCATACAGCGGAGTTGGAGAGCTCTCAACTATACTCCGATACTTCGCCTCTTACTCAGAAGCTTCACCTATTTTTCTGATAGTTTTTTTTTATTCTAAATAATAATAACCTGTAATATAACATTTTATAGTAAAATATCATAAAATTGCGAAAATTATTTTGTAATAGAGTTATAGGTCACATGTTTCATAACTATAAAAATTATTGAGGCCAGTCGTGGCGCAGGGGCATGAGTGTATGACTGTAAAAGCGACTGGTTATGGGTTCGATCCCCATTCGAGGAAATGTAATATTTATTTAAATTCATTACTTCCGTCTGGTGTCGACACAAAAGCGCGGAGTCCTCGAAGCCCTCTGTCTACCCTGCTATGTGCGAGATTTAGCGCTTATAAGCTGATTATAACAATAATTACCTAACGTTTTATTATTTCTATGGGATACTAACTCTGACTAACAATTCTGTTTATTTTTTGTGCACAAATCCATTTTGTTACAGACGCCAATGCTATTTCCCAAGTGAACGCTACTTACAGTATTTCAAAGTTTACACGCAAGCCAATTGCGAAATGGAATGCTTAACTAAGTTCACCTATGTTAGATGTGGCTGCGTACATTTCGGCATGCCACGTGAGTTAATTACTTTTTTTTTTAGAAAATTGCCTTTTTTTTAAATTAAATATTTTTCAATTCATTTACTTAAATAAAACAAATTCATGGCGGAGTTAAATTAAAAAAAATAGATTAACGCTGTATCCCGCAAACAGCAGGGTAGGCAGAGGAAACCTCTTGTTAAAACACTCTGTTCCCCACTTTCTGTCGAATTCTGGAGGCATTGCGTGTTGAGTGGCAGAACTCAACGCCGCCCTATTCCTTGAAACCAGAGCGAAGAAATGGAAATATAAACGTACGAAGATATGGAAATATAAACGTAAATAAATAAATATTTCACTTCCTCGAGTGGTAATCGAACTCTCAACCGTCGCGTTACAATCACAGCTTTGCGCCGCTGCGTCTCGACGGCCTCGAAATAAAATGTTCCCTACATGTAAATATTAAACACAATTATATTGTATCTACCTACATATCCAAAGTAACTTGTTTTAACCCAAATTTTATTTTCAACACAGATGGTCCAGAAATGCCAGTTTGTAACGCAGGAAGTGTCGCCTGTATAAAGAGAGCGCAAAGTAAGTATAATTGAAAAACAAACTAAGAAATTTCTCTTTTTTCTTAGTCTTTTGTTTTATTTTCAAAGTTCTTATTAAAAATATAGTCGTCTTTACAAATTAGTAAATAAAAAAAATATTTGAAACTACTTGCCCCTGCACGGGGTTCGCCCGCCTATACGTTAAGGGGGAAAATTGATTGAATATTTTAGTATGATTTTCCATACACTAAATAAATCGTAATTAGAATGAACCTATTGTAACATCAGATTATTAAATAACAATATAATAAGCGGCTGTAATTCCGATATAAAAAGTTCTTTGGAAGTCCTGTAAAAGTCCAGTTCCAGAAATTAGTCCAGAAAACAGAAAGTCAGTCAGAGTTTGTGGTTTACATCGTCTAAACTATATGCACTTGAAAAGCCACGGTAATTTCGAAATTACAGACAGCCACCTCAATTTTATTTACTTGTGATGTACAGATAAATCATTTTAATTGCGGTAAGCTATTAAATATCATGTTAAAAATTACTACTTATAAACTGTGCCACATGTTATTTTATGTTAGTTAGATAGCAAAATGGCAAACTAGGTTGTAGACCTACTAGGGTTGTACACATACACAGATTGCGAAACACGAGACATTAATTTAGGTTTCATTACATTCCAATATCGATTTGTTACATCACTCGGATAAGAGATATTCATATCACATATATTATTGACATCACTATCGCTTTTATAACTTTCTTTTTCCTAAATTAGTAGGTATGACGATAATGACGTTCTCACATAATGAAAATGATAATATCCGGCGATTATATTGTTAGTATCATTACAATAATTATATTGGATATATTATATTTATTATATATAAATATAGTGTATATAAACATATAGTGTATATAATATTATATTTGTTTATACTACTCTGAGACTACCTTGTAGATAGGAACATTTTGTGATAGTTGCGGATGTTAACCCCGTCTACGGGGAATTGTTTATTTTTTTAATATTATTTTTCATATCCTGCTCTGGTGAATATCCTGATAGAATTAAGGATATTAATATGTATTTAAATATTTATTATATGTGAACTATACGATCAAATATGAGACACGTTAAAATTATTTTATTTTTTTAAAGCACTCAAACTAGAGTGTTTTTCGCAAGATTAATTTTTTTTCATTATCAAAAAATTTGCGTGAAGCTGATTTTTATTTTATTTTTTTAAATTAAAATAATTTTTTATGCTTATTTTTAATCGAGTTTTTTTTTTACATCTTCACGCTGTAACCCGTATCGTAGGGTAGGCAGAGGGAGTAGTGGTAAGACACTACGTGTCCTATTTTCCGTTCGACTCTGGAGGCATTGCGTGTTCAGAAGCGGAACTTAACGCCGGGCTTTGCTGTGACATGAGAACGAAGAAATGAAAAAACAAATTATTCATTTCCTCGAAAGGGAATCGAACCCACAACCTGTCGCATTTACAGTCACACGTGACGCACCTCAATGGAGTTGGATGAATTAATAATATTACTAGTACTGTTCGCAATACATATAGGCATGTGTATTTTTTGTTTTTAAAGCTCTATTGAAATTTTAACGAATAAAATATATTTTTAATTTAAGTGGAATTAGTGACGGTAGAAATACAATCTCGTTTGGAAAAAGACACCCTCGAGAACGACACCCTTGGCGAAGCTCGTCGAGTTGCTTCCGAATGCAAATGTCTCCCTGCGTGCACTTCTATTGAGTATGAAGCAGAAACTTCACAAGCTGATTACGACTGGAAAGCACTATTTGGAGCTTACAATTTGCCGATTGAGGAGGATTCACAAAAGTATTCATTATCTTTTTTAATACACTAATAAAACCCTAATAATTGTATATATGTATATTTGTTTGTTTTTAAAATTTTTCAGTTTGTTGTATGCACGAGTCATGATTTTCTTTAAAGAAGCCCAGTTTATTACTTCACGTCGATCGGAACTTTACGGCCAGACCGACTTCCTTGCTAATTGTGGAGGCTTACTGGGGCTTTTTATGGGATTTTCCATACTTAGTGTTGCAGAAATATTATATTTTCTTACATTAAGGTAATAGTAGTGATGCCTGCGTTCTTTTAAATTATTTACGTGCACAATTCCATGTAATTAATGTTGGTTTGACAATTTACAGACTTTGTTGTGTGTTATGGAGAAGAAGACAAGCTAAGAGAAGAGCTTACATGAACAAAAATTCTATTCTAACTCCACAAGATGGGAAATTAAAAGATTTGCATATTTACTAATTCTTTATTACATAGGAATGCACAGTAGAACTTTTATTTCATTTAGCATATAATATTTAAAAAATCAAACAATGCAACTAAGCTTTAATGTTAATTTCACCAATCTGTATTTTTGGACTTTACTATTAAATATTTTGGAGATTACTATTGAATATTTTCTTGATTCTTATCCATTTTTTGTTAAAGCAGCAATGTCTATTATAATATATAACTTAAATTATTAAATTATATAATAATATAACTTGTTTTATTTAAACTGCACTCGGTCCAGGTTTTTTCTTGGGTATGTAACCAATTCTATTCTGAATTTCTTCAGAAGTTTTTGTCCCTCCCGATAAAGATTTGGACGTCTCTTCTTGCATTTCATTTCTTACAGCTGAATTATTCGCCAGATCCCGCCTGTAAGCTTCATACTCTTGTAAATCATCGAGTTTTAAAGTTATTTCTGTTAATGGTCTGCGAATCATTTTTTATCTGTAACAATACTTTTTAAACTGAAGGTGTCACTAATGCATATATTGAACGCATTCAATTTGCTACGGTTGGTATACTGACTTACGTAAGAGAAGTAAAGTACGTACACGTACATCGATATAAAAATTAACATAATTTGTAAAAATATAAATATATATTAAAACTTTATATATAAATATATTATAATATTTTATATAAAGATTTAAATTGTCTGAAATTATACTAATTGAAATAACCAATATCATCTTCACACTGTATCCCGCATACACCAGGGTAAGTAGAGGGAACCTTGGTGTTAAGACACTCCATTCCCCACTTTCTGCCGAATTCTGGAGGCATAGCGTGTTGAGTGAACCACCAGAGCGAAGAACAATGGAAATATAAACGTAAGGAAATATTCCACTTCCTCGAGTGGGAATCGAACCCACAACCGTCGTGTTTACAGGCAAAACCCTTGTGCCACTGCTCCACGACGGCCTCAAATAATAGAAATAACAAAGCCACAATAATATATTAGGGGCCGTCCATTTTGCAAACTGCTTGCAAAATGGACGGCTGTGATCCAAAGACAATGTAGATAAATGTATATTAAATAATGTTCATATGCTAGTACAGATATTTTTCGCATGATTACACTGTTCACTTATTTTTATGCCAATCAACACTAACCTGCAACCTTTCTGTCCAGACATTTTTATCACCATAACTTTCTACAATAGCCTTAGATAACATTTTATATCTGTATTTTTTAAAGATATTATTAAGATTATTATAATAAATAAAACAAATAAAGACAAGCTTAAGATGTTGTCACTGCAATTATTAAAAATAATTTATGATAATACAACATAATATCGATACCATAAAGTACTATAAAACCGAGTACTTCACTATGGTTATTATACTTCATTTCGCTGTTCGGAGTACACGTCATAGTGTTTTTCCAAGCTTCGATTTTAAGTAACAAGCCTAGATTTAGACTAAAAAGTGTTCCTAAGTGCATTTGATTACAATATATCTAAATTCTACTTACCAAAATGCTGTACCTCGAGGATTATTTAGAAAGTAAGCTCTAAGCTATTTGCACTTCCACGTCTATGTACGCCATTACGGTTGGCGGCAATGGATTATGCTCAATACTTATTTTAGCACGACATTTAAAATTTTGTAAATAAATTTAAATACATACTATGTGCTACAATTGTTAAAATATTGTTTTATTTACAGTGATCGAGCATTTACCTCAAGAATTAAGAGATAGATTCACAGAAATGCGAGAAATGGATTTATCAGTCCAAAGTAAGGTTTATTATTAATATATGGTGATATAATAAAACAATATATTGCTTTAATAGGCAATTATTAATAACAACATTTTTACTTTTTTATTACAGATAATATGGATACTTTAGAAAAGCGAGTGCGTACATTATTCGGTGGATGCCGACGAGGTGAAATGAATACAGATCAAGCTAACACAGAATTTTCAGATATTAAGCGTGGTTACAATAAGACTTTAGAAGAAGCTGATGAAAAAGTTACATTAGCGAATCAAATGTATGACTTAGTAGACAGATATCTACGGCGACTAGGTTTGTAAATATCTTTGTAGTTTGTAAATTGTAAATAGTTGTTACACTTATTTATCACACTTGCTATTTCAAATTCATTGTCCTGCTGTTTTCATCAAAAATACATATTTAACAATTTTAAATATTGACTAAGCCCAACCAGGATATTTAGTGCAATGTTTAATAATCTATAGCTTTCTTCATTAATGTTCCTAACAAATGGATATTAAATACATGTATAATTATTGTACTTATTTCCACTGTTATTGTTAGTAAGTAGTAGGAGTAAATCAATCTTTTTTTTTCTCCATTTTATCATAGCTCTACATTGTATCCGGCATATAGCAGGGTAAGCAGAGGGAACCTGGTCTTAAGACAACCCCAATAAAGACTATTATTTTATTACTAGAGTTAAGAAATGATGAATGAAATAATTTATTCCATAATCCCACTCATTTAAAGCCAGCTGCAGTGCCACAATGGAAGCATTCCTCTTATTTATTTTATAAATGTGTGTATTTATTTATTTAGTATGAATATAATGTAATTGTATGTTTGTATTAATTATTGCCACATACAGTTATGTGAGTCACTACTATTCTACTACTCTGTTGCTTCTGTCTACCGCTATTCCCTATGCCTTATGGTTACTTGGCAGTTATTAGCTATTGCAATGAAGCCGAAATTTATACATATATTGTATATTAGTTTTATGGATTTCTGTCTTCTCTTGGATGTACAATAGAGATTTGTTTTTATTCAACAGATACAGAATTACACAAATTCAAATGTGAACTAGAAGCAGATAACAAAGGAATTACTGAATTGTTAGAGAAACGATCACTTGATCTCGATTCAAATACAAACCATACAAGCACATCTAATAACAACCATTATAAAGATAATAGGTGAGTAATTATATATTATTTGCTTATGTGTTGAGCTTCACACAGGAGGATAGGCAGAGGTAACTAGTGTTATAATACTTAAATAATTTCAGAATACTTTTTCATTACAAGTCATACAGAATAGAGAATATTAAATTAATAATACCAAACAAAAACCTCTTTTATTAATTGATTCATTTAATAACAAAAATATGATTTGATTTAAAATATTATGCTTTACTACAACACTTTATAATAACTTAATATTATCTATATATAAGCCTAATAATGAAATAATATGCCTTCCTGTCTATTCTTACTTTACAATTTATTTTAGAAACACCATGGTGTTTAAGATGTGTCTTAAGGCCTATTTGTCATACAAATATTAAAAAGAAACACTTGAGCTTTCCCTAGAGGGGAAAGCTCAAGTGCTCAACTCCCTACCTTAAATACTAGGTTTTCTTATCCTAAACTGCCTTATGTGCAATAGTGTGAAGTGGAAACTAAAGTATTCCGCTGTTTATAGATTCACTCAGTTGTTAGTTTTGTGTCCGGGATTTGTAACTCAGGTGTAGGATTAAGGGGACCCTTGAAATGTGCGTTAACACCAAATTGAAAATGATTCTACTACCATTCTTCAATTGCCTTTGAAGTATGAATTAATAATAGTTTTAGAGAGGCCAAGATTTAATACCTACCTATAGAGAGATATTGCTTTTATTACCTGTTGCTGTAACTTCTATTGTGTACATATTAAATCTTAATTCTATTTATTCCCAGCAAGTTTGTTAGGAAATTTGAAGTACCTTTTTATATTAAAATTATGATTTTAGAGGATATTTGTTTGTAATGTAACTTACAAGCTAATATAGGAAAATATTTGGAACAGATGACCAGTCACTGACATATTCAGAGATTTTGAGCTGTTTCTCATATATGTTCCTATGAGTAGAATTCCAAAATCAAGCTACTAAGCTATAGTAGACTTTTTATGTTGATTTTTAATGAAACTTATTATTGAATATAATATGACAGATACCGTATCCGAGCGGAGAAGCGACGCGAGAGTTGGGCGTCGCGCGACGCACGCACTCTGCAAACTAACGGCAACATTACAAGGACTGACTCTCTGCCGGTATATAATGCTTATTTTATTATTGTTTTTGATAATGATCTGTCTTTGTGGCGTAATGAGACTTCGTCTGATTGTAAAATGGTGTGGATTCGATTGCCATTCGACGAAGTGAATCATTTTTATATAAATACTAGAGGTACAAGCTACAAAGTGCTGTGATGAATTCCGCCACTTATCACTTAATGTTTCTAGTTTGGAAATAGATAATGTCTTGATACTACATTCTCTCTGCTAACCTTGGCATATGGTTAATCAAGGTAAAAACTGGAACATAATAAAAAACTAATTAATTAATCATAGGTATATTGTTAGCAAATATTTAACGTTCTCCTTGTCTTAACCAATTTACTATAGTTTTTCTTATATTCCACAAGGCGGCGTTAGGTCGCGACTCGTACTCGCTGGGGCACGCCGGTAGCGCTATCGCCGCCGCCGCCAGTCAGGCGATCGCCGCTACTCAGCAGGTATTATTTGCTTTATTATTATTGTGATTGTTTATTGAGGCTGTCGTGGCCAGTGGCACTAAGGTGTGATTGTAACGCGACGGTTGTTGAGAAAGATAAATATTTATTTACGTTTATATTTCTATTTCTTCGCTCTGGTGTCGAGGCAAAAGTGCGGCGTCAGACATTCTGCCACTCAACACGCAATGCCTCCAGAATTCGGCAGATTTCTGAAGGTGTTGATTTTTGCTAGTTTATTAAAATCGATTATTAAGTTAAAGGTTAATGCTAGGTGGATCTTTGAAAACACAGTATTGATTATATGAAGGATGGTCACTTCAAAAGCATCGCATAGCATTGAGGACCTACTAAAATTCCGATGTATAAGATTTTCATGATTTCATGATATTGGTCGAAGCAATAGCTGCAGAAACCAGAGACAATAGGGAAATCATAACTAAAAGAAACAGTGGTTCAATTGTATTGAACCATTTTCATTTCTTTGCTCTGGCACAGCAAAATAACGACTGAAATTTTGGAATATGGTGAGCTGTGTGTCGTTGACTTAACACATATTACACTAAGCGCCCTCGGTCGTTATATGAGGGATACAGTGTGAAGCTAAAAAATAGATATATTTTGAAATAAAATGATGAATTTTTCCTTGTACCATATTATCTTCAGTATAGTTTGCATGTTTTATAAGGCAAAGGGCAGCGTTGAGTTCCGCTACTTGACACACTGCCTCAAAAATCAGGGAACGGCGTTACTGTCTGAAAATTGGAGAACAATACAGTGTCTATATACTACGTATCCTACTACATGTCAGATACAGCGTAAAGCATAAATATAAATATATAACATATTGTATGTGTGAGTCAGTAGAAGTTATTTTTCTAAAACAAGAAGCTGCCGCTAGCTAATTATCGGTACTTGCAGATGGCGCAAGGGCGGCGCACGGCGTCCCTCAAGGCGTCGTACGAGGCGGTGGCGAGCGAGCTGCAGCACGCGCATGCGCATACACACGCGCACGCGCACGCCACACACTCCACACACGCGCACTCCGCACACTCCGCGCACGCCGTGCACGACCATGGTAGTGGAATTTTTTTCTTTATTTTCCCTAAGCGACGCCAATTTCTCTAACACCTTTTTCAAAACATCTTGAGCGGTGAGTCCCCGCGGTTTTATTTTGTCCAGGGCGAAGAAATTAAAATATTAAATAATTCCTTACCTCAAGCAGGGATTGAACTCGCAACCGTCGCTTTTATAGTCATATGCTAAACGCCACAGCGGCGCATTTTAAGTTTTTTAAAAGAGATATTCTGTAAACTTTATGAAAATACAATATATTCTAAAATTATAGACATTTCATCTTTTATACAGGTCAAGCTGTAGCATCAAGCCATGCCGCGAACGCAGTACATGCTCATTCCGCCTCGTCAGCGTCTAACAAACGGCAGAATAAACAAAAGTAAATATAGTTCTTATTTGTGTTATTTATTTTGCTTACTGCTGATATTTTTAAATTCTTTTAAATTGTTGAAGCAATTTTAATATTATCTTTTTTAATAAACAAAAAACAAACGTTGTAGAATCTATTAGTTAGTCACTTTTTTCTTTTTTTGTTGTTAATCTTATTTTTGTTCATATATTTATTTACAACCATGAGTATTGTGTTTTTGTTGTAAACATCGCGTGTGAGATGGTAGCTAATTAATTACGCGTATAATTTTACACTAATGAACAAAACGGCGCGCTTCTCCTCGACACCAGAGCGAAGTGTCCTCGAGTGGGGATCGAGCCCACAACCAGTCGGTTTTACAATCGCACTTTGTGCCCCTGCGCCACGACTGTAATTTTTTAATTAATTTTATGACAATGTTTTTTTTAATAATCTCCCGTCTTTCTTTCTTGTTATTAGAAAAAGTACATACAGCTCATCTAACAACGTGTCGCTGCACTCCACACAGTCGGTATCGGCGGCCGCCAGCCGCTCCTCGTCGCCCACTGTCAGGTAAGATAAGATCATTTGTTTTATTATTTTTTAAAGAGGATAAATATGTAACTATAAATAATACTAATTTGCAATTCAGGAATCAGTTATTCTTTGTGATTATACTTATATGTATTGTGTTGGGCATATAGTGTTAAGCAAAAAAAAAATTTTTTATCCATTTGTGAATGGTTCTACTATACATCATAATTTAAATACTTTGTGGAAATATTTAAAATGTCTATATTTAAAAATCTATAGAATTAATTTACGCTAAAATTAATTCTGATGATTATTTTTTTTTATTAATACATACTCGTATATTGCATTAATTTACATTTATTTATTTACATTTAATTTCAGCGCTATGAGCACAGTGGTCAACAACGTGCCGATAGATGAACCGATGGAGGAAGAATGGACGTACGATCCCAACGAGCCTCGATACTGTATTTGTAACCAAGTGTCCTATGGACATATGGTCGCTTGTGATAATCAAGATGTAAGTTTATAATTATTTAGGTTCTTGTTGTGCAGTGAGATAATGTTTAACTGCAGTCATGATAGTTGTGGCTTCCATTGCTGCTCGGGGAAATTATTATATTTAAATTATTTATCTGGACAAAGCGTGGCGTACAAAGGAATGTAGTGTCTTGACACTAGGCCTCCTCTGGTTAACTTGCAGATGCCTATTGCATCATACAGTATGAAGCTAAAAAAATAAATATTTACATTTTTTTCGCCCTGGTATACGTAGCTGTTGAATTCCTACACTCAACTAACGGAGATTAGATAACGGAGTGTCTTAACACTAGTATTTCTTGTAAAAAGTTATCCATATGTGTTTTAAAAATTACGAATATTTTGTATGTTTTTCTTGGAAAAAATTATCAATATGTCTCTCATCCCCAGTGTCCATACGAATGGTTCCACTACCCGTGCGTGGGTATCACAGCGCCGCCCAAGGGCAAGTGGTACTGCCCGCAGTGCCACACCAACATGCGTCGCAATCGAGCTCACCGTAAAAACTGATTAGCCTCAGTTCGCCAGGCTTAGGCCGAGCTTTGTGTTTGTGTGAGTGTGGAGACATAGTGTTAGTGCGGGTTATCTATCTCTCTTGTAGGGTAGCGTCTCATAATTATTAACCCTTCATATTTCATATTTGTGTTCTGTTTATTAAAAATTAAAGATTTCAATTTCTTTTACTGATTTCTAATAAAAAAATGTATTTTAATTGTTTTTACTTTTATAATCACTCGCACAAATACAAAGGTCAACTCAATCTTCATAAGCTTTATTCAAGTTTAATACAAAATAATGTTTATTAAAATAAACTTTTGCATGCACGTTAGAATTGTTGAATGAACAATTCAACGATTCGAATGACTTCTTAGAAGATCCGGCAATTCAAGAGTTGCTCTTTATCAATATCGATGTTGCAATTTTCTTATTATATACACTGAGAACTGATTCTAATACAGGATATATTAAAATCAATTAATATTAATTCCATAAATGTTTATCCTTTAAACATTTCTAATCTTGTGTATTATGCTTTACATTGTTGTTTTTTACAATTTTGTGGTAAACTTAGAATAGATTTATAGATATTATTCTATTCGTCAAAATTTTAATGGAAATTTGTTCTGTATACTCTTAATAGTCATTTCAAGTTTAAAGTGTTAATATATATTGTTTCTGAATGTAAAAGACAACAAATATTATATTGTAAAACAAGTATGGTGATATTGGCATGTAGCTGAAATAATAAAATATGTAGTCAAAGTATGTTTGTGTATAATGTTAATGATTTAAGCATAAAATAAAATATTAAAAACAGGATGTGGTATTATTAATATTGCTATAGTGGTTTTTATTCGCTACAAAATAATACAAAAACAAGGTAATATTACGAACTAGAGTATTAGTTTAAGCCTTATTAATTCAAATTGAATAGTCGTTTGAATTATAAAACTACTATGAGTTTTGTTTTTTTACCTTCACGCTGTTTCATATAGCAGGGTGGTTTCGACCAGAAATCTGCTTTGTCGTAGGGCATAAGTCTTCTGGGCTTCAATATTCACATCGCGTTTTGATGAAACTCACTATACCCTCATTCAGTCACTTAACGCTGGTCATATATAATACCTAATTATGTTCATGTAACCACTGGAAGCCGTAAGAGTATGAAATAAAAAAAGACGTCTATTGGAAAGTGATATTTTTAAGCTCCAATGGTATAATTTGGTATGGCACAAATGCAAAGATATATTCAATTTTCTTGCTTTTTTATTTAAATCAAATATATTTTTTTAATCAATAAAATATTTTTTATTGATTAAAAAATATTACTTCTGAACGAATTCTTTCTAGAAGCAACGAGAAGCTGTTTCTTGTCAAATGGTTGTCATTGGTTGTCTAATAGTTATGAAACTGGCATATGAAAGCTAACGTGTTTTCCGTGACTCGGTAAATTTAATAAATTTACAAAGAATTGTATGTTTCATAAAAAACGTATCCAAGCTATATATATTTCATTTTGATCATCACCATCTTTATAAAAAAACAAAGGCATATATATATTGTTATAACATAATTAATTTATCTGATCTTCATCCACTATGTCTACGGCAAAAATAAACGAAGTAAGTACTTAAGAAATAAAATCATATTAGAGCTTCTGTCTAATAGATTTTATATCTCCATTTAAAATAATTTAACTAAACACGTTTCATTTTCGTAGCTGCGTAGTGACGTTGATGAACTCAATGAATTATTGAAACAAGCCAAACGCAAAAAAGTTCAAAATATTCTGTCATTAGAAATACGAAAGATTGAAACAGAATTGATTAATTTAAAAGAAACAACAACGGAAGTGGCCCCTGCACCGACCACATCACAGACACCTAAAAGATATCAAACTAAATTAAATGGATATGGTAAAATGAATATTTTTTTTATATTTGCATTTTGCGGCTTTTTATTTACTATATATATTTGAAATATGCTTTATACTGTTTAATTAGATAATAACTCAAAAGATAGAAGTCATATTTTAATTAAGATTTTTAGTTAGATATAATTTTTAATAAAAGTAAGATTTATGTTATGTGTTGAAATTATTTATTATAAAAATATCAACTAATATTTGAACAACCAAATTAATACTAAAAATTTTAATTTAAAGGTTGGGATCAATCTGACAAATTCATAAAATTATTTGTGACCCTAAAAGATGTACAAAATATACCAAAAGAACAAGTCTACTGTAAACTAACTGAAAGGTCTATGGAACTTCATGTTGAAAACTTGGATAACAAAGATTATTTGCTTATTATCAATAACCTTTTGTACTCTATCAACATCAGTGAAAGTTATTGGAAACAAAAAACAGGTAACAGAATTTTTTTAATAGCTCAAGTTGAATTTTACATACAATTCTTTTCTAATTTCTTTTAAAAAAATCAATAAGTTTTTATAAAAATATGATAAAGAAATTTATTTGTGTTTAAATTCCTAG
>JBAIZZ010000068.1:5503-32411 GCA_037355905.1 Heliconius aoede | reverse complement strand
TACAATTATTTATTTAATATTCTGAATTACTTTCAGCGTCACACGGGTGTGACCCTAATGAGACGTTGTGTTCGATCCCTATTCGAGGAAATGAAATATTTATTTACGTTTATATTTCCATTTCTTCTTTCTGGTGTCGCGGCGTTAAGTTCTGCCACTCAACCCGCAATGCCTCCCGAATTCGGCAGAAAGTGGTGAATCGAGTGTCTTAACATTAGGTTCCTTCTGCCTTCTGCTTTGTGTGTGTGTGCGGGATACAGCGTGAAGCTGGTTTAATTTTTTTTTTACTACGAAAGTTCCAGCCAACTCAATGATTTTTTTGAAGCAAACTTATTTTGGTTGCTATATTCTATTTTCCTTATAAAGTATCAAAACATTCAGTTCCACAATAATCCTTCCATTCGCGCTTTATCACGGGACACAGCTGCATAAGAAAATTTGTCGCGCGCGTGAAATAATTATCTGATCTAATAACCCACTGGAGCAGGATATGGGTCCGTAAATTGAAATTGTATGATGTCAAACGTAAACTGCTACTATTTATATTATATCTACTCGTATTATATATATATATATATATATATATATTTATTTATTTAATTATATAATAATAATTTATATTACAAGCTACTTTATTTGTTCGAAATTAAATATTGTAGCACTTTAGTTAAGTATTTGGGATTGAGTACAGAAACATTTACAGAAAATTTATTTTTTTTGTTGAACAACAAAACATTACTTATCTTATATCAAGTCAAGCAAAATGTAAGTCCTAATGTCGATCCTTATGTTATCATAGATTTTTTTTCATTTATTTATGTACCACACAAAAAAGAAAGTACAGAAAACATATAAAAACAAAAAGAATGTGTACAACGGATAACTTGTCTAATAGAGATCTCTACCAGAAACCTTAAATGAAAAATGTTTGTCTGATTTGTCTTAAATATTAATAATTAATCAGCTGCACGCTGTATCCCGCACATAGCAGGGTAGGCAGAGGGCACCTACCTAGTGTTAAAACACTCCGTTCCCAACTTTCCACTGAATTAAAAAGAATTAATACATACTTGAGTATACAATACTGCTTATTCCATACTGTGGCATGTTGATATTTTATTAAAATTTTAGCCTCACGCTGTATCCCATATATATTACAGGATACATAGAACTTGGTATTGAGACACTCCGTTCCCTACGAACTGGCCTACTTCCGAGACATTGTGCTTTGAATGGCAGATCTCAACATTGGCTCTTTATCTTGTTTCCAAGAAATTATATTTAAAAGAATAAATAACTTATAAAACCCTAAAAAAGCTGCACGTTCAATTATCATAAAACTCTGTAGACACATTCTCAGAGATAATAGAATGGACTTAGGATACTTTTTATAAAAATAAGTATTTATATATTTACTTTTGGCTGTAATGTAAAAAAATTAGTAAGTGAACGAAACCGCGTTTGAGTATCTAGTTTATAGCTAAAGCTTAAATTCTTTTTCTATTGCAGTTAAATTCAAACTTTATATTGGAACATAATGCATGTATATTGTGGGATATAATAAACAAGGATAAAAAAAAACTAGAGTTGGGCAACCAAAGGTTTATTTTTTATATAATTTCCTTAGTCCTAATTGTATCCATAGGATTGCATGACAGCGTTGAACGGAGCTGTTGCCTTCGCTACTTTTTCACCAGCTTCCTTGGTAATTTTCTGATTAAGAAGAGAACATTGTGTTAATATCAATTAATTAAAAAAAATATTTAATTAGAGTATGTTTCAAATCAGTTAAGTTTTCTTATCATAAACATCAAATAATGTAGGTAACTTGTTAATCATCATTTAAATTGAAATAAATTTTAATACAAAAATCTTAAAAAATTGTATTATAAAATTTGTCAAAAAAAGTTATATTATGGATATACCTTGAGTTTCTTTTCATAGGAAACTTTATGGATAGTCTTGAACTTCCTCTTGTCCTCCAGTTTGCGGACAACATCACGGTACTTCCATCCGACCTCGTGGGAGAGGCGGCCAACGTGACAGTACTGTAAATGCAAAATAGCAACATGTAAATATAAAAATATATAGTATATTTAAATTTAAAAATCGAATGTAATATTCAGATATGTGAATTTTTCAACAAAAAATATTTCAGTCGCAAATTACCCAATATGTAACATCATTACAAAGCACTACACAAATTTAACATATATAACAAAAAATGCCAAGTGTAAAAATCCATAAACTATCAAAATCTGTCATAATATAATGAAGTACATTGATATGCAAATTTATCTTAATGAGAATCCATAAAACAATTTTTGTAGCATCATGGTTTATCCTGCAAGTAGCTGCTTGGCTAGCAGGTCAGTCTAGTGTTAATACACTGTTCTTTTTTTCCACAATTAGGACTGTGACAACTAACTTGCAATTTCAATGGCAGAAGTTACCCTCACACTTTGTATATGAGTGACAGATATAAAAATATTCTTAAAGTGATATCACTTGGAACTTTTCTGATAGAAGTCCTATTTTCTTATCATGCTATCACAAAATTCAAATGTATAAATATATATGTAACCTTGCGTCCAGGCTTCAGACAGAACACGCGGAGTGCTGCAGGTACGACGACACGACGACGGTTGTCATATGGAGGTGGACAACCATCATAGGCACGAAGCCTTCTTAGGGCATCCTTTCCCCTTTCAGTCTTGTGTGGAATCATACCTTAGTAAAGATATTGAGTTAAAATTAAAATAAATTCTTGAATAAAATATATAATTTAACATATGTTCAAATAGCCTCATATATATTGTTCATCATAAATTTATCAAATAATGTAGGTAACTAATTTAGATAATCATTAGCTTTGTACGAGCTCAGTATTGGGTTCACCACTTAAAATGCAAAATTTAGTGAATTGGAAAGTGTCTCAACCTTCTGCTATATTCAGGATAAAGCTTAAAAAAGGTTACATATATATATATATATATTAATATAACAGTTACCTCTGACGGTTTTCCACAATACTTTTGATGGTGCTCTGAAGTGGAATGGCCCACGGGCTGGGTTGACATTGCAGCGTTTACGCAAGAATGACATAAACTTTAGTTTGTTCCTATGATAAAAGAAAACTGTTAAAATTTGGTAATGTGTCATGAAATTTAAAAGATTATACTTCATATTAATCAAAAAAATAATTGCACCACAGTTCAGTCGCAAAGAAACCAAAAAAATACCTCAGATGAAAACAATTAAATTTCGAATTACTTGAAAGTTAGTTAATGCAAATCCTACCTGAAGAAGTTTCCTGAGATGTTGAGTTGTTCACATCTTACAACAACCACTTTGTTTCCCTCAAGAAGTACTTTTGCAATCACTGCAGCCAGACGGCCCAAGAGATGGCCGCGGCCATCGATTACTATGGCCTAAAATGTTAAACAAAGCATGAGACTAATATATAACAACACACTGAGCTTTTACAATTCTAACCTCAATAAATTAAAGTTATAAAAATTCAAACTTCATATTATATTTTTAAATAATATACATATTAGACGTTTATTTGTAAAATGAAAAAGAAAAATAATATGATAAATTTCAATATTACAATGTATCTTCATGTAAGTTTACCGCAACTTCACAAGCACGCACGTGTACATCACGATATGTGAGCCATTATGCATTTAACAATAAAAAGAACACTCAGAACACAATATCGTAACATCATTTGTCTTGAAAATATTAAATAAAAGGTATAATCATTATTTATCATTAAATTTCTAATTTTTCTTCTCACCTTATTACTAAAGCCCGTCATTTTCTCGACAACAAAACGGAAAAGGGTAACTTTTTAAACTAACATGGCCACCGGATACTCAGAATGAGCACAGAACTAACAAAATGTCAAATCGATTTCTATTTTGTATATCAATTACATAGTTTATTTTTACTTTAATAATTAAAACCATCAGGTTAAACCATAAAATTAAATTTATTTTATACGAATAATAAAATATTTATTATTTTTATAGGTTGTCTCTCACCGCTGTATGTGACTGCAAACAAAGCCTTAATTTGTTTCTTTTCAGATCTATTTATATACCTCAAAAATAAATTCAACATTTATCAGTGAAATATTTTTAAAGATTGAAATTGTATTTTTAACTATTTTAATGTGTTATTTCACACTTAGGAGAGCAAAATATTTTTTAGAAATTTTTTTAAAATTTTAACGTAGTGGAATTTGAAAATAATTTATAACAAGGGTATAAAAATTTTCAACGTAGCTTGTTGAGAACATATGGCTTAGCGATCAGAGCACTAGACGATTTCCAGAAGGCGCGGGTTCAAATTCTGCTACTAATTCCAATTTTTATACTTTGACTGAAAATTAATAAAATTATATATTTTTTTCTTCATTTGCTAAAATACATTGTAACATAATTTTTCGTTTTATCCGATTTTTATATTGATCTGCGGGATTGCGCGTCTGAAATTGAGTTTACAATTTAGAAAAGAAAATGAAATATCTGCTTGGTTTTAGTAATGTAACTTTATGATATTATTATATTAGTTAGATATTTTTAAAATTTATATTATAATCGAATAAAAATATTCGATTCAATATATTTTTAACAATAATTGCGGTGTTGATTTCGGCCACTCAACACGCAATGCTTTTATGAATTCGGCGAAAAATCCCATCAACCCTTCTACTTGCGGGATACCGCGTTAAGCTGAAAAAACAATACTTATAATACTTTAAATTGTTGTATTTTAGGATATACATATATTTTACACTTAAAATGTTGTTATTATAGTACGATCGCCAGTACAGACTACTACTTATACGGATATATCTATATTATTATTGACAAATGACATTGACAGTTTTGATTCAAAGTACGAACTACTAATCAACATTTTTATTTCGAATTACGCTGTACTTCATTTAGTTATAAATAACGTTAATGATGTGTAATACTTTTGCTTCCAATTTCTATGAGACACGTCAGTAATATCTTAAGTCATTCTAAGAGAAAGAAATGGTAAAAAAATTTTGCATACACATAATATTTAATAATGGAGATCCCATATAAAAAGATATTTATTTATGCCTTAACTTTTGCTGCGTACGCTTATACTGGCTTTGGTTCGAGTATGTTACGAAATCTAAGGGATGCTGTGCTCTCAGCTGAAACAGTGTTTGGAGATGTTTTTAAAAACGTAATAACTGTCGTAGAAAAATTTAAATCTTTACATGAAGTTTTTGATGCGGCTGTAGAAGAAGAATGTATTTTTAACTGTCCTGAAGGTACAATTTTTTTACACTTTACAATAGTTGAGTAACATAAAGATTCTATTCTACTTAATTATTTTTCTCTTTAGGACAAAAACCTGTGCGCAACAAGAATCATGTACCAAAGTCTGATGGCTGTGGTTCTCTTGGTTTCGAAATATCATCTGAGTATCTGCCAATTGAACAAATGACTAAATGTTGTGATTTACATGATATATGTTATGACACCTGTAACAGTGGAAAAGAAGTATGCGACTTAGAATTTAAGAAATGTTTATATAATTACTGTGATACATATAAAAGTATTAATGTTGCAGGTGATGCTATAACTAAAGGTTAGTTATAACATAATATATAATAATTTTGTAGTGAAATTATTTAATATGAATTCTCTTATATTATTTTATTTATTTTGTTGCAGGATGTAAAGGTGCAGCTAAATTACTGTTTACTGGAACACTTACACTTGGCTGTAAATCATACTTAGATGCACAGAAGAATGCATGTTATTGCCCTGCTACAAAAAATAAATATAAAAAATATACCACAGGCAAAGATGAATTCTAATTACAATGCATAAAAATATTTGTGATCTAGAAATACTATTACATTTATATTAATTGTAACAATATTTATTACTAGGAATAAATAAGACTTTTTTTTATGAAAGAATAAATAAAAGGATCACAAAGTACAGCAAAAAAAACCATTTAAAACTATTCCATAGGAACCTACCCAAAAAATAAAAATAAGTCTTGAGTTGGGTGTTATATAGAGAATGTAATTAATTATACATTTATAACAAGCTCTTAGTTTAATGTATATTACATTTATTATTATTGGAGTAAAATGTTGTGTAAATACTAATTACATATTTTTAAATTGCAGCAAATTTTGATTTTGATTTGCCAAAGATTTTATTTATTTTTAACTAAAGTTATAGTGCCTAGACTATTGATAACACCTTTATTGTTATCACTTAGAACCTTTTGTGCGGTATTAACGTTTTAAATAAAATCTTAATTTGATTGCACTTCTTACAATGTCCCATTGTCATTACTGAAAAATACCCAGGAAAGACCTCTAGTACCACAGTTTCAGATTCAATTGCTTCTGGTGCTGCTACAATCTTTCAAATTGCATTAAGCCAGGGTTATTGTATACTGTGGTATGATTGGATCATAAAGCATTAAGAAATAAAAAAAAAGTATTAAAATATATCTCAAGTTGTATTAAATGGGTTCAGTTCTATTTCAAAATTCAACTAATGTGAACTAAATTAAAAAAGATTATAGCATGTTCTTTATAAGATATGTAATTCTTAACACCAAATAAAACTAAATAAAATTCAATATGATTATCACATTTTTTTTTATTTTAGCAATAAAAATTACTTTTTATGTTGACACTTCCTAGTTGCCTTCTCTGTAAATATAAAATAATTTATTTGCTAGATTAGAGCATAGGCCTTTAGAAGTAAAGAAATGCTGTAGACACAAAATCTAAAACACATTTCACAATTTTGCATTGTTAGTTTACATGACTTAAAGATATCTTGTTAGTTTACGAAAAAATACTACTCAATAATGGACACACTCATAATACATCAATGCTTCATATTTTTCATGTATTGATTGTATATAAATGTTATAATATAAATAAATGCATATAAATATCTTGTGATAAATTTTGCTTTTTATATTAAATTCATCATAGCTTTCAAAAAAATGAGAATGTGAGTGAAGTTTAACTTAAATATTATGTGACTCTTTCTATGTTAGAAGTTCCTTGATCTCATCTTTTTCTGCAGCATCAATATATGGTGTCCCATCTGGTGTCTTGCCATTTTTAGATGCGCCCTGTGAAAAGTTACAGATGCCTTGATTTACCTTCATTTAACATATGGTTGGCATCAGCATAAGTCCTAATTGAAATATTAGTATTTTTTTGTGTAAATGCTTACTTGACATATCATCTCACTATCTAGTGGTGCAATGATAAATTAACTTGCAAGAACACTGAGTATATCAAATTGTACGATTTAGAATCTTTTTCAAATATTTACACTACTTTTAAGGCAGTTACAACTGTCTATTGTACAAAATGTATTTTTGCAGTTAGCAGGTCCGGCACCAATGCCAATGATATTTAGTTATAAGGGCTTACATGTTTCAGTAATGTTTTAACACAGTCTGTGTGTCCCTCCCAGATAGCAGCAAGAATCACAGATATGCCATGTTTATCAACCATCTGAAATAAGGAAAGCAATATCTATATATCAATCATGTGCATATCTACAATAATCTAAATCACCAAAGCATGGTTAACAGGATTAACCATGCTTTGGTGATTTAGATTACCAGCAGTAGTTCTTGAACACTGATCTTGAACTCCCTCTTTCTTAATTTCTTTTAAATTGGTAGTTTATTATATAATTTAACTAAATTAAAACCAATGAAATAAATAACATACATTAGGGTCAGCTCCTTTGTCCAGTAAATAGTTTACTACAACTGTTTGTCCGTAATCGGCTGCATAATGGAGAGGAACACGGCCGTCAATGAGCGCGTTGACATCAATTTTCTGAGGATTAGAGTTTGATTATTATACTATAGTCAAACAATTAAATATTAAGTGTTGTGTAGTAATATACATAATTTCGAATGACTATAATACTATATAACACTGGTATCTTGTTATACTATATTATATATATCAGGACGCTAAATAACAATTATATCTCTTTTAACATTAATGACGAATCAAAAATTGAATCATAAATTTTTAAACTTGTCTTACATTTTTTTCCACGATGTCTTTGACTTGGTCTATGTCGCCGTTTTTGATACCCCAAACTAATTCACTCATTATTATGTACTTTCTTAGCTATCTCTGTTTATTTCTTACAAATATAAAGTTCAATGAATCTATCAAAATTTTCGATGCAAATTATACAAACAGATAAAAAATATTTATTGCAAAAACGCAACAGATTAGATAAATTTTGTTAATTCTAAAACCTAATTAGGCACGTTTCGGTAATTATAAAATTATAATTATTTTAATAGATATTTACAATACAATAGAATATTTATTTATTTATTTACAATAGACGTACTATTTTTAATACTACACGGTATGTATTATAAGCATCTGTATACAATTATTAAAATAATGTAAATATACTTTAATATACAAAATAACTTACCTCGTAATCGCAAATTTGACCATGCGAGGATCAACAATTCTTTTGTCAGAATAAGATCATACTGAATATTTTTTCATAGAAATCTCAAAAGATTTTTTTAATATAGTTGACTAATTACAACACAAAATTTAAGATATTTGGTATTTTTAAAAGCTAACCAAACGAAATTTGGTTTCTAAACAAACATCATCAGCAATCCAAGCTTGACTATTTGGGATTTACTACCGTAGTTTACATATGTGGCATTACATTATCTATTTAATATCGAATCAGAAATCTATTATATGTCTGCCATATTTTCTTAATAATCTGTTTTCAACCCGTTTCAAATTCAAAATTATTTTGGTTATCCGAATTACAGTTATTTTTATGTGTAATTTTATATATTTATTTATGGATTTTATTAGAATAAGTCGCAAGTTGTAATTATCGAATATTACATTGTTTACACTACGAAAAAATGTCGGTAAATGAAATTGATATACAGTTAATTGAGTTTCCAAAAGAATCTCACGAATGTGTGAAATTTTCGGTGGTAAGACAAAAATATATGTACAAGTGATAATATATTTTATAGTCTAGTTTTACTTATTAACATTTTCTATACACTTTAGGACATCTTGATGAATAAAATTTATCCTTTGCTCCAAAGAATTAGTCACAAATTACACCTTATAAACGATGGATTTCTTGAAGATCATATTGTTAACATCCGCAATGTTTATACACTGTGTGCAGATCAAATAAGAAAATGTTTTATAACATTGTTAGAAATAATTAAACTAGAATATAAGCAAGATTTATATTTACAGGTAAGAGAACCTAATTATATTGATAATATATACTGGTATATTTACACTAAACTAGTATAATTGTATCAGAGTACTTATTCAATTAATTTTTACTACTTAATATTGCAGGAAACCCGTCAATGCACATTAGAAAGGCTTTCTTGGTGTTATCAAAAGCTTTTATCAATTGAAGAAATTGTTAATTGTCAGCCTGCAATTGATAAGTCTGATTCATTCAACAATTCAATATTAACATCACCCATGTATTTTGTCAACTGGATTGACCAAACATTTGATGTTTTAAATAAACTATGTAATATTGTATATAGGAATAAAATTAAAGAAACGAATTCTATCTCAATTCACTGGAAAAATGAAGTAAGTGTTTTTATAATATCATAATATTGAAAACATATTAAAAAAAATTAATTGTTTAAATGGCAAGCAAAGTTAATTTTGTATTGGAACATTTATTTGAATCTACAACCATTGCTTTAATAGTCACACTACAATCAAGCCGCAATTACCATAAAAAAATTGTTTGTTATAATTTTTTTTCTCAGCTTCATGCAGTATCATATACATTGCAGTGTAGGGAGAGGGAAGCTAGTGATAAGACACTCTGTTTCCCACTTTCCACTTAATTTTCAAGCCATTGTGTATTGAGAAGTGAAACTTAATACTGCAGTTTGCCTTGTTATGTTGCTCTGTAATTTCCCCAAGAGTCTTAATTAAATAATCAAAAATAAATTTATCTAATTATAATTAAACAAAATTTTCAGCTTGTTGAATGTGTCAAAGCCCTACACACATCCATTGATGAGTTGATATTGTCAGCGATAACTTTATGCCGACTTTGTCTACAAACAGATCAACATGTTGTTAAAGCTCGCAGCCAAGTGGTAAGTTTTTTTTAAATAAACGACACATTTTTAAAATAAAGTGGTAAATTTTAACATTTAATAATAAAATATTTGTAATTTTATTAATACACTTCATGTTGTAACACACATATAGCATGGCAGGCAGAGGGAACCTAGTGTTGAGATGATCTAATTTTTCGAGGTATTGCTGAAGGGCCATTCAAGTATTAGATACACAGATTTTTTTTAATTTTATACAAATGGGTCAAGCTGAACAATGCGTACTCCGTATGTGGCAAACACCTGGATTTTATACAGGCATATTTGAGGCTAAGTTGGCCTTGCCAGATGATCGGCAAGCTGGCAGTCACTCGAAACGCTGAGGTCAGACATGTTGATACTAGGCGCGATTTTGGGAATATTCGCGAAAACTGGTGATATGGGAGATGTTTTTTAGTGGTCAAATTAAGCTAGGTTTCTTTCACCCCGTAAATATGATAACATTTCCGAGGGATCCCTCAACAGAAGATTCAAGTTTCTTTCGGCATCGTAAGACGTCCTCCCGAGAAAGACTTGGGCGGCCAGAGCATACAGGGTTCACATGATGCAGAAGAAATAGCGTAGGGGACAGCACGCTTGGGGGCCGCCGTTATCGTTCACGAGCTTATATTCAGAGAGAAATCTGTTTACCTTGATGTAGCTGGCGAACCACTTGCATAAATTTTCGGGAAATTATGATAGTACTAGTAGAAGACATGCTGCGTGTTTATTTAAATAAAAGTTTGTTTTAGTGTAGTGTTTAGTTAAAATTTTCTTAAAAAGTTTGTGTTATTTCCGCTAAATGGATGTATTAAATTAGTATATCATATCATAGTATCAAGTAATAATTATATAACGTTTACTAAATATAGCAGTTGTGATTCGCGAATCCTCCTGGGTATCGTATGTGTAAAAAAATGACTAGTGATTACGTAATCTAGACCCCCCCCCTCATCCCCCTTGTCATCATAAATAAGCAAAACAAGGATTTTTTGAAAATAAATATTATTTAATTTTAGGTTCTGAGAGAAACAAAAGCCTTACTAAGTGATATAATAAATGGTGACTTGGACACAGTTCTCGTGACCACAGACACACTGAAATTACCAATGAAGCCGTCAAATGTAAATCTCTCAATAGACGTTTTAAAGGATGTTTTATATGCATTGGAAACAAATACAAATACAGCATTGTTAGCACTAGTTGTTCATTGTTTTGCTAAGAATATGTCTCCTGTGCTCCAATTAAAGGGACATTTTGCGGAAAACGCAGGGTTATGCACATGCACTGATGATGGAGATGTTGGTAACTGCTTGTTTGTAAAAGAGTTTGATTTGCACAATGAAAGGCTGTTACAAATTGGATCATTTGCTATGTCATGTTCATTAGATCAAAAAAGTATGTATTAGTTTTTATTTATATTAGCGGCTACGCCCGCTTCCACTATGCAAATATTTATTTAAGTTTATTTAACACAAAACCCGTCAAGCAAAATTCATACTCGCCCATTGATTGCTCTGTACCAATTTCAAGATTGTAGGTTTACGGAAATTACAGTTTACAGACTTAAGTCTGTAGGTGTATTCACTCATTTTCTATGAAATGAGCTACAAATATAAGCTTGCAATTATGTTTTTCTATGAAATATCTATAAATCGATAATTTCCGGATGTCTACCTCTATTCATATTGTATGATTTTGCTTCATAATAGTTGCGAGTTTTGACCGTCACTCAGGTGAATGTATTTTTTACATTTCTCGCACTAGTAAGGCAAAGTTCTGTGCTTAATATCAAGTGTCTTCGGTAAAGTTAAGATATGAGCTGAAAAAAAAAGAAAACCTTGTTTAATACATTTTTAAAGTTCTGTATTCTTTCCTACGTGTGCACTTTAAACTTGTTAAAATATTTTTTGTTTTCCAGGAGTTTTAACTTTGCACAGTGCCTTAGCAAGTCTGGAAGCGTTGGACCCATACTTAGTGCCTGCAGTTATGATGTCACATCACAGTCCTCACACTTCAATGCTGATAAATATATGGAATCAAGAAGTCAACGAAATAAGGGATAATGTGTTTTTGATAGTAGATCCGGCAGCTTTTGCCGAGGTGAGGAATGTCTTCATATTAAATATGATATAACACAGGGTTACTAATCCCACACTTGATTGGGAACTTGGAAAATTTGAGACCTCATTATTAAAAAAGACTACAATTTGCGTAATTATATTTTTATACTAGCGGCTCTGGGCGGCTTCGCCCACTTGAACTTACGAATATTTATTAAACATATTTATGAAATTCTTTTCAGTTTAAAAGATGAATTCTAATAAACCATGAAATACGTATTCAATGAAATATTTTCCTCGAGTTTTATTTTTAAATTTAAGCTTGACTAAGCCAGAGCCCTTTTGACTCTTGCCTCAATTTTGACCGTCTTAAGGCGATTACTTTTTAAGATTTAGCCACAAATGTATAGTTTTCAGATTTGTTCCTGGACTAGTACTGCCTGTAGATGAGGTTATTAAATGATTCTCTTTATTTGTTCGAAAGACGTGTTTCTTCTAAATAAATGTAGAAATACACTCTCACTCACTCTCACTCTTAACAGACAGACAAAAGGACAACCAAGTGATCTTATAAGGGTTCCTTTTGAACGGAACCCCAAAAAGAAAAGATAGAGTAAAAAAGTGTGAAATAATTAATTAATTCCTACATTACTTTTACAGAAAGCTCAACAAATGATGCATCAAAAGTTATTGGAAATAACAACGGAAAATGTTTATAATAATGAAAAAGTGTGTTCAGTCATTAATATTGGCAGTGTTTTGTGTGATTTTTTCAATGTGTATGAACAGTTTGAACCCGACGCGTTGCCTTCACGCGAACTTGTTACACCCTTACTGATGGATTTGAATAAAGGTATTTTTTTACATATTTATTAATAATTATAAATAGTTCTACGTCATTTTCATCCGACTGCGCAAAGGATGAATTTGCGCATAGACTCCGAGGGACTCAAAGATATAGATCTATGAGTCCCTCGGAGTGAGTGGAGACACTGATTTTTTTGCATTTATTTAGTTTGAGGAGACTTTTATATTTTTTTTTGTTAAAACATTAGTAATTAGTAATGTAAGTAACAATTAAGAAAATGTCAGTTGCAGTTAATTATTATGTATAATCAAGTGCAAAATATTTTATTTTTCAGTACTGTTAGAGTGTAAAGTCGTCAGTAACATGTTAAGTTCCGAAAGTGATGATTTGTACGACGTGAGAAAGACAAAAGCACAAAACAATGTTACTACAGAGCAATTGATAAAACGTTTAAAATTATTATATACATTGGTCAAGAGGATCAACACTTTACTGAATCCTAAAAATGATGATGATTTTTATGAAGAACCAATAGAAAATGGAACTCGCACAATAGATTTAAAAAATGGCGACACTTATATAAATTCACCCAGGAAAATTAATAATGTTACCAGAAGTATTTTTGCTAGAACTTATGTAAGGTCGTCGACAGGAAGATTTCCACTGGCTATATTAACTAAACATTTTAAATCAAAACAAAATAATGATTTAAGTTTCTCAATGCGATTGGATGAAATTTGTAACATATCGGAGATTGATATAAAACATCGAGAACAATCTATTTTGTATCATACTCCATTAAAGAATACATGTCTTAGAAAAGCTGTGCTGAGCAGATGTACTGAAAGTCACATAAGGAGACAGGAAAATTTCAATGAAACTTTCTCATTGGAGAGACAAAGTCTAATAGATGATACAACAAGCTTACAAATTACAGGTTTGCATTATTTTTAAAAATTTTATATGGTGCACTGAAAGCGTATGTAATGTGTATACGGTATTTTTAAAATATTTTTTTGGGTTCACGATGTATCCAATATATAGCAGGGTCCTAGGCATAGGGAACCTAGTGTAAAGACATTCCTTTTCCAACGCCCTGCTCAATTTTGGAGACATTGAATGTTAAGTGTCAGAACTCAATGTTGCGTTTGGTCTTGTTTTAAGAGTACACAATCTTAAATATACTCGAAATAATATTCATTTTGAAGAATCGTCTATTTCCTAAAAGTGGAGTTTTGTTTTTAACGTGTTTTTTAAATTTTTCAGGCATTTTGAACCAAATCAACGACCTCACCACTAATATAACGACGGCCAGGCGACATTTCAATTCGACAGTTGATATAGAAAAAGAAAAAAATTACGAGAATTTAAAGAACAACGTTCTAAACTTGACAGTTAATGATTCCAAATTCAAAAAAATATGGAACATTAGTGTCAATGACAGCTCTTGCACGAACGTGAGCCAGCCGTCAGACTTCAACACTTTGGAGAGAATAAACGACTTGGACTTGGTCGAGAGTAGATTGAGTGATTTGAAACACCATATTGAGACTAGTTTATGAGTGTATTTGCTTGTTCTTTAGTGAAATAAATAAATTATAGATGTAAACTTGCTATATTATATAATTTAAATATTTGAATTATACAGCTATTTCTAGAGCTATCCCCCCTTCCCCCATATAAGGCTACTAATTCTAGGATTTAACCAGAAATCTACAGTTATCAGACTTTTCCAGAACTAGTACTTTCATAATTCTATTTCACCCAGAAGTACCCTATGTTATTTAATTCCTTTTCTAGTGTAGATACGCGTTTTTGCCATATAAATGGCTATATTTTTTTAAAAGAAAATATAGTATAACGATTTTTTTAGGAAATCATGGGGCCGTAGGTCGAGCTATATGGTTTGAATTTCAACTCAATATCTTCAGTTATTCCTGAGATAAAGTGATCTTATAAGGGTTTTTTTAAAATATATACGGAACCCTAAAAGCAGATGAAAGCTAGATAGCTCTATGCATAAATCAAGTAAAAAAACACTAAGTGCTCCCTTAGCGTCCAATCAGTATCTAACGTTATGCGAGCCTTGTTCAGATTACATATCGTGTAGAGTTTCTTGACGTCTCGACTCGATAATATTTAGTTATTTTACCTTTTTGGTTTTCAAAGTATTGATATAAGCAAATTTTAATAAGGTTTTTTTTTATCATTAAGAATTAATTCCTTTCAAAGCAAACTTATAATAATATAAATATATAAATTAAATCTATTAAGACGAAATCATTATTTTGTTAATTATTCAGATGTAATGTTGAGTTCATCACCACCACTCAATATGTTGTCTGGGATGTCTGGGATATAAACGTGTTTAAGAACTTAAAATTATTTTCATTTTTATCTGTCATTTACCATTTTAAAAATTTAATATTAAGGTAAGAAATGTTTTCAGGGGTTGTAATACAAAAAAGCAAAATGGTTTTGGAGTTCGGTATCCTGGTTATTCAATATTTTCGAGATTTGAATAGAATTAGCTAGAGAGTCGATAACCTTAAGTGAGTCAAGTTTGC
Source organism: Heliconius aoede (assembly GCA_037355905.1). NCBI lineage: Eukaryota > Metazoa > Arthropoda > Insecta > Lepidoptera > Nymphalidae > Heliconius > Heliconius aoede. The sequence continues at coordinate 16,767 of JBAIZZ010000068.1, read as the reverse complement.
TTCACCCTGGACCTTCTCAACTACAGTCGGATTACCACACACACGGTATTCCTTAAGAGCCAACAAGAAAGTTGCTGAAGTTAGCTTCATGCCAGTCCACACATGGCAGGGTAGGCAGAGGGAACCTAGTGGCTACCCTGCTATGTGTGGGCTGGCATGAACACTTCCTTCCCTATTTTCCGCTTAGTTCTGGAGGCATTGCGTGTTAAGAGGCGGAACTGAATGCCACGCTTTGCTTCGACACCAGAGCGTAGAAATGAAAACAATATTATTAACAATAAATTTTAATAAATATTTCATTTTCTCGAGTGGGGATCAGACCGACAACCAGTCAAGTTGATTTTATATATTATTATATCGATAGTAAAGTAAATTGAATATGCAGCTCAATAAAAATTATAAAGCTAACAATGGCTAAATAGATATTATTTTCAATATGAAATCTTTGACAAGTTCAGAATATATTTCAATTGAAATCTACGCCGATATAAAGTTTCTTTTTGTGCTCTCCCGCCTTTCAGATGTCTCGTATTTAAGACGTGAACGGCAAACCTCTAATGGAAACTACACTAACAATAATGGAATGTCAAAGTTTAATTCATTAGTGTGGTGTTTGGTTACAGCTCGGTCTTCATTTACTCGGGTTTCTTCTTATCTATTAATGGAATTTATTAATAATATTACATATTTATAATAGGAAGTAAAATATTTTTTTTTAGGATTCACGCTGTATCCCGCACACAGCCGCGGCAGGCAGAGGGAACCTAGTGTTAAGACACTCCGTTCTTGATTTTCCGCTGAATTCTAGTGGCATTGCGTGTTGAGTGCTGAGCTAACTCAACGCCGTGCTTTGCCTCGACAACTAAGAAATGTAAATGTAAAGCGAGAAAAGTACCCGCAAACTGTCCCGTTTATTACAGTCACATGCTTGTGCTCTTGCGCTACGACTGGTCTCAAGAAAGAAGAAGTAAAACCAAATGAAGTGTTCCTAGTTTTTTTCGCTACAGTCTGTAAAAGTTATTGATAGAATTTAGTATTTGAAAACTATTTTTATTTTTATGTTATTTCCAAGATGTATAAGGGCATAGTCTTGGAATATTACTCTATACAAACAGTCATCGTCATACTTCGATTTTGATTTTCCAGTATAAAATGATTTTTTTGCAATTGAACTATGCGCGTACAGCACATACTTTTACAATGTAATGTAGATAGAAGTAAGTTTATCACTTACTGTGAAGAGTTTAAAAAAAATAGAGTAATTGAAAGCTTCGGTCGATCTTTTGAAATCGAGCTCCGAAAGCACTTCATCAAGGAAAATTAGTTGATCGTTTTTTACTCCTCTATTTTACTATTTCACTTCTCTATCTTGTTAAACAAATTTAACAAATTCATGAAAATAAGAAAAAAAAGATATAAAACAACTGTGGTTAGTTCCGGCGTTCGTAGTTACCAACAGTGGTTATGGGTCATTTTATTATGTAAGAAATTAACTATGCAAATGCCATTGCCCTTTATTCTACTTATATTTTTAACAATTAAGAATAGGTACTCATCCATGTATATCAGCTTAATTGTTAATTACAAGACAAAACGAATTCTTAAACTATTTGTGCTTTAGAAATATATTCTACTGTAAAATGCAAATGATCCCTCTAGGGTCTTAATAGTACACCTCGATTCAATTGCTTTTGCAACGAATACCTCCGACAAGACCTTCAAACATTTACATATAAATTTAATTGATATCTTCACAGTACACTACTTAAATATGCAGGTGAGCTGGGCGGCTATCAGATTGAGTGCAGATTGTGCAGTCTGTGTTGAGAAAATTTCGCCTACATACACTAAAATCGTGGTAACCTAAATAAGTCTTATTCGTCTATTACTAAGAGTCATATTATGTGAATAGAAAATACTAAAACTTTCGCCCTCTGTACACGCATGCGCTATAAGTGTAAATTTTTGGTATAAAAGCTCAATCTCTGTGCCTCGAGCATCATTCCCGCCAAGAATCCAAAGTTAGAAACGCTGGAAAAAAATTAAAAACTAGAAAGTTTCTAAGTAGTGCCAAAGTGGATTGAGCAGCAAAGTAAGTTTGTTTTCTTAGGATGATGTACATATATTTCATATGAATCAGTATAGTTCACCGTAGACTTTTTTTTAACAAATATTTTTTTAAATATTTGATTACGAGAATTAATCTTTAAAATTAGTTTAAATATTAAAAAAAAATCCAAACAACGTCATGTTACTAAATAATTTGATCATTACATTTTTCTTGAAACGTTGATATTATTATGCGTATATGTTTACGTCTTTTTTCTACGTATAATATTGTTGACAATAGTTAATATTTTCTTTAAATATCGACAAATACATTTATCTAACATGCATAATCTTACCAGGTCATTGTTTCTTTACTAAGTAATCGTAGAAAAAAATATATAAGTCGGATGACTTAATATGCAGCAAATATATTATAATTATGTAGCTATTTTCAAAGCAATAAATCTTTTAATTATAGGTACATACAGTGTAGATAAAATGTACTGATAAAATATATAATACAAGTTGTATCAAAATCATTCCATCCAAATTCTTAGATTGGTCTCAAAAAAAGCTCTTAAGCTGAAACTAGATCACAATATTTGAATTAAATTTAAATGCTTGTATGAAAACTTAAATATATATTAGTTTTATCTTTCGCCGCATTAACCACAATGTTCAATGTCGGTACATTAATTGTAAAACCAGTGCGAACTTTAATTAAATTTTCGTATTCAGCAAGCACCATTGTACGGTTAAATGTATTTTGGCCTTTCGTGGCACAGGGATACAAGGGTGTGAGTTCGATTCCCACAGAATGGAAAATGAATTATTATTGATTAAATTTTTCATCTCTTCGTTCTGGTAACAAGGCAAACAGCAGCGCTGAGATTCGTCATGCAATACGCAATACCTCGAGAATTCAGTCTTCACATTAGGGTCCCTCTACCTTACTCTGCTATATAGAGCACACAGCGTGAAGCTAAAAAATGAATTGGGAATCGAACCAACATCTAGTTGCGTTTACAGTCGCACGTTTGTGCCGCCGCTCCACGACTGGTCACAAATAAAAGAATAATTGGTTAATTAATTTATATATATTTTTTATATAGAGAACCAGTTGTTGAGAAGAAAAATATTAAATATAGTATGGGTAGGTTAAATTTGTGGGTAAATTACTTGTTCTGAAATTGAACAAAACGTATTTTCATTAAGAGCTCTATTATTCGCTACGTTATTCATGCCATATAACTTTCTCCACTTCAGTTCAACATCTTAAACTGAAATGGTCTGTTTCTCATTGTTTCACATTAATTTAATTTCTGCGAGAATTATTACAATGAAAAAGATTCCAGTATATTATTTTCAGCTAAGAATGTCTTTAAACCGTCTGTCTTTACAGCGTATTTAAGGCATATATCGATTTAATTTTTTTTAATGGGATTATTCATTATATCAACGTACAATTATTTTTATATTAATTAAATATAGTATAATCTAAATTACTTATTTTCCGGTACATTTTTGTGACTGCAATGCAAAGAGAGTACCTAGTTGCGCTAAAATAAATTGGCTAGAATTTTATTATATCTTTCATAACACATTTTGAGCGTCATTTTATTCAGTTTATCGATTTACCACACATCTCTATGTGGGTGCCCCTCTGGGTGGGTAGGCAGAGAAAACTTATAGTCAAGAAATCAGTTAATCCTTTTCTCGAATTAATTTCAAAGCAAGGAAGGAACTTTTATAGTTACAAAACTGACGCAAAAACGTCCATGAATCCATCGACAATAATTTATCGATTTCTTTCGCTATATAAACTAAAAACGCCTCTTTAATTATAAGAGAAAATTCAACAAATATAAATTTCATTAAACCTATAATGTCAGATACGAGGGGGAAAATAGCTACACATAATTTTACATTCATATTCATGTGTTACGCGAGCGGTCGGGCGCGCTGCATGTAATTGAATCTGCCAATTACTGTCATGTATACCTATCTACCTACCTACACCTGCAAATAACTTTATTGTTCCATGTTATTGGAAAGCGACGGTTCGTATCTCGTGAGTTAACTGAAGGTTTTAATTTAAAAATACACAACTGCATTTCAATTTTCAAATAATCGTCGCGTACGGGCTCAAGTGTACAACTGTTAAACGTGATTGGTTTTGTTTCGATCCCCCCCCTCTAAGAAATTAAATATTTAAATTTATTATTTTTGCCCTCTTGTCTCTAGTTAAAGCGCGGTGTTGAGATCCGCCACTCAACACGCAATGCCTCCTGAATTCGGCAATAATGGGGAACAGTGTCTTAGCACTATGTTTTCTCTGCCTATCCTGCGGTGTGCGGGATACAGCATGAAGCTGATTTATTTATTTCTATTATCTAGCTAAGAGTAATATTTTTTTAGATGAGGAACCAAATGCGAGTAAGCTGTAGGAGGCACAGTAACGGTTTTCTGATGGGTATTACAACTCTAGCTCTTGCGTATTCCCTATATATCGAGGGGGTGAGATTTTCTGATACATTTCTTTATTTAAAATTTAATTTACAAATTCTTAGTGATATGTTAACTTAAACTTTTCCTTTAAAAAGGTGATAGGATTATCTATTGACAATACATGGCCAACATTTCCACGGCGAAATATAGCAGCTCTAGCTAGAGATGGGTACTTAAGAGGCACTCCAGAAGGATTTAAAAGGAGCATATCCACTCTAGCTAAAAATGGACAGCTTCCTACATTCAGATCACCATATGATGAAACTGATAAGCAAGAGCAGGATGATGATGGATCTCACGACAAAAGGAATTTAGCTTCGATTGCAAAACTTCGTAGATATTCCGCAACTAAAAGAAATATCCAGGCCCTGGCACGAGATGGTTACCGCTTTGGTAGAGGACAATACAACCCGTCTAACGATAAAAGAAACATTGCCGCGTTGGCTCGCAATGGATTGATACACAAAAAAGATGAAGTCGTTGGAGATGAATATTATTATCCATTTTATCAAAACTCTGTACCACCGCTATCAGATATGGATGACCCCTTAGATTTTAATGAAATATATGACTACCAACAAAGTGTCAATCCTGATATGCTTCCGCCGCTGTCTCAAGTTTTTAAACGAAGTGATGTCGCATTTCCCCCAAATGTAGAACATCAGAACGTGGATTATGACGGTTACTGGAATTTGAAAAGAGGATCTGTAGGTCTGCCAGCTCACGGCCTTTATAGACCGATTTATATCGATGGCAGCAGTAGAAACCGGAGATCGATTTATTCCATTCCTGATGAAATCAACGACGTTACTCCTGATGAATATGAAAATGATGATAAGCGATCTGTCGGTAAGTTGTTGGTGACATTTTGTTAAATCTCTATATATAAAATCTATATTTAGAACTGATATATGTTACAGATGACGATGTAGCGCGTCAAAAATTTGAAAAACGCCATATCGGCTCATTGGCGCGTTTAGGCTTATTGCCATCGTTTAGATTTTCCGGTGGCCGATATAGTAGGTCTGGAAGAGCCAGATTATTATTACCTAGTCAGGAACTGTACAGGTGTTTAAAAATTCGAATACGTCGTTCGTAATATTATACGATGTGCTATAAACGTAGATAGATTCAAACTTGCTTTGCTTGTAATAAATAGGAGATAATGTGTTTTGATCGTATGCGCGTTTTACAAAGTAAAGTCATTACAACAAATATGGAGGTGCTTTCAAAATCCATTCATTCATCTGGAAGATTTGATTATCGCTATACTTGTTTTCAGAAATTACTTTGTAAAATAATTGCCCAAATAGGGTTAATATATATGTATGAGAGTAAAATTAATAGTGGCATGTTAAGTGTTTAGAAGTGCTCAAAGAAAACATCGATGTATTTATAGGTCTCAGGGCTTAAAAATATCTACAGTTTTACAAGACTGAGTTTTACTATGAAAGCATGAATGACAATGTATAGAGAAATATAGAGATATGGTAAACTAACGTCTTAATTTGAAAATATTTTGTAGGTATTTTAATGTGTGTTAAATGTTTAGTTTAATATATGTGCTAGCAATATGTCTATTAATATATGTCCACAGTTATTCGATGAGTATTTAATTTAAACTTCCATTCCAGGAAGCATTCCCCTGACGAGAATTTCGGGATTAGGTAAGTATTCTTTTATGTTGTTGATGTTTAATTTCCTTAATATTTTTTTGTTTTCCTTAAATAAAAATAAAGAATAACATTATAAAATACAATTATTATTCTATAACATATAATAAAAATATTAACTCTTACAGATTCTAAATTTATTTTCTTTTATATATATAGTTAATAATTATTTTATTCTTTAGTTAATTTCTTATGATTATTTTTGTAGTTTCTCTTGTGGAATAAAATAATTTATTTTATCTTTTCTAGGGAATATATCTCTGATTCCGAAGTTAACCCACCCGATTCAGACGACACCGACCTACCGTCGCCGCCAATACTTGTTAACTCGAACCCGACCGGCCGGTACAGCCACCGATCATTGAACAACGACCTCCCGAACACCCCCCTGCCGAACACACGACTTCCTCAATCACCACTATCCCCTACCTACCCTGAATTTCCGAAAAACCGCTGGCAGAAAGATCCGAAATTTTACTATTTTAGATCATTGAAAGTCCCCCATCAATCATCTGGGAAAAGGTACTTGGTGCTTCCGGCTGATGATAATGCCCTCTTGAGGAAGGGTTACCGCAACAGTAGTTTACCAAGTCGTCGTAAGAACGAGTAGCTATGCGGTTGTAGGTTGAGTGACGCTGCAAGAAACTAATAAATTAAGAATAATTGTGCATGCTGAAAATTAGTTCCATGAAGATCATATAGTAGCTGGCATAAGTCATATTTGTATAATAAAGTACAAGAATAATTAACCGGTCAGTTTTACTACAAACTAAAATGCGATAACGACACTCTTTACAACATCATGAAACTAATTTTTTTACCATGTACTGCGTCACTCAGCTTTGTCAAAGTTAAACCAGATTGGAAGAGAAGATTGCTTTACAACTGGTATATTAATATAATCTAGGGGAAGAATTACTATACAGAAACAAAAAAACTTCAAACAAAAGTTATATATATATAGTGGGATCACAAATCACTCTGACAATAAAAAGTAAATATATTTTTTAATTAAATAAGCACAGTCCATTGAAGAGCTAGCGGTTAAGGCAAATTCGGATGGTATCACTGACATTGGCCGGCCTGTGGCCACCAGATCTTTAGATCTTAGATGTTAAGATTGAGTTGCCAATCGCAAACTATGTGTCTAAATAAATATTATAGAAACAATTATATAAATGTTAGTCAAAGTAAGTAACTTAAATACTATTTGAGCTGTTAAAAACATTATTTCTTTTTCTTTGAATCATATAACTTCCATTATGATATATTAACGAAAAAATTTGTGTAAGGTGTTGTGATGCAAAAAAAAAAAAGACACATTTGTTAACATATCGAAGTCGTCTCTTTGCTGACTAGAATTAGCTGTGTTTGACAAATAAATTATTTAATTATTTTAATAAAATCTTTAACCTTTTAAATGTACATTTAAGCTTTTAGCTTTTAAATGAAACACTTTAATATAATCTCTATACTCTCTACAATTTTGACAATAAACGTGCGACTTTTGGTGACCACATTGAGATAATAATTTTGAAAAGTTTATACTGTAGCCTCTTTCCATCTTTCTAGATTATATAATAATTATTATGTTAAGATAATGTAGGCGTCTATTTAACCGAGTAGAATCCTATTTACTGTAAATAAATGATTATAATCAAACACATAATTGTTTTATTTGTACCAATAAATATATTGCAGTCAAATATTTGACTAACACATTATAAATAGTGTTTCTTTTCTATTAAATTAAGGCCACTCTGTGAAATGAAAGTAGAGATCAGAGTATCTTTATACTAGAGTTTCTCAGTTTACTCTGTTTAAAATATATTTTCGATCATGTTTCTACTGTACTTTTTACTGTACTGTACAAATTTTCGAGACATACCGTGTTGCAGCTTCTCATGTTTATGGAAGAATCCTTGGTTTCCTTAGCCTTGGCTTGTAGTGGTCAAGGAGGTTTTTCTTACCTTTCAACTAGTTTTTGAGACATTGCGTGTTGAGTGGCGGCACTCAACGCTGCGCTATGTCTTACTCACACCAGAGCGAGAAAATGAAAATATGAAATATTTAACTCCTCCGAATGGATACAAATTCACTGTGACGAGAAGTCAATTAAAAAGAGTATGAAGCTGATAAATATTTATTTTATTATAATTTTAGGCAAAAATAGCATTGTAACATTTATTTTATAGTATTGTAATATTCAATAATAGTACTTTTCGTCATTCCAGGTTTCTGAAAGAGAACAGGTTAGTAAAGTAAGTGTAATGAAATATAAATTTTATATAATGTAACCGTTTTAAATGAAATTTTGAAAGTCTTATTAATCGGTTGGACTATGCAGACGTTCCCCCACGACTCACGTTCTAATCGTTAACTTCCCACAAATGTACAAATATCTAATACGAAATTTATACTCAAAAGACTAAAGACTTACCATAGTAGGATCCAAGGTTATTTATTCAAAGGAGCACGCATTGGTGGGGTAAAACGAGCACCTTCCTGCAACGCAATAGCGCAAGCGGCCACGACAAGTGCGCACCTCTCCCCCTCTATACGTGCAACGAAGTGCTTGCCTACAATTTATGCAATAGTTCTGCGGGAAAACATATAAGAGTTATTTTATTGGCAATTTATTTTAAAGTACGTTCAATATGACAAAGAGAACGTATCGACGACATACCGTACAGTTATTGAAATCGCTGGATATAAAAATCTCATCATTTTCAGGGTTATCATTTACTTTGTTTGGTGGTCTTTCACCAGATGCTTCTGTCTGGTCGGGATCCAAATAATTAACTTCTTCAGCAAAGATAAAATTAACAGCTGCCTAAATCATAAGAAAAAAATATATAATGGAAATTTAATAAAGAATTCTTTACGACCGAGACATTCTTATTAATGTAAAATGAAATTATTTAAAAAGTATATATTAAAAAAATATTTAATTCAATTATCTGTTATATGTGCGGGTATCAAAACTTACAATAAATAAGAATATAAAATATAAAAAAAGTTAAAATAATTTCTCAATCAGACTTACTAGTGCTACTAAAAAAGCAAACATGTTGTGGACACCCATTTTGGCTGTTATATGTAATACTTTATATGAGAATGTTTAACAAGTATATCACTGATTCTGTAGTTATTTCAAAGTTTAAACTTTTAAAACTCATTGAATTTATATATATATGTATACTCTTAATACTTAACACGATTTATGTTAATCGCTAATCGTAGGGTTATGGCCAGCGATGTTTTAATATTAATTGGGTAATATATTTTTTGTGTAAAAAATAAAGTGGGTAAAATATTAATATATAAATAATATATTCATATTAATTTTTTCTATAGAATGCAAGCGCCACTCAGGTCATACTTTCACCACTCGGTCCTTTTTTTTTTATGGCTCGTTTGCCTTGTCCTCTACAAGGCAAACGAGCGTTCGGGTCACCTGATGGTAAGTGATCATCACCGTCGCCACCCACGACCCCATGCAACACCAGAGGAGCTACAGGTGCGTTGCCGGCTCCCGGCATTACCTAATGCGAAACGCAGTGGCAAGAGCCACTACTTCACGCCGGTTTTAAATCCGGTCGAGTCTGTCCATGCATGTTGCCATCACTGTCAGGTAAATTAAATTAAAAAAAAATTATGTATTATTATTATTATTTACTTACCATCTTTCCCTCGAATATTACATCGAAAAACAACTTGTACGATTGTACGCTCTAGTACAATAAAATAATAGTAGTTGCATACGATATATTGAAACAATAGGGTTCAAACAATTCGTCAGATCGTGATGTATGGCATGTGATAAAAGAGAATAGCGATAATAGCATCGGTCAACGGTATATATCTATACTAATATAATAAAGCGGAAGAGTTTGTTTGTTTGCTTCAACGCTAAGATCTCTGGAACTACTGTACTGGTCGCATTTTTACTTTCTTTTTATTTTGTATGAAAATTATATTTCTCAGGGGTGCTATATAACTTAAGTTGGTTTTATTCTTAGTTGGCTATCTCTTATCAATAAGTCACAATTGTGATATAAAATAATAGAAAATTGCAAGGTTTTTGGTTTTTGGTTATTTTAGTAGACATGATTTTTAATTTTTTTGTGTCTGTGTGTGCGTTTTTTCACGTTGATCTCAGAAACGGCTTAACACATTTAAACGTATTTTTCACTTTTTATTTTGGGAAACTTCTCTTAACATTAAGTTTTTGTTTTTAAAATTTAGAATAAATTTACGCTATATCCCAGAGGGAACCTTGTATTAAGACACTCCGTTCCCCACTTTCTACCGAATTCTGGAGGCATTGCGTATTGAGTGGCGGAACTCAACACCGCGCTTTTCCTTGACACTAGAGCGAAAAAAATGGAAATATAAACGTAAATAAACATTTCACTTCCTCGAGTGGGAATCCACAACCAGTCGATTTTACAGTCACACTTTATGCCTGTGCGCCACAACTGGCCTAAATTTGTTTTTGTTTTACATAAATGATGTTAATTTTAAGCAGATCAATGTCAATCATATAAATTATAATTTTTGTACTAAACTAATACTCTCTATTTCCCATTCGAATGTCTCGAATTCGGGTGAAAAGTGAGAAACAAAGTGTCTTGACACTAGATTGGTTGTTATTAGTATTTCTTATGTTATTTCTCGGCTACTAGAAACGGAGTGGTTTAACACTCGTCTGCCTACTGTATTACGCGAAGCTGTTTTAGAATTTTTCAATATCAAGTAGAGTTAATAAGCTTATTTATTCAAACCAATACAAATATATTATATGTATTTTTATTGATACATGTTAATTAACATTAATAGATAAATTTTTAAGCGTTCTATCCATATAATAATAAAAAAAATCATAATATTTCTTTATTAGTAAATAAAATAAAATTTCAGAAGTTATAATTAAAGAGATCCATTAAAATATATATCAATAATGTAATATTAAGAGATTCTTAAGGCTGTCCCATTCTGCTGAGAGCAACTTCAAAGTGTTTTGAATTAGAG
>JBAIZZ010000067.1:354399-367328 GCA_037355905.1 Heliconius aoede | reverse complement strand
GCTGTCCCATTCTGCTGAGAGCAACTTCAAAGTGTTTTGAATTAGAGGGGAAATAGGAGGACGCTCAGTCTACTCTGGGTAAGGGGAAAAAGCGAAGATATTTATTTTATTAATCTTTTTAAACATATAAGCAAATGTTTTCGTAAGCGATGATAATATATTATTATTGAGAGTCTATATTCTCTAATCTATTGGTATTTACATGAAACATCGAAGTTATCCCTTGGAATCCAAATTCTGAATATACTTTGCTTAAATAGACGAGCAATTTTTCAAAATCTAATTAGAGCTTCTACTGACTTTGAACGTACTGGTTATTCTTCTGGAACTAAGTTGAAAATAAGTTAATATAATCATTATGCCAGCCCTCTTGCAGAAAAACGATAATTAAATTTTACATATTTTTATTTATGAATGAATAATGATCGTGATCGTACAGGAAATTTAAACAGAGATTAAAAATAAATTCTTAAATCTACTTATGTCGACTACATAAACTTAGAATTCGACTCTGACTATCAAGAATAACATAATAAAGAGGAGACCCTGTGGATTCCTGACCTAAACGTTGACCCGTCAGGTAAGTAGAATTACATTCTGTTTTTAAAAATTGTAAATGACTATTAGGCCTTTATATTTGTACAAATACAAATTTGTACTTATTTTTTAAGATTACGTTCTTTAAAAGCAAAAACGAATTCCTTACATGATCATATTGTTGTCAGCCTGTCAAGCTGAATTTAATATCATATATTAAGGCCTGTTCAAACACCGAAAAAAAATCGAGCTTCTTGATCAAACCAATCAAAAGATATTATTTATATTTGTATTTTGCTGTATTTTATATGAAATTCTAATCTAATCAAATCCTATAGGGTAACTTTTCCTACTGTTATGAAATTGAGCATATCGCCAATAAAGGTTACAATAAGATTGCTGAAAATTTTTAGTCACTTAATAGGAAAAAAACTCTTATACACAAAAAGAGTACCAAATTTGATTTTGTCAATTTTTATAAGTTATACTTTCTGTTGATCTATAATTGGGAAATTGGTACGAAACCCTCGGTTTGCGAGTCCAAATCGCACTTGATCCTTTATTTAAATCAACGTAGGAAAGAGGACAATAAAAAAAAATTAGACGAGAATAATATTTATTATAGTATTGTATTTATTATATTAGATAAATATATTATATATTAGTTAATACATTGAAATCGTTTTTCGTGTTCCAAGTTTCCTGAAAGAGAACAAAATAATTAAGGAATATTATGAATTCAAAACCGGCAAGATTAAAAATGGCGATCCGATTTTCTCAGTAAATATATAATTTTATTGCAATAACTTTAGTCGGTAAATAAATAAATGACAATAATTGTCATAAATACAGTTAAAAGTTTTTTTTATGTCTGTCGGTAGTATCGTATATACTTTTCATCCACTGCCATAATTGCCAAAGACCGATGAGAAACTCAAAAGAGAATTACCATCACATCCAAAATGATTTAGCCAGAAGAGCATTCACTGCTAGCGAAGAACGAGCATCTTCCTCCATTGCAGTTGCGTAGAAAACCGCGGCAGTTGCGAACAACTCCTCGATTATTGGAATTGCAGCGAACTGCTTGACTACAACTCAAGCAGTAGTTGCTGCCCTGTAAGTTTGAATATTATTAAACTAGCGGACTAAAATTTCCACAGAATGATTTTCCAGATGTTTGTTTTCATAACCTGGATATCCACTAAGAACTAATGTGGTGGTGTGGTGAAATGGGGTTTGAAAGTTTGTATGCAAAAATGCACCAACTTTTATAAAATTTGATATTGATGCTCTTAAAATTATTTTATTGAACTCGTATTTCATGGTTTATTAGGAATTATCGCCTAATCTGAAAATTATTTTATAAATATATTCAATAAATATTAGTATGATTCAAGCGGGCGAAGCCGTTTGAGTCTGCTAGTATAAATATGTAGGTAATATGATAGATAACAGTCATTTTAAAAATCAGATTAACAATATTTAATTTGTAAAAGAAACATATCAATTGGATAAAAATTAGTAACTTTGTCAGATTATCATATTTTTTATGAAGAAGAAAGAATTTCTCTATAATTATTTTTGATCGATTATACAATTACTATGTTAATAGAAATAGGAAAATTATTTTTTTAAATAAATTGTACTGAAGACGTACCAGTGTGTAGTTACAATCCACTGAGTAAAGCAAGGACCCAAATATAAGTGAGAATGTTCTCTCTTGCTTTTCTTCGTTATCATCATCATCTTTGTTTGGTGGTCTGTCATCGGGTCCGGGATTTTCGTTTGCACCTGGTTGATCATAAGCGAAATCACCTGGTTCTAAAGGATTTTCTTCAGCAAAAATTAAATTTACAGCCACCTATAATTATGATATTAATTTATTATTATTAATGAAAAAAGTTTCAAGATAATGCAATATAACTTCTTTTGGTTGCATTTTTAAGGTTCAGTAACATTTAAGAAAAAAAGGACCCTTATAAGATCACTTCGCTGTCCATCTATCCATCCGCTTGTTTGTCTGTCAAGAGTCTTTATCTCAGGAACGCTCGGAGATATTGAATTTTAAAAAAATTACGGGACTTAAAATAAAAATACAATTTCAAAAATATATGAAAATTTTTTTTATTGGTTTGAAAAGATAATAACACTAGACTCAATACAACATCTAAGTTGGAAAATTGAGTATATCGAAAGAATATGAAAATATAACTTACCAGGGCTGTTAGAAAAACAAATATTACGTTGCCTACAGCCATTTTTGGTGTTCAATAATCTTCGTTCTGTAAGCCCTGCTGTCCCGGAAAATAGTTATAAGTCTTGAAACAAACTCACTTTATATACTTCTACCACATAATACGATTGATTCTAATTGCATATTCATTATAGGGCTGTGAAAAGTGTTTACTTACTTATTAGTTAGCTAATGGGTGTATATTGCAAAGAAAAAAAAACAGCTTTGACTTTAGATAATATTTAAAAAAAAAGTTTAAGTGCGAGTCGGACTCGTCCATCGAGTGTTCCGTACCGATTTTATACGTGGGCGTATGCATTCTTTTTGTTTGAAATAAACTACAAATATGATTTTTTAATCTCGTATTGTAGACCAATATGTAATATTTGATATTAATATACTATATCTAATATTTGAAATTAAGTTCACGTTGATACCTCGACGCGATCTCGAGATAGAGGGTCTTGATGGATGGACAGACGGACCACAAAGCGATTCAATAAAGGTTACGGTTTGGCCGCTTAAGATACTGAATCCTAAATATATATGACGCTTATAAAGTATAATATTATAATGATTTTTATAAATTATTATTAATTGAGTAAAATGTTTTAATATGATAACAATAATAATATTAATTAACAGAAAATATAAATAAATGGAGGCTGTCGTGGCAAAGGGGTTCAAGCGACTGCTGTAGGTTTGATCCCACTAGATGAATGAAAGAAAAAAAAATTAAATATATATTTATTTACATAGTGATATATTGTCACCCCTTGAATATTATACCGAAAAACAACGTTTATCTTTGCAGGTGTAGTATAATAAAATAATAGGAATTTCATACACCATGTTAAACAATATGAAACGACTCGTGAGGTCGTGATGCATGGCACTGTGTAGAGTTGATAAAAGCAAATGGCGACACCGGGACCGGTGAAAAGAGATAATACGCACTCGTATAATAATATATGTATGTAAATGTAGATGTTATTTATGTAGTTAACAATGTGTGTGGCAGGTTTATAATTTTTTGTAGTTTCCGGAACCGAGTATAATGACACTCCATTTCCCACTTTCCACCGGTTTTTTTCAGTGCGTTCAGTGGCGGAATTCAACGCCGTGATTTTTGTTTGATATCAGAAAGAAGAGGTAAATATATTTATATTTTTAATTAAACAATATTTTTTTCCCGATTCATTCATCACAGTCAAACGCTTGTACCCCTGCGCTAAGATGGCCTCCAACGGTTTTTTATGTTAGTCTATAATGATAATAAAATAATACGATTTACTCAACGTACAACGTATAAATTTAATAATATTGTTATAAGTTATTTTTCTGAGCAATTATCGGCACCTCGCATTTATACTCTCACACTGTTCCTCTGCGCCAAGATGAACTTAAATTAAAATATATTTTTTTCCCCATATATTATATGTACTAGCTGTACTGTTCTTATGTTGTATGATAAATTTGAGGTGTAAGAGTATGAATGTAAATAGAAAAGCTCTCAAAAAGTGAAAAATAGCCACCTATGTATATAAGTTCAATATACATTATCACCTCTCTACTAAAGTGCTTTACTCGCTGACAAGGGTTGCAAGATATCATCGACATAACTGAGCCGAAGAATTTTCATTAAGCACAAACATTTGTCTAACAACTATAAATTTTATCTTGGTTACATTCTTTTCTTTTTCTTTTTCTTTTGTAGATTGTTTCTTTCTCACTCTTTTATGCTAGCAGATTTTAAGAAATGATAATGTGATGCAGTCACATTCATATTTACCTCCAACTTTGTTTGTTATTTTTTTTATTCACGTATTACTGTCACACTTTGTGCCCCTGCGCCACGACTGCCATCAAAATTAAAATTGATTTTGATTTCAATTTTTATTTACGTCTTTTTGTGAGCTGCATTGTAGTGACTCTCTCCGAATGCCAATACGTACTTTAGTGTCAAAAATAAGTTACAATAATTATAATATATGTTTTACTCACTTTGATAGCTATATATAATGTTTGCATTGAGATGATACTTTCTATATTGTGGTGTTAATCTCCTGAGACCTTCGTATTCCACTTGAACCCGTTTTACATACACGTTAATAGTGTATGTGAAATCACTATGTAAAATTGATATATATAAGGATAACAAAGAATGTTATCTATTAAATGGACCATTTAAATATTATTTTTATCCAAATTGCATAAAAGGTACATGTACAAGTGACATTTAAAAAAATATGAAACCTATTGTAGTACAGATTGGATATGGCTGAACACTATGATTGTGGGCTTAAATTTAACTTTAAGGTTTAAGGGGAAGGCTTGCTTTGTCCACCTGTGGGAGTAGGCTAGGATTATAATGATGGGCAAATTTATTAATTGGCTCGATTGTTTATTTAATTTCTCTTCCAGGTTCCAGATATCTTCCGTTATTGCCAAACTTCTTGAAAACTCTTTGGAATATTTTCGATACAAATGAAAATGTATAAGAACACTCGAATAGTTTTTTTTTAAATAAAAAAGAGATCAAAATATTATGATAATAATATGTTCACCTTGCATTGTCCACAAATAAGATTAACATTAATAAATTGTTGAATTTATATGTAAAAGGTACTATGTAGTCTCTCTCGCCATTATGCACAGCGGCGCACAGTTTGCTTACGTAAATGAATAGTACATGTAAGATGCTTTAATTTTTAATTAATTATTATTTTAATATACGTTTTCCTCTAAGAAAATATTATCTAAATTAATATTTAGCATTTCTTGAAGTGTGCATTCAAATTTAAATATATATTTTTTCGAAATTCCTATTATCGATGCGAAATTAACTCTGTTTGTCTGTCTGTTACCGATTTTAATAAAATATGGCAGAATTTTAGTTGACTTTGGGAAAGGTTAACATTTATTTTAAAAAAGTCCACGATGCTCTATGTCTATCTCCTAAGGACAATAATATTTCTTATCTTTTACTTGTTACAAAAAGGAGTTACAAAATCACATTCACAGTCCATAGCAAGATAGGCAGATGCAATCGGCGGCCTCTAAATGTCATATTATATTATAAGATTATATATCTTACAGTATACACGTAAATATACCGATACAGACTTCTCTCCCTGAATGATCTTGATCTTTTGAGGCAACGGGTGGTGTTGGAAGCCGCAGTTCAATCAAGTATATCATGTAACTAAAACTATTGGTCAGGATGTATGTCGGAGTGATGTGTCACTACTCACTAAGTTTTTCTGCCTGCTTTGCTATACGACAGATATTTTAAGATATAAAGATTCAAATAATTATATATTAATATGGAAAATAAGTTTTATTTTCGTTGATTCACAAGAAAAATATTTATCAAAAAGTCCAGACTTATCAAAAGCCAAATGTAAATACCAATGTGCGAACGTTTAATTATGCTTGTATAAGATTTGAAGAACATATTATGGAATTTTTCAGCTACGACAAAAACCCACGTCATCAACGTTTTCAGATTAAGAAAATATTGGAGCAGTTCTTTTTAGTTTCACGCTGTATCCAGAGCAAAGACAAAGAAGTTCCTCGAGTGGGAATCGAACCAACAACGTGTCGCGCTTGCAGCCGCTCGCTTGCCCTGTTATAATATTACTAATATATTATATTGGTTATAATATTACTATTTCAAAAAAAATGTATGATTGATGCCAGTCTGCACAAGTGTCTGACTATCAACGCGACTGGTTGTGGGTTCGATTCCCACTCGAGGAAATGAATTATTTATGTAAATTTATATTTTAATTTCTTCGCTCTGGTGTCAGGGCAAAGCGCGGCGTTCAGTTGCGTCACTTAACACGAAATGCCTCCAGATTTCGGCGGAAATAAAGACCAGTGTACGTCACTGCCCACCTTGTTGCATGTGGGTTACCCCAGCGTGCTGATTATTTTATGACACGCCTTTCGTTTTACAGCAAATAAAATGATAATTTATCTCGTGACATAATAAAAGTAATGAATATATTCGAGTAATCTTTCAGTATGAGGCGTCAACAAGAATCATGTGGCTGCTATCAGCATGGCCTTATGTGACGCATTATTTGTCAGTAGAGGTGATCTGTGCATCAATATCTTTTAAGCTTCACGCTGTGAGGGCGACGTCTCATATCAGGCAGGGAAAACTTGGGAACCACTTCCATTTCCACATTTTCGCCGAATTCTGGAGGCATTGCGTATTTAGTGTAATATTGATGTGGAAAATTTGTTGAACTATTATTTAAATAAAAAAAAAATCAAATAAATACTACAGAAGAAGTGTATATATTGTAAAATAGAAATATTTAGTACTACAAAAGAATTCTATACTGTAAAATATATTATAAAATATAAAGAATTACTATTCTTAAAAAAAAATAGATATTATGTATATACATGTTTTTAAGAAATTGTTACTTTTTTTTTGAAAAATAACGCATTTCATTCAAAAGGAAAATTTCAAACTTTAGAAATATAATTGTCCAATACCATTTTTCTTGATTAAAAAATTCAAGAACATTAAAGCTAATGTTTTTAATTACTCAAGAAGTATTTAGGCTCGATTTAGAATAAAAATAAATTAACAATATATGATTGAGTGTTTTAGACTAAAATCAATACCGATAGGGAAATTAGAAATGCGTATTTTATAATAATGCTCTTTATTTTAAGACCCAATAAAAAATATTAATTTTATTATCAATTATAAAGAATTCACAATATTTATTAATATAAAATTTATACAGATTATCATAATAATCCTGAACACATAGAAGTTTAAAATACGTTTATATTGTAGATTATAGTGTAGGCATAAATCAGTCATAAAAAATCTCGTCTTATTAAACTTTAGGCAGCTGGAACTGCCTAAAGTTTAATAAGACGAGAACATTCTGCTGAAGGCGTGGCAGAGCATTCTCCAAGGTTGCAATGAGGCAGTGTTGGGTCGCTGCAGGCACGTTTAATTCCACCTATTTTAGTGCAGACAACTTTGGTTGAACAATCGAGACAGGAGGAGCCGATGGTGGTACATGGGGTCCATTGAGGGTACCATGAGGCAGCTGCGACCCATGGTGGAATCCATGGATTTGCTCCAGCACCCGAGGCACCAGCTGCACCGGCACCAGGCCACCCAGGCCAACCAGACTGAGCTGGCACCGCAGCTGCAACTGCAATCTAAGATAACAAAGAGAGAAATATTAAAAATTACATTAATATTCATAACAAATAAATAAAAAAAGTATTATTTCATATAAATACTTACAATAATGCAAAAGGCAAGAAGAATTTTTGAAGCCATTTTTCTGATTTTATTGGTTTAGTGAAATTATAATGATGCTCTCTTGTTATTCATCTCACTTCTTATACCTTTCTTTTGTTTGTTTAAGGATAGTGTCTGTACATGTAATGTGATATCAACGAGGTGGTTTTTCCAATGGAATAAGAATATTCTGAGAGATAACGAAGTTTGAACAGATAAACGGCTTATTAATGTTTGTCCATGGGGGTTCTCTCATTTGGTACGGTTAGTAAATGAATTTGGTTATTATTATTAATCTCGACTTTTTTTAATAGAATGTTTTATCTGGTAAAATAAAAAATCAAATCAGCTTCACGCTGTATCACGCACACCGCAGCAGGGTAGGCAGAGGGATCCTAGTGCTGAGACACACCGTCCCTCACTTTTTTTGTTATGTTGTACTATTATAACATATTGACAAGAACATACATAAAAATATATATACGGGCGAATAGGGAACCCCCCCCCCCTTTTTTGAATTAAAATAATAAAAAAAACTAAATAGTAAAAAACTAAATAAAACAAATAAGTACATCAATATAATTCATTTATGGCATTACTATTAGAGAATTTTATATTATAACTAGTGACCCGGTCGCGGCTTTGCCCGCTTAAACTACTGAATTATTTACATAATACACAGAACTACGTTCGTGTTTTAATATATAATATATGTTTGCAAAGCACTTAAGATTTCTATTGTGAAAATTATTAAGACCTAAAGTTACATTTCTATATTTCCCGTAAGAATAATCAATCGAAGTCAAAAATAACAACGTTACCAAATTATTGTCAATTATAAACAAATAATTTGTAATTCATTGATCAAAAAGTGTGGAAATTTTATTAAAAAAGGCTTTGTAGTTTTATACTGATATTACCATTTTTGTTAGCATATGTTTATTTAACGAACGATGATAGAACTTGATAAAATTTTCCCAAGCACGTTTTGTTTTGTAATGCGCCTGGGAAATTTGCAATTTCTATATCTGTTAACATAGATTAATTGCTGGAAAATCTTCAAACTGTATAATTATTTAATATAAGTTTATATAAGATGTGAGGCTCGCTACGTAATTTTTATATTTTCTCTAGAATATTTTTCTATCAATAGTGTGGATTTATTATTGACAGCTTAAAATCATTCAAAATATTTAATAAGTAGAATTTGCTTTTGTCAATTGATTATTTTTAACCATAAACTCTGTGTAACGAAAAACTCCCCACAGAAATGTCACCAATATAAATTAGTTTTAACAAGCTTTTAAGAATTTGAAAGTAGCTTTAGGTTACGGTCAGAGCGCTTATATTTAGTTTCCAAAAGGCGCGAGTTCAAATCCTTATCCGTATCGTGGAATAACGTTGTAAAAATAGGACCAATAGGTTATATAATTTATTGTAATAATAACTATTGCAAATTCAATTATATATTTTTATTTTATATATTAAAATACACTTAGAAAAATATAACAGTACATTATTTTTGTTTGAGGCCAGTCACGGTGCAGTGGCACAAAAGTGTGA
Organism: Heliconius aoede; assembly: GCA_037355905.1. Lineage (NCBI taxonomy): Eukaryota > Metazoa > Arthropoda > Insecta > Lepidoptera > Nymphalidae > Heliconius > Heliconius aoede. Next base: position 357,711 of record JBAIZZ010000067.1, on the reverse strand, counting down.
CTGTAAACGCAACAGGTTGTGGATTCGATTCAGCGTTGCCAATTTTTCTCTTTGTGAAAAGCGGTTTTTTTGAATATTTTATGTTAAAAAGCGGGGTTCTTTCAACAAAAAAAAATTAATTATGAAGATTTATTTTCTTATATACACATTTGAGTTTTTTTGAGTTTTAAATAATGATGTCAATGGTGATATATATCAATATAAATATTTATTTTACAGAAAAACGCATCTATATCCAATATGATATGGCTTCGATTAACAAATATGATCTTCTTTATATATTCCATGATGGAAGGAATTGTAAGGCTGAGACACACATAATACTAAGACTATGACAGACTACAATATCCAGTAAAATATACAATAAATACAAAAAGTATATTATTTACAAATATTGATTTTAATAATTTTATTTGAAGAAATTTACTAAACAAGTAACAAGCCTCTATTTTAAAGGGAATTTTCAATTTTGATAATTTCATAGAATACTATTTCTTGTTATCATACTTATGAAGGTTGGTACTATAGGTGTTTGTTTTCACCGACAAGCAACGCGATAGCGATCCGTCACCATACAAACGTTTTAATACTCTACGACGTGACTATATTTACAAAAACAGTATACTTATTAATATTTTGAATATTAGGTATTATTTCTGAGAATGTAGATTGTAACTGTTAGATAAATGAATATTTTTTCAAATATTGATGGTAGAGCTGTTAATATTACACATATTAAAAGAGTCCGAATGCACACCTTATTTGTATCTGTAAATTTGCTATATGCGCTTTTCAGGATATTTAAGACTTTTTTTATCATAAAACTAATTATAAGAAAATCATTTCGAGCAAGTATTTTTTAGCCCCACCTTGTATCCGGCATGTAGTAAAAGCATAACACAATCTACCAATTTTTCGCTAATTTCTGGAGGAACTGCGTGTCGAGTGGCTTTACTTAACGCCGCGCTTTGCCATTTCATCAATAGAAAATATTAAACTATGGCAAAGGAACGCGATCTATGTTTAAACTTCACGGTGATTCGCCAACATGAAAAATGTATGTACAAGTACATATAGACAATTTTTGCTGTAAAGTTACAATTTTCTTAATAATAAGGAAAATAAAATAGTTTTTGTAATACAAATATTACACGGCGATGGCACGACAACTACACTACAGATTTTTGTATAAAGCATACAACAAATATTTTGATTGCAATAATACAGAAACTTCATTTTCTGTTCTAAGTAGGCCGTAGACGTGAATATTTGATATTAATTTTAGCTCGATACCGCCTCGCGATGTCGAGATAAACGGTCTAGACACATGGAGAGACGGACACCAAAGTGATCCTATAAGGGTTCAGATTTTCCTTTTCAGATACGGAACTTTGAAAACATGGTTTTACAAATACCTTAAAACATGGTAATACAAATATATGTATGAAAATATTATCATGTTTAACTTTTGTAATGGGACTTAGAGCATTTCCACACTTTCAAAACAATGAATGTAAACAATGTATCGTCGACTTAACTGTTACGTAATTTTAAATAGCCTTTAAGTTACGAATATTTGGCTTATGTCCTAAATTAGTCAGCTATACACTATTTTTTGTAGAGTGTAGAGATTTTACAAGTGGTTGGCTGGATGATTTTAGCCCAATAGATTTTGACACCCGCACCTTGGCAAAGCGAGAAAATAAATATATTAAATATTTTATCCCCCTCAGTGAGATCGAACCCACAATCATTGCGTTTAGAGTCAAACACTTGTGCCCCTGCGCTATGATGTGCCTCTCAATGAATTTATTAATTCATGCAAATAAAAATTTTGCAAATTAAAATATGATCAGCTGTCGGCTAAGTCTTAGTGTTCATTAAATTTGTATATTAACGTCAATGACACGATTAATGTTGACCGGGACTGGTTTCCTATAGAGTTATATCAATGTCTTAGAAACCTAGAATTAAAAGTTCTCGAGACATTGCGGGTTGAGTTGCGGAACTCAATACAACGTTTTACATCATTACTTAGAGAATGACTGAAAATATTATATATTAATTCTCTCCACGTTTACTGTCACACACTCGCGCCACCAGGTCACGATGGCCTCAACTTCTGCAAATCTGGAAATTATGTTACAAAAAATTTTAAACGTATAAGTCAATATACAAAAACATTGTAAGCACTGTTTACTTTTTAACGAATTTACTTTTAAGACACATAATAAGTTCACAATCATTAATTAATTAATTAATTGCTTTAAATCTCCATTTCCTCTGCAGTATCAGCACCATGATTACATCCGGTTGTTTGTTTCTTCATTAGATACTGCGCTAACGAGTGTTTGCTGTGAGTCAGTTATGCGAAAACATTATGTTTATTCTTGCCTCTGCCACTTATCTTTAATGGTATTATCTATCTTATCTGCCATATTGTTAGGCCGTGTATAAAAATGTAGATTTAATGTTTTCTCGTGTATAGTAACGAACGACTTCAACTGAGTAGTTGGTTCAGTGACGAACGAATTTATTAAATGAAAAATACGATTTGTTAACCAAAATGAGGATCACGATTTTACTTTTGGTGGTAAGTAGTGATTTTTTTTAGTATAGTCGTGTGTTTGGATGCTTTCACGTTTAGTGTCAATTATAATTTATTAATTTAATATTTAATAGAATCGTGTTCATATAAATATTCTGTATTGTGTTATATTTTAGCTAGTTGTAATGAAAGTTAAAATTATTTTGATTAATTTAATTTTTATTCAAAGGACGGTCTTGAGATATACTTTGAGATTTCTATTTAAAAAAAATTGTTATATTCATATACAAATGCACGGAAAATAATAGGACAAATACTACAAATATGGAGACATTTTGAATTATTATCAATATTTTTATATAATATAATTTTTTGTGTAGAAATATAATATTATTTTCTTATAACGCATTGACTTGATTGATTGAGATTACTTTTATGTTATTTATATTTAAATTATTTAAAAATAATATTTTGTATTTTACATTATTATTAGTTTAATCATGAAAAATTTGTTACTTTTCAGGTCGGGTTATGCATTGTAAGTGCAAAATATTTGCCATATGAAAATGAATCCAGTGTATTACTAAGAAATCGAAGATCAAATTCTGAAGAATCTAGTCCATCAGCCGAACGTAATAATGACTCTAATAATACTGAAGATGATGATGACGATGATGACGATGATAATTCTAAAGAACAAGCCTTAAATAAGGAAAGACGGAAAGAAGAGGAACAACGGAAAAAGTTGGAGGAAAAATTAGCTA
>JBAIZZ010000067.1:303099-354299 GCA_037355905.1 Heliconius aoede | reverse complement strand
TTCTGTCTCAAGTGGACAGCTTTCTAGTAATAAAAATATTTCTCCTAATAGCATAAACGATAGTAACATCTCATCTGTTAATTCATCAAATGTGGCTATTGGACACAGTGACATTATTAGCCAATCTGTTAATGATATTATTTTGCCTAGATCTAACAGTGAGCAATCAAATGGTGTTCAAGCATCAGCTTCTGGTGTTGTTAGGGAAATTAATGTAACCAAGATCATAAGCGCCAAGACATCTAATGAGGAAATATCAATGAAAGCTCCAATTGATGCTAATAAAGACAGCAAATTTGCAAGTCTACCTGCGAATGATATTGTCCAACCTAACCTCAACGTGTCTTCGTCAAATAATGTTGAAACATCAGAAAGTATTGCTAATCAAGATATTGAATCTAATATTTTCTCCAAAACTAACGGTGAGTCGGCAGGAAGCTCTATTTCTAATGTATCTGATTCTTCATTTAATAACAAAGTCAATATTTACGAGAATGTCAAAACCAACATTGATATTAATAAGAAATCAGATGTTATACCAGCAGAAGATTCTGCCTCCTTGCCTTCTAATGCATCTTCGGTAGACGTTCTAGGTGTCATATCTAATAAAAGCACTGCCAGTGCAGAAGCGTCTAACGATAACAAATTAAGCGTGGATAGCAATATAAGTGCTTCCAACGTTGCCAATGCTGTGTCTCAAAACAGTACCTCAGAATCCTCAAAATCGGAGATACATATAAAGGATATTAATGTAAATAACGAAAACGAAAGTATTATTTCAGGATCTAATGTTAATATCGGATCTGCTCTAGACAATGATACCGTGAATATATCTAGTATCGTGGACGAAATATCAGCATCAAGTGATATGTCTGTACAAGAAATCAATATAAGCACGAGTAGTCCAAGCATTGTAGAATCCACTGACGATATAGTAAGCTCAAGCTCATCGTTTGACGGTAATATCAGTACTACCACCAATGTAATTGAAATTGTGACAAGCTCATCCGTTCATAGTAATGTATCGAATTCTCTAAATAATACAACAGATCAAGTCAACAATAATGACATTGTGATAGACTCTTCAAATATTTTAGTTTCTCCAGCTGTAAACGTAAACGTTGTTTCATCTAATAATAAAAGCGAAAATAATACTCTTGTCAATGAAGCAGAATCTGGCAATCTGACTCAAAATTCATCATTATTAGGAGTCAAGAATGTAAGTTTAGAAGGAGATCATACTAGTACAAATGATCAGGCTAATGTTGGAATTATAAATGAGACCAATATAACAAATTCAGTTGTGTCTCTCAACGCGGATAATGATTCAAGTGTCGTTAACATCACAGACAGTGTTGCCACAGATTCATTTATAGATAACAAAATTGTACCAAAAACTAATGAAAACAATAGTACCGATATTGTCTCAAGTAGCCCTGCAGTAATTGCTGATAGTAATACTGTCACTTCAAGTCCAGAAGTTCCACCTGTTGTTACAACAAATTCCGATTTTAGCGAAGTTTCCACCACTAGTGACAACAACATTAGTGAAATTGTCAATGTTGCTGACAATTCAAGTGTAGCAATTGGAAGTGAAAACGTGACGACAGAGTCGAATAATTTACCTTCAGAACAAAAAGTGGGTAATGAATCAGCTATCAATGTTGGAATTGAAGCTTCAACTGAACCTTTCTTAAGTGAAAGTACTATTATGGATTTAGGAGCACTAAGTACCTTAAGTGAAGCTGTAAGTAATGTTAATACAGCATCCAGTAATACTGCCACCGAACCTTCGTTAGTCGATATATCTTCTGTTCAGACTGATAATTCTCAATCACTCAGCACCTCGATTCCAGCAGATCCTTCGACCTCAGCACAAGTCGATGGTGTTACGTTACCCGCTGAACCTGGTGCCTTAGTTGTTGAAATTTTACCCCAAGTATAAAAAAAATTAAAAACAAATAGTAATAATAGTGTAAATTATTAAATTTGATTTCGTCTTATAATATACAAATAATTTTAAATGTGTTTAAAAATGTGTTGATGATTCAGCTTGTTATAGTTTCTAGTATAATATATAGAATTAAAGAGCATTTACAAAATTATTTTAGTTTTCATTGTTTACGTATTGTTAACCAACTGATATATTACATACTTGTGAGTAAAAAAATGTAAAACACCTCTTTATGCGGTGCTTTAAATATTTATTATAAAGAAATTGCGTTATTTGTAAAAAAAAATTATAATAATAAAATAAAACTACCGACAATATTATTACTATATTATATTGCTTGCTTAATAACTTAATTTACAATTTTGGTATTAAAATAGGTATCTATAAATGGAATGCATATAGAGGTAATCTTCACAATCAATTAATATCCACACACAATTATTATATTGTGTAGAAAAATATTCTTATGATTGAAAAATTTTTTAGTAATAATTAATACTAATAAATATTTAACTTAAATAAAATTAGCTATATGTATATTTACATAGAGATATAGCTTTAAGCCTTATGCAAGAAAAACAACAAAGTTTTGAAGAAGGTACTGATAAATTGTATTGTGCCAATATATTTTTTTGTCAAATCCAGTATTTATTGGTCGGGTTCCCAGGATTAGTGTAGCTGTGCTGATTTAGAGGATCACCGCTCATATTGGGGAAAGAGTAAGGATCACTCATATATTTATAGTCGCTCGATAGTCCAGCTAGGCTCATATTGATTGTATTATTTGATGCGCTCCAATTAGAGGAAGTGGGATCTATGGGGAGTTTTGAATAGTCGGGAGGAACTTTTGGATAATCACTAGTAGATAAATCTTTATATTCATTAGCTGTTTTCACGTATACGTCTTCCCTCTGGTCCAATACTTCATCACTAACAATTTTGTCTTCTGTTTCTGCGTCCTTGGGCATGTAAGGCTTATTATATACATCATTTGGATATCGTGGATATTCGTTCCTAGCCGTGTTTGCATCTAATATCTGATTGTGAGAAGGAGCACCAGAAACTAAATGACTGAATGTGGCACCCGATGTACTAGGAAAAGCAGCAGATTGGAATGCTTGATTTAAATGTTGAGACTGTGCCATTAATTGATTATAATTAGCGTACTTTTGGTGATGCCATGCATCTGGATGTTGTGGATGATGCTGAGTTAGTGAAGGAATATCTCCAGCAGGATAAGGGCACGGTATTTGCGGCAATGGTAGTGTTGAGTAACTTGCAAGTGGAGTTGAATTCGAACCCGTGTTTTTTCTCAACCGAGCTCGTCTATTTGAAAACCAAACCTGTAACATTTAAAAAAAATTTCTGAATAAATTGTTTAAAATTTCAATTTAGAGACAAAGTAAATAAAACATAAGTTTTGTATTACAAAATAATTTAGGTAATTATTGTATTCTGATAATGTAACGCAATGAAGTAAAAATAAAATAAATACCTATTAATTTTATATACAGCTCATTTATAATAAATATGTTATTATTGATTATTATAATTTAATATTTAAATTAAAATTGTTATACATAAACCTTTTACTAACACTATGTAAGAATTTTTCGAAATCCTTAGGGGAATGGAAAGTGAACAGATTTTGCATTACATTAGTATAAAGTTTTTGTACCTATCTCACAATAATATTCCTTACTAATACTAACTAGTAAAGTTTGTATATAGTTATCATATCACTGCAAATTAATAGTACATTTTTCTTAAGCTTCTCTGTATCCTGCACACAGCGGGGTATCTAGTGTTAAGACACTCCGTTCCACATTTTCCGCCGAATTCTGGAGGTATTGCGTGTCGAGTGGCGGAACTCAACTTAAACTGGCGCGTCGATTTGATTACTACACCCGAGCGAAGAAAATGGAATTATTAAATATTTCATTTCCTTGAGTGAGAGTCGAACCCACAACCTGCCGTGCTTAAAGCCACACTTTGAGTCCATGTGCCACGGCTGGCTTCATAATAATAATATAATAAATATTTAATAATTATATCAGTTTCACGCTGTTTCCCGCACACAGTATGGTAGGCAGAGGGAACCCCGTGTTAAAGCACCCCGTTCCCCACATTCTGCCGACTTCTGGAGGCATTCCGGCAACTCAACGCCGCATTTTGCCTCGACACCAGAGCAAAGAAATGGAAATATAAATGTAAATAAATATTTCATTTTCTCGAGTGGGGATCGAATCTACAACCAGTCGCGTTTACTGGCACACTTTATGCCCTTGCGCCACGACTGATTTATATTCTCACTTTTCATACAAATCTTCTGTTCAAAAATATATTTTTATACCTGTATTCTGGCTTCAGTGAGTCCAGTCTGTAATGCTAATTCTTCTCTAGTATACACGTCAGGGTATTGGGTTCTATGAAAAGCTCTTTCTAATGCATCGAGCTGTTCTCCCGTGAAAGTGGTGCGAGATCGACGCTGCTTACGTTTTAGTGTCAAACCGGGTTCGGATTCTATGTCTGAGGAGTCTGACCCTCGGCCTGTAAAATAGTAATATTTTGAAAGTAATTATAAAAAAAAATAATTATAAGAAAGAGAAGAAAGAGAGGCCAGTGGTGGCGCAGGAGCGCACAGTGTGTGATTGTAAACGCGGAAGGTTGTAGTCTACATTTCTACTAGAGAAAAAGTAATAATGAATATTTTAATTTTTTCTCTCTCTATACTTTAGAGATAATGAATATTTTAATCTCTTGTCGCTTCTATGCCAAGTCAAAGCTCGGCGTTGAGCTCCGCTATTTAAAGCGCCCTCGGAGGGATGTATCTTAATACAAAGCTCTCCCCGCTTACCCCGCAGATGTGTGGGGTAGAGAGTGAAGCTGATAAAAAAGAAAACAAAAATAAGAAAGAGAAATTAAAGACTTTTACACGTCAATTCAACATGTAGGGTAAACTGAGAGAATGGAGTTTTGTAAATGTACTTTACTGTGATCTGTCTTTGATTTGCTTTATATATTAATACCAGTGTATATTTAATAATATATATAAGTAGCAATCAAGGTTATTTAGAACTGTTAATAAAAAGTCGTGTTAATGCCTTTTTATAATTTATTTGACGACGTCTAAAAGCAATTTGTCTTCATCTTTTTTTTCAGGCACCCGTTATTTAATAGCAATTTTTTTTTTATAAAACCTACATCAGGTTTTAATTCGCCCAAATCAAAAACCGTCAGGGTAGTGTGTCGGGCCGTCTCATTCACTAATCGGTAGCGGTATCCTACGGAAACAGATTAAAAAACTGCCTTCGCTACACAATACATGGCTTTGCCCCTAAAACCGATTTTAAAAAATGCGCCTTATATTAATAGCATTTTGAAAGAAGTCAAAATTGAATGAAATGAAAAAATAGAGGCTCTGTGTGGACGACTAAGAACACCCAGCGCGGCGGCTCCTTTGTCGGTCTCTTTGCCTTTCGGGTGACATTTTGGCACTATTCAATATTTTGGTGTCGCGATCTGGATTTATGACACATAAAACGACAACGCGGTTTTAATGTCTTCACGATCATTTATTTCATACACAAGAGAAATGAATTTGATAATATTAAAAGTACATTTTTATTTATTTTTATATATATATATATATATATATATATATATATATATATGTTTTGTGTTATAGTATCAATTCCAAACAATATTTTGCGTGATATAGGTATGAATCGTTTTAATTTAATTTAAAATTATACCTAATCGATACTCTCACGTCATAATTACTTACATTATACAAATGACTTACATTCTCCAAATCCCCCCGAGGTGTCGAGATATAAATATTTTATCCCTTTTTTGTTCTTTTGAACATAACATATACGGCAAAGTGATCCAGACATTTGTGTAGAACATAAAAATGCTTAAATCCCTAACACGTGGTGATAAAGTTCACTCGAATAAAGAAAAGCATAAAAATTGGGAGAGTAGGAAGGTCTCCAAAGCACCTTATAGGTTAGAAAGGGATGGATTTTGGCGATTGCCGAAATGTGACCCCTTGACGGCATGATCAAAAGTCATAATTTGGAAGTTGAAAGAGCTGCGACGGCGGTTTAGCACCTCCATAATCTGGGCTCATTAAAGCGGTCTCCCGCCTTTGTTTCACCGGTTTGTTCTGAAGTTAACAGATGGCTGTGTGCCGGATTAGCACGTCTCGTGAGTTGTGGGCGTGCTTTATTTGCCATTTCTTTTTGACTTACTTTTGACGCGTTATATTAATTACAATATATCGAATTCACCTTTTATTTTGTTATGCAGTCCTAATATAAATATTTTTTAGTATTTGTATTTAGGTCTCTACATTCTGAAGGTTTGTATAACTATTATAATATAAATATTTTAATATATAATAGAATATTTAGTTCAGTGCATCGTACAACAAACGACCGCATAGTTGGTGCATACTAGGACGCAGTTGGAAGTCTGTCTAACTAAGCATAAGCATACCTCACGAATGTAATGTGAAATTATTTCTCACACTGAAATTAAGATTATATGACCTATATTTTTATTACTGAAAGTATATAAAAGTAACTTACGGTTTTGTTGTTCTTAAATATAGAAAAACATATAGGTTTTCAATATTTTAGTTAACTATATGGAGGCCAGTCGTGGCGCAGGGGAACAAAGGGTGATTGTACATATTTATTTAAATGTATATTTCCATTTCTTCGCACTGTTGTCGAGGCAAAGCGCGGCGTTGAAATCTGAATTTTTGTATCAGAGCGAAGAAATGAAAATATTAATTCATAATAATTCATTCCCTAGAGTGGGGATCGAACCCACGACTGCCTCTTTTTTTAATGTAACCACAAATTACGTTAATAGTTATCACCATGTGTGGCAACGGGCATGTAATCTAAATATAACATGCCTTATACCAGGCGCATCTGAGATTATCACCGCCGTGACATCCGTTGATTGTAACGACCGAAGTTATTATACAAATGATAGATACTATCGCTTAAAATTTTGTATTGTTCCTTCATATTGTGAAAGTGGTGTAATAAATGTTACTTACATGTAATCACTAGATTATATATCGTGAATAGTTATAAAAAGGATCCAAGACATACACGAATGTGACTGTATGCGTGATTGGATATGGGTTCAATCTCGATAAATTTTTAATTTTAATTTTTTCGCTCTGGTATCGAAAGCCGTTCCGTGCCTTTGAGTTCCGTGTCTCAACACACCTTCAGAATTGGGCAGAAAGTGTATTAAAGCTAATTTTTCTTTGCCTGCCCTGTTGTGTGTGGATATAGCGTGAAGCTGATTTTTGATTTCTAAAAAGGACCTTATGGGCTTATGGCTTAAAAGAACCTTAGGCGTATATCGAACTATTTTCGAAAGTTGGAGTAGATATGTCTATGTAAACGTTTTTTTTTTATTTTCGGGACAAATTTTTTAATAGTTTAATTTCTGTGGTGAACATTATAGACTATTTTGTAATTAGTATAAGTTTACATTTATATTTATTTACTTATATAAAGAGTTTTTTATATATACTAGAGTATACTTTATGCGATTTATGTGAGCCATCTCTTTCCCCCGAATTCTGGATGGAGATGTAGCGAACTCTGTAGGAAATAAAGATAATAAATATTTAATTTCCTCAAAAAAGCAAATTGGATACATTTGCCTTAAATATCGTTTGTTCCCAATATTATAATACAAAAAGAAGAAACGAGTTATACAGTCAAAATTTTTTCATACATTGAAATCCTTCTAAGCGACAATGACATAAATTAGAGCGGTGTACCTCTGTGTAGTGACGGAAATTTAGCAAAGTGGACAATGAGGTAACAATGACACTACAACCAAAACATGTTACGTATATTGTGGGTAGTTTCAGCACTATCGTGGCTCCGCGGGAGCCCGGTCCTCTGTCGGCGCCTTTGGTGCCTTCGCCGCTCCAAGAGTTCGACAAACACCAAGCTCGGACATCAAACTTCAATATATCACACTACAATGACTGTGCAAGATTTGTGTGCGGAAATTGATTTTTTGAACGTGAGAAAGCTTTGACAGGTTGCTGATCCTTTGCAAAAGCGCCGACCAAATGGGAAGTTATTGTGCAATAGTTCATTTTTTTTTTAGTTTATTTAATTTTTTTTTGGCCCTTGATACAGAAATGCGATTTCGTTTTCATTTTAATGGATATTTGTGTCTAAATTTTTTTTTTATCAGCGTCACATGTAGAAGGGTAGACAGAGGGATCTAGTGTTAAGACACTCCGCTCCCTACATTTAATGGAATCCTTCGTATTCAGTGGAGGAAATTAACGCCGCCCTTTGTCTAGACGGCAGAATTTCATTTCCCCAAGTGGGAATCGAACTCACAACCTTATGCCTACAATCACACACTTGAGCCCCTGCGCCACGACTAGCGTCGATATGATTTTAATTCACATTTTTGTATAGTTTTTTTGTTATGTTTTTTATAAAAACAATAAATTTATAATAATATGAATATATTTGTGCTGTTTTTGGGTCGGGCAACGAATACAAAGGTACACCATTTTAATATTTTAAGACAATGTGTAATGGTAAACCACTGTAAGCCTACCCGAGCCCTAGCCGAGCTTTTTCAGAATATAGAACATCGAAATAGGACAAATAAACGAATAATATATAAATTATTGCCTCTCATATCTAATCGGACACCTGTAAAGACTAAAATGCATGATATTCTTACTAACCTCCGAGTATGCCGTCTATGCTGTAATCTTTTTTTCCATCTGGGTCTCGAGCGCCGCCTCGCAGTAAACGTGAGATAGAGGATATGCTAGGCGGGTCCGATATACCTTCCTGAAAATGATATTTCACTAATTTACTAGTGTTTCTAGAGTTGAAATTACGATTTTTATTGATATGATGGTAAATTTTGGTTATTTAATAATTCTTTGAGGCCGTCGTGGCTCGGTGGCACAAAAGTGTGACTGGTGCGATGGTTTTCGGTTCAATTTCCATTTGGGATTATGCAATTTTTAATATTGTCATTTTTTCGCTCTGGTCATGTGTTTAAGTTGCAAATAAGAGAGCTATATTCACAGAAATAGACGATGAAGTATTATATAAAGCATTTTTTGTAGCTTTACGCTGTATCACCCAAAAAGCAGGATGACGGGATGAAGGGGAGGGGGAGTTTAACCTGGTTTTAAGATACTTCGTCACTATTAAGACAATTCCGTTCTTTATTTTCCGCCAAATTGGGTTGTTAGGTGTTGAGTGACGGAGCTTAACACTGTGCTTTTACCTCGTTACCAGACCGCGGAAATGGAAATAATAAATATTTCATTTCCTCGAGTGGGAATCGAACCCACAACCATTGTATTTACAGTCGTATGAACTCCTGCACCATGTGCCTTATATATAAAAGATACTTTAAACTAGTTTCGTTTAGAGTAGACTTTAAGTCCTTAAAATTATTATAATAAACAACTTTTGTAATAAATTATATAGCAATTACTTTGATCAGTTTTTCTCGTATTTCCCATGAGAATATGCCCGGATTTTGCCTCTTCAAATCTTCTATTCTAGCTTCAACTTCTGGAGTAGCAACTCTTGGCTTTGAGCCACCGATCACGCCTGGCCTAATCGACCCTGTTTCCTGTGCCAGCAGATTTGATGTTTTTTATAATTTAGTATGCATTTTCTAAGATATTTTTTGAGATAGGCTAAGAAAATTAAATTGATAACTATACCTTATTAATTAAAATTCCTAGTGCTGCTAAACGTTATGTATGATCTTGACTGACCTTATAATTTTTTAATATTGTAAGTTTTTTTTAATAAACTATGTGTTAAGGCAAAATAACAACGTATACTTATAGATTACTAGTACTGTTGGTAAGATATACATTTTTTTTAATAGAAATTACATTTAGATTCAAATATAAGTTAGTTAGTAGAATCAGAGTTTTTTTCTGTATAGTCAGTCACTTGCACTGTCTTGCAAAATTTTATTATATATATGGTATGTACATATCACTTTAATATACATATTATATACATAAAATGAATTATAATTTTGAAAATATAGATATTTACGTTATGTAGGTAAAGACTTACTTTATCTGTAATATCTCCAGTAAAGTATACATTTACAAGATTATCAAATATATTTTTTATATAATATACAGCTTTTTCATCATTTACTGGAAAACAGATTTTTTTTATATAACATACATATAGGTACTATTAATTTAAATATAACCTCATGGTGCGTGAAATAGACTTCCTGGATAAGACAATTGCTATTATAGTAATGGTGAAAATAAACCTTCAAGCTTCACTGCGCAGGAGTCAATAGCGATTGTTCGCTTCTAGGGGGTGTGTAGAGTAGATATGTATAGTCGTTTATACCACATACAAATAAAGGAAATCACTATACAAAATATATTACTGTTGTTTGGTTTCTAATAAGAAAAATTATATATAGAAAATATTTCTATATAAGCCACTCACTATGTTATAAAAAAAATTGAATGAAGAGACGATATACAGAATGGTGGCTTGGTGACGATAAAAATATAATATATACTTCATTTTATTATCTAATCACATTCATTTAAAAATACCTTGGAGAAATAATTGGTTTTCTATATTACCTTGACTATATAAAATGTATTACACAGGATTTAATAACTTATAATTGTTTTTCTGTTAGTGTCAGATTTTTAGTTAAGAACTTAGAGATGTATGATCCAAACACACCCTACATACCCTAAATCGTGCATTTACTCGTTTATTATAAATATTATTTCTCAACACGAGCAGAAATTTAACAATTTAATTTAGTAAATACACAATAAATTGTCGACATTATCATTTTTATTCAAACACTTTTTACGTGCAAAGAAAATCCATTACTAATGAAAAACTTTTAAAAGGCAACACTTTTTAATTTGCAATTGGGTGGCTATTTAAAACTATTTAGAATTTTTTTTTTTTAATTTATCTTTATTTTGCAAGATAAACATCATTTAATTTACAATGGCCGAATCATTCGGAGTCCGTGAAACGATTTGTGTGTACACAATGTCTTATAATGTTCATAAAGACCTGGTTTTCTAACCTGGTATCTATTGAGGATTTTCGAGACGCAGCCGTGCGAGACGCGGAGTTGACGAGAGATGACGCAAGGCCGCACGCCTGCCGCTGCCATCTCCACTATCTTTAGCCTGATGTGATTTGGAAGTGGACGACCGTTGATGAACAGCCCCCCTAGCTGGTTGACGCGACCTTGCCCTGTAATATATATGTCGCTTAGAATTGCAATAATCAAATACATATAATTATATAGGTATAATGAAAATGGTAAGTGAATACGTAATAGCAGTAGATATACATACATGTGTAAGTTAATTTATTTATATAATAGAAAGCTTAAGCAACAGGTGTCTAAAATAAGTATATCAGCGAAGCCAAAATGCCGTTACTATGCAAGTATGACATATTCAGCTAAATTGCTGTGAGGCCTAATGTCATATTCAAATCCTTCATATTGTAGTATTTCATTCAGCGTTATATGATATTCTCAGATTCACGCTGTATGTATGTAGTGGCGTAGGCAGAGGCAGCTTAGTGTTAAGACACTCCGCCACCTAATTTCCGTCGAATTTTATATTATATTTGCAATTTAGTTAATGGTGACGGCAACGACAGATACAAGTAAACTGAAAGAAACAAGCTATGCATTTCTAGAATTAAAGTAA
Organism: Heliconius aoede; assembly: GCA_037355905.1. NCBI lineage: Eukaryota > Metazoa > Arthropoda > Insecta > Lepidoptera > Nymphalidae > Heliconius > Heliconius aoede. The sequence goes on along the minus strand of JBAIZZ010000067.1, from coordinate 342,570 downwards.
AGACTTCACCCAGTTTTCCAAATTTTCTTTTTCTTATTTGTAGTGGACGAAATTTATTTATTATAATAAATTGTAGGTATATTAAATACAGACTGTTAAAGCATTCTAGAGGTCGTTTTAAAGTTATGACAAATGACTTTGACTTTTGGACAATTCAATGAATTATCTTTATATTGTATATTATTTCCAATCTTATATAGATTTACTTGTTCAGTTATTATATAGATATGTGTGATTTTTATAAGTTAATCTAAAATTTTTGTAATTTTCTTACTTACAAAAAATATTCATCCATTATCTCCATATAATTAAGAGTACAATATATTGATGAACTCTAACAAATTACTCACGATGAAATATTTATAAGTAAAAAAGCAAAATAATACATTATATTATAACAATACATTTGTATAGTATCAAAGTAATAAATTTACTTATATACCCTTACCTACCCACACATCCATACCATTTTGGTGGCGTTCCATAATGGTATGAGAGTTCACGTAGTCACTAACTGTCAGTTCCACTTGTCAAACCAGAAAACAACACATAAAAAAAACCCTGTCACATTTATTTACATTAAATTAAAATAATCTATCTCATATTATAAACTAGTCTTCAAATACGTATTTACATAATCAAAATGACATGTTTAAATTAATTATATCGTAAATATTGTGATTGAACTGAGATCCGTAGACGCGTTCGTTAGAAGAGGTCAGTTTTTAGACTATAGCCGAGGCGGTGTCTCAATACTAGAAAAAAAGATCGATAGATCGCGTTATCTTTTTTTCTGCGCGTGAGTGCAGCTGAGGAGGTTGTATGGAACTGAGAGTACCGCTGTGTTCGTACGGATAGAATGTAGCGTGGCTGTGTGCGTGGCTCTAGAGCCTCTGGCGTGAGGTCGGACTGTTTGTGTGTGGGTGAGTGCACATGGAACACTCCCACCTGTGCAAGTGTGGACCGTGTAGAAGAACCAAGTGTAGAAGGTTTTGGGATATTAAGAAAAATCGATCTAATTGTTTTTTTTTAATATTGAACATAAAATTTAAATATTTATGTAATATTACTTTTAATTAATTTTAAAATATGGATTAACTATAGAATACTTACACAATAACTAAGAAAAAAAAAAATTGACAAAAATATTTTTTTTAACTACATTACTAACAGTTTACTAAGAACTTTTACTGCTTATCGATTTCAAGCAATTTACAAAAAGCAAATTATATTATTTGAATATTTTAATAATTATAAAATCCAAAATAGTTGTAGGGTGTTCTATGTTTATATAATCTGGCGATGTTAAAATGTTTGTCACCCCAGCGTTTTACCAAAACAGACGCAAGCGCAATAGAGGGGATCAGTACTGCCCATTCATCGCGAGAGGTACAGTCAAACATATACGCGTCTCTTTTCAACTCTTTTTATACGCGCTTATCTCCTTAATCTAAAAATAACTATATATTTCGTAGTAATATAAATAGTTATTAACTAATTAATACAATTCTTTCCTGGTGTTGATTTTTTATAAGGAAATAGATACGTTTAATTTATATGCATTTTGCTTGTTTAACTTATATGCTTTTTTTTTTTAAAAGTTATCGTTTTTTATTTTTTATTTGATTTTATTTCTTCTTAGTGACATTATTTCGTTCTCCAATTTATATTTATCGTGGCGTGTCAGGTGATAAAATTAAGTGCAGCATTCTTTTTTTGTTTATTTTTATCTACAGGAGTAATTATCTCTGTTTTACTGTACTATATCCTTCATGTGTTCTCTACTCTATATAACGATATTTATCAAGTGATTATTAGCTCACAAGTTTCATATATACATAGCCACAAATAATAATTAATATATGTGTAATTTATATATGATTCTATTCTAAGCCAGGATCACACGGCTATGTATGTACTTATATAGTACTTATATATATAAAAATGTGAATCACGCTGTATCCCGCATACAAAAAAATAGGCAACGTTGACGTTGTTAAGATATTCCGCTCCCCATACACCCCCATTTTTTGTGGCGGAACTTAACGTTGCAGTTTATTTTGTTGACCTTGCTTGTTTTATGCGAAAAAATGGCAAAAATTGTATCTACAACCCTATTGTACTTTCATTACGAATACTAATCAAATTATATAATGTACTATCTATTTAATTTAGTTTTACAGATCCTTTGAATAGTCTACAAAAGTTATAAATAAAAATTTAAAAAAATATAAATAAAACTCTAAAACTTAAACTCTAGCACTTAATAATCTAAAAGGCAGTCCAAAATGGAAATGGTGAAACAAACAGGACCATTGCAGGTCTAACTGGTGCACAATAGCACGAAATAGACAAGAGTGCAAGAAATAGAGAAAGGCATTTGTCCAACAATGGGACAATATCTATTCAATCTATTCTCTGTCTCTGGATTGCCTTTATAGGCCGTAAGAGTCAAGCGCAAGACCTATCTATAATATACTTGAAAGGGTGGAAGTGCTTAATCTGCGTAATAACAGGGAGATCCACTTACGAGCTCCTCGTGATGTCGAAACCAGTGTACACTCTTAGCTAACCAATCAATATTGTGGCCAAGGCAAAACGCCGCTTTGTAGGGGTCTATCCTATATTGAAAAAGCGGCCATCCGTTAGTCTCATACAATAGTCCAGTTCAGTACTCAATATCCATTCCATAATCCTAATTTAGTTTTCCATATTTTCCTTAATTCTTACGTATTATCCAGTGATCATCTACGATCACTGGATAATACTGGATAATCCAGGAAATCATCTTTGATTCCTCAGACATGGATCCCGTCTGATGCCTATTCTCTAAGGGACCTATATGTTTTGGATCTGTGACAAACCAAAGCAAGCCTTCTGAAAGACCAGATTCCTTTGAAGCCGAGATCCTGAGAGAGAGAGAGAGAGAGGAAAGAGAAATCAATACTAATATTAATATTAGTATTACTTCATTACATAAAAATTGGTTTACGAAACTATTGGAAGGTGGTAATCATATAATAGGGCGTAAAAAATACTTTCTTAGATTACAAATAATAGAAGATAACTAAAATGGAATCATGATTATATCTTCTATGATATCACTAATGGAACTTTCACTGGCTTTGTATAGTAATCTTATTTGCTTTTTGTTTGCACAATTCTCCAAAGAATCTGTAAATTGGACTATTGTATCACGAGATTCACTTATCGAGTTCATTAAGTTAAGCATTTAGTTTGACAGAGTGTACCTAAGTAGATATTTTTAATAATTTTAGTTTATTATTTTATATAATCTGAAATATCAGCCACAACCTGATAGTAGAAGTAAATATTTCGATGTCATCTATTACCAGTAAGTTCGGAAAATCGACTTAATTAATTTGTACCAAACAGAATCAACCTCCCGGAGTGTCTTATAGGCATTTAATTTTGCATTAAATTGGTAATTTCCACGGCACAATAATTTTTAACTGTACATCTGCGGCTTACTTTTTTTTTCTCGTTACTAAGTATCTGTCTGTATCGTAATGAAAAACTTCTCCCACGCTTTTTGGTAAATAAACAATCTAGCTTTCTATTTTCATATTGAAAATTAATATTTACAGTGTCAGATGATTATAATTTGCGGCAATTTACCATTGAGTGAGTGGTATTTTACTTAAAACTTTTGTAAAAGCTTCATGCTGTAACCGTATCCCGCAAGCAGTAGAGTAGGCGGGGAGAGAAGCGTGTTAAGACACTCCGCTTTCCACTTTTCGTTGACATCGGAAGGCATAGGAAGTGTTGAGTGCAGAGTGCAGAGACTTTCAGAATTCGAAGCCCCTCGCTTGCCTCGACACCAGAGGGAAGAAATGGAATTATTAAATACTTAATTTTCTCCAGCAGGAATCCAACCCTCAATGATTCGTTGCTATAGTCACAGGTTTGTACCCCTGTGCCCCAACGGGCCTCGATTTTGCATATATATATATATACGAGTATATATACGATATACAACAGTACAATACAGTTGAACAAACAATATATGACAACCTTATAAAACGAAGTTTGTATCGGTACATTTTTAACGATTTCTTTGAAGTTGACATTTAATTGTCTATATAATGTTTAATTAGTTTTATATGACAAGTGCTAGTGATAAGTTAAATGTAAAATTTTGAAAAAAAAAAGATTGTCATTTTGGATTAACTTTCATTTTCATTTGGAATTTCACATTATATTCGGAAGTAATTGACTTTCTCAACGCTCGTGAGAGCAGTTTCTTGTAACACTGGTAGCATCAAATTTATCAATGGATTCCACGGAATGAGACGCTATTGTAAGAGATCTTACATCCAAAAAGGAAAAAAAAAGATTAATAAAAAATGATAGACCTTAACGTGAAGAAATAAGACTTAGATTATCATCAGAGAAGATAGATGATGATTTTACAGCGGAACCTACGTCGAGCTATCAATGAAGTCCACTATAGTGTTTGTGTCAAGTCATCGTATTTTAATGAACCCTCGATGACATGCTGTACAAGTAATAAACTCAGTGTTATTCTTTTTAGCGCCGAATTTTTTATCCCCCTGTGGTCTGATCTCGGATGTGGCGAGTCAGGAGTGAAGAATGACCGACTTTTTTGTTAATTGTATATTTTTTTTTGTATGTTCCTTAATATGAGTGGTATATATACATTGAAAATGTAGGATATGTTATATTATTAATATAATATATGTAGTAGTTTGGCTGATGGGTCAAGTTCCCTTTGCCTACGCTGCTGTGTATGCCGTACTCAACATAATGCTAAAAAAACAATGTTATATGTGCTGGTTATTCAAAATTTATCTTTATTTTAAAACTGGTTATCGTTACAAGACGAATTATTAAAATTAAAATGAAAATAAAAAATAATATAACATGTAATTAGACCAATAGAATGCTGAACTTGTAAGTAGAAATTATTCGAGCTGAGAGAAATAGATGTAAATATCTACGTAAGTCTCCGAAAGCTTTTGAATAATGTAACATTGTCAATGGACTCTTCAAATCAACAGGTGGTCTGGGGGTCTGTTTTCACAGTAAGTGGCTGCCGGAAATGCCGTGGGCACTGATGCGGCTCAGCCTCGTTACGACCCCACCGTTCCTGTCTCATTTCCTTCGTTTAAAAACACTGATTTAAGTTTTCTAAAGTTTCTCACAGAAATTTATTCTTGTGGGACTTCTCGTCTTTAAACTATAGTTTAAACATTGGGAATATGCTAATAAAATATTAAAATGAATCAATAAATAAAATGTGCAGAAATAGAATTAATTGTATTTGAATCTAAGAAATTTTTAAACAGTATTATTTCTATATTAATTATATTCAATAGCGATTGAATTCTTTTTTAGTTTTAAATAATGAACTAAGTATTAATTATGAAGTGATAGTAATTTTTCATACTTTACGTCAATAATTTAAACAAATAAGATTTCTCAGTATTTTTCATTTTGATACGAGATTTATGAGTAAAACTAAATTAGTTCTGGACAATTATTTAATTTTTTTCAAAAATCAGTTTTACGCTGTATCTCGCACACGGTAGGAGAGGCAGAGGGAACCTAGTGTTAATACACTTCGTTTTCCACTTTCCGCTTTCTGGAGGCTGTCGCGAACCCACAATCAGTCGCGTTTCTACTCACACTTTGGGCCCCTACGCCATGGCTAGCCTCATTAATATTTTTTTCACTTGTATTTTATGTTATAATAATAATATTAATCATATCCACACTTCAATAGGAACCGAAACGAATAGACAAATATAATAAATAGTAGATATTTGGTACTAAAAAATACACTTCACAGATAATCTTAATGGTTAAATGAGTCCAATCGCTAATCGGATTTGGGGAAATTTACTATCCAAAGAAAACGTGCAAAGGTCAGATGAAAGTAGGTTAAGATGAAGATCCTACAGAAATTAGTAAAGGCTCATTTGAGGCCAGTCATGGCGCAGGGGCACAAGTGTGTGACTGTACACGCGACTGATTGTAGATTCGATCCCCATTTCGATCTGGTGTAGAGCCAAAGCACGTTCGTTTTTTTCCTTAAAAACACGGAACCCTAAAAAAGATTTAGTGTATTAAGAGAGAGAGAGAAAAATAAAGTTTTTTAAAACCTATTCATCGTATCTGTCATAATGTATTAATGCTGAGTAAAGTGAATTATCATACAATATATACACGTATGTAATATGTAAAATTAATAAAATGTAATATCACATATAAGTCACGTTTGACACGAGCCGCTCCAGTTCCCAAGAGAATTGTCCTCGCATCTTGTAATCCTTTTGATGGTAGATGTTATAAAGTATTATTGGACTATAATATTAGCGTCAGCTATCTCATCTTATATTTGTATTTCTTATTTTCTTGTAAGGAATTAATTTTATAATTATTCGTAGGGTATTTATGTAATAATTTATATTTTATAGTCAGATTTATTTAATTGATTAGGTAAGTAATATGCAGTTTCGTTTTAAAATTATCATCGTTTTATATTTTTTTCCCGTAAAAAAAGAAAAAATAAATCAATGGTATATACATTATCTTTGATCTAACTGGACTGTTAAAACACATTAATTTGTGAATTGCAAAACCGACTTGTTGTGGGTTCGATCAACACTCGAGGAGATGAAATATTTTTTTAAATTATATTTTCATTTCTTCGCTCTGGTGTAGAGGCAAAACCCGACGTTGAGTTCTGCCACTCAACACGTAATGTCTCCAGAATTTGGTAGAAATTGGAGAACGGAGTGTCTTTACAAATCAGTTTTTAAATTAAGTTTTGTACTTTGTATTATCATGTATTAAATATCGTACTTTTATTTATATAAAATTAAATTTTTTATGCCTAATCTATACACATTGGTGTATGTAAGGATATTTTTAAGGAATACCTTGATTTCTATTTCAAACTGATTTTGTGTAAAGATAAATTTATTATTTTTCCAGGCCTGTCAGTTCTAGGTGTATAAAGTGAATATAAATATATATAAATGTATAAATTTTTAAAAATAACATATTGTATGTCTTTATCATTATTGAATAACATTGTCAATAGTCTAGGTATTTTTAATATCCGGCCGACTACAAAGGCGCAGATAAAAATACATTCTCCAATCCAAGCGTAGTTTCAAAAAGGCGTTATGTACAATTGTTTTCATCAGAAAATGTATAATAAAATATTGAATAGATTTTTTTTTAATAAACATCCCACTTTTTGTAACTAGTATAGTGAATTTTAAATATATACGTTATTTTTAAGTGTTCCCAAAGTATCTGATCTGAGCAGTCATATAAAATATGTATTATTATATTATTATATAATTCATATAAAATATTAACAAAAATTGAATTTAAATAAAATAAAATTTAATTTAAGCAATGACTTGAGTAAAATGGGATATGAAGTTACTTAACATTAGGTTCACTCTGCCGACTATACTGTATGCGGGTTGCAGTGTGATGCTGATTTTCTTTCATTAAGTACCTTTAGTGCATTCGTGCTCCAAGTAGCAAATTAAAAATTATTTGTAATTAATATTATAACATTAATTACATTACGATTGTAATAGAGGCCAGTCGTGTTGCAGAAGCACAAGCGTGTGACTGTGAACGCTGACTAGTTGTAGGTTCGATCCCCACTCGAGGAAATAAACATTTAACATTTTAAATTCTTCATTCGGGTCTCGAGGCGATGGAAATGGGGTGGAAAGTGAAGAACGGAGTGTCTTAACACTAGGTTATAAGTATACTGCCGAATGAGGGATACAGCGTGAAGCTGATTTATTTTCTAATTAAGTACCGTTAGTGTATTCGGGTGTTCCAGGTAGCATATTAAGAATATCTGTAATTACTTGTAGCCATGATATTATGTTTGTATACGCATAAAAAGTGCTCTATCGGCAGGTCGGTCCTTTGTTCGATAAATTAGTTTCGGTGTCTACCAAATTACGCCTGAGATATATCTACAGTACAATAGACAAATCTTGAGCACAAAATATGCTCTGCCTATTATTGTACTCAGAATAAATTAACATACATGAAAATTTCTTAACAAAACAGCAGTTGAAATAATGGCATGATTATACATCATGTAAAAAAAAAAAAGACTTTTGGGAACACTAGTAGCCGAAAATTATTTGTTTTCATTGATTTATTCATGGTCACACTGAAAATACAAGACGCCGACAAAGACGCTGCTTTTGAAATACATCTTATTGGAAATGGAAATGAAGTCTTCGCGTGAGACGTTACAACATAACGAGGCATGTACTCGCAGTGTCACAGAGAAACCGAATACCTAATTGTTTAAAGGTTAAGGAATTTAGAAAACAACTGCCATGAGCGTACCGATTTACTTACCGAATATTCATTTCTTATTTGTGTCAAGTTTAATGTTATATATTACTATACTATACTATACTGTACTGTAGTGGCTATTGTTTAAATAAATTTCTTAATATAAAATTTATCAGTTTCGTGATAAGGCCACATGTGATAAATTGCCTGTTTCATAAGGCGTTCATTAGAAGCGTGCAAAATGCGCTCCGTTGCGCGGCGATAACTTTTGCCGATAACGATTTTATTGCTTCAAATATTACCTATTTGCATATCCGTAGCCACCTATTCGTTGTGAAGATAATGAAATAGTCTAGATTTATTTCACGTGAATGTAATTTATACAATGTTCAATAGAATTGTAAAGTGGAGCATACTTCTGACAACGCTATGAACGTCGTCAAGGCGTCAAAAAGAAATAAAAGGAGATTCATTTCGAGTGAATTCATTTAAGTTGAATAATTTAGATTATAATGACAAAAATAAGAGATAAAATCTATAATAATTTAGTCAAGTTAAATTAAATATATTTTTGAAATATACTAAAACAGTAATGATGTATACCTAATTTTTAATTGTGAATATTATTGTTATAGTTTAATGAAATTTTTCGGAAAAGAATATAATCAAGTAAAAGTACAGATAAGTACACACACATAATATAAACACTGAATCCTGGGTTCGTTTTCATTTCTTCACTTTGGTGTAGAGGCAAAGCGCGGCGACTTCCGCCACTAATCACGTCATGCCTCTAGAATTCAACGGAAAGTGGAGAGCGGAGTATTTAAACACTCCCTCTGCCTACATTGCCCATGTGACAGGATAAAGCGTAAATGTAAAAAATACATATTACAATTATATAAATCACTGTGGTAAAACAGAGCATACAATATTCAAGCTTAATATTGCAAGTAAGTGCAAATTACTTGGTGCAGCGTTCGTCTGTTCTACAATTGGTTACAATGTTGGAGATTGCAGCTGACCTGCACTGCCGGCGTTATTCACATCTTTAATTAAACCAGCCAAGTCTCGTGATTACAGGTGGCTTCTCGGCTTGGTGCGCGGATTGGTTCCTGTGTGCGTCACATAGACTGGAAGTGTTTATTTCTTTATACAAATTTAAGATTTTTTAATACCAAAATGATCAAAATACAATAAGAAATTTCAAATAGTGAGGAAAAATTTATTTTTATTCCAGGTGAAGGTGAAATAGTGTGTTATAGTAGATGTTATGTGCAAATAATTATAGACTTTCTTGTGTAGTTATCTATAGTTATTTTTTTTGTTGGTATGACGAGTTTACTGAAATAAATCTTGTCAAATTCATGAAATATCCATGAAAATAATAAAAAATAATAAAAAATAAAAAATATATGTTTATCCGTCAATAGGTGGTTCAATAACCACCACCACCACATCATGATAGTAGATTCCACATAAAGATAAATTCTGATAGAGTAGTGCGACTCGATTCATCCAGTTAGTATGAAATATCCTATATTGAATGCACTGAAGATCAAACAGCAAACGAATAAAAACCTTATATTTAGGGTAGTAGGTATTAAAATAAGAGAAATGCACAAGAGCCGGCGACTCGCTGTCTCGTCTTTGATAACGTTCGTCGAAAATTAATCGTATTTGTGTTCTATAGAAGCTTATAGAGTCTTACATTTTGTTTAAGCTAAGGAGATAAATTTAATTTCGAAGTATTGGCTATTGTACAATTATCTGTAATTTAAAACAATATTCATTCAAGTCTCTTAATTGTAGATATTTCTTTAAAAAAAAAATCAGCTTCACGCTGTATCCCGCACACAGCAGGATAGGCAGAGGGATCCTAGTATTAAGACACTCCTTTCCCCATAATGTAGACATTTATTGACAGTAAATTTTTTTTAAAAAGCAACTTGTTTATTTGATTCCGTTCCTTATATTACTTTAATCACTTCTGCCAATTCAGCATATTAAACATATGTAAAAAACATTCGTCACAACAAATTACAACCATAGCCCCGCTATGTTTTGTTGCATATTAAGTTGCCATATTAAAATAAGATTAAGGCGATACCTACAAACGCGTGATATACGCATACTCGCGTGTCTATGAGACAAAACGAGGAGCAAGTAATATAATCAAGTCCTGCACTCGGCCCATAATAACACATTACAGATAATAACAAAAAGGATTCATATATCAAAAAGGTGACAAATCAAAATAAACAAGTCGCACATTCTCGTGGACGCGGCAAGAAAGATCGAATCGGAGATCGAAGCCTGCGCCTAATGTATATTAAATATGAGCGAAGGCATCGCCATATGGCATTCAAGCGAAAAACAGTGCAAAAACAAGATAGTGTTGCCATTATAGCTTATAACTCAATCAGTGGCTCCCGACGGTGGCACGATAGGCATTCCCCACTTTTTCCATTCCTACCCCAAGAAATATGTCACTTCTATTACGGCGAGCGAGCGGGCGTCAAACGCCATAAAATTAGAAGAGATAAAACATGATGGGAAAAATTCCGCACATTTTCGCTATTAAACTATCTTGCATTGTAATGGTTTTGTAATATGCTGTAAATTATTATTAATGTTATTAGCGTCTCTGTTGTTATTCTACTTTTTATTATTATTATTTTTCTATATTCGTTACTTATGGTGGTTATGTTGGCTTGGTTAGCTGTGGGTTAGACACTTGCTGGTACAAATTTAAATATTTAGAATAACTTAGTTTCGTTAGTTTATCTCCAAAGAAAGTGGAGAGTGTAGAAAGAAATTTTATGGAATCTCTCTGTTTCTTTTGAAACAAATACATTGAATTAGGGTTTAATTGACGAGTGTAATGATCTTTCTAAGGACACCTTTAATTATAGAAACCCGTTACCATTAATTAATAGAGTAATTAATCACGAGGCGCGTAATTCATTGTTAATTACTACTGTGTTTTTTTAACTAGTCAAGGCACTTGCCGTTTGAATTATAGAATAAAATTACTTTGTTTATCTCATATGTTTATATTATAGTATGGTACATGATATATTATTATTGCCAATAAAATTATTAAACGGTAAACTTTGTATCTAATAAAGTGTACTCGAAAATATCATTTGTAGTATCTATTTCTATTAAATACTACAGAAATTCTTAATATATATAGATATTTTTTTTCAACTTCACGCTGTATCCCGCACTCAGCAGGGTAGGCAGAGGGAACCTCGGTGTTCAGACACTCCGTTCCCCACTTTCTGCCGAATTCTGGAGGCATTGCGTGCATTGAGTTCTGCCACTCAAGGCAGAACTCAATGCCGCGCTTTGCCTCGACACCAGAGCGAAGTAAAATGGAAATATAAACGTAAAGAAATATTTCACTTCCTCGAGTGGGAATCGAACCCACAACCGTGTTTACGGGCGACACCCTTGTGCCACTGCGCCACGACGGCCTATATATATACGTTAATAATATAAAAAGTGAGATAAAGCAACAAAAGCAACTGTATACAATATACATTCTGAACAAAGTGTATTAGATTAATAAAATTGGTTCAATAGAACGAAAAGGAAAAATATAATGAGATTCTTGAATTATATGTGGAATGATTGAGTTTATCGCTTTATATAATAAGAAGGGAGGTTTCTTTTTGTGTTCTTCATACATCAGTGCTAAATTTATCAGATGCGGCAAAAAGTCGGACGTTAACAGCCTTCACAACGTCATACGTTATTGCAAGGGATGGACATGTGAAAAGGAAATGGATATTTGCTTGAAAATATGTTTAAACAGAAAATTAAGAATTATGCTATTATTTATAAATATGTGTTGTACAGTAGATATATTTTTTGTTTTTTGCGAATATTTGAAATGTACCCAGTTACAGGTAGACATTAAGAAATTTGCGTTTCCCTCTTTTCGACATATTCGCGTTAATTAACTTTGCCTAGTTATCAGAGCGAAGAAATGAAAATATTCATATAAAATATTATGTAACATAACCCACAATTGTCGCGTTTACAGTCGCACTTAATAGGAACGTCTCCTATGGATACCCTGTTATGTGCAGGATATTGTGTGAAGATGAAGGTTTATACAGTAAATAGTTATAAATTAACTGAATAAAAATTATAATATTCCAGATATATACTTGAATTTTAAATTTAAAATAAATATGATGCTTAATATCAAACAAAACAATGAGCTAGTTTCGTTTTTAAATATATGACTGCTTATAGATAAAGCATTGCCAGCCCTGGTGGGCCCAGTGAGACACTTTTGACGGCATGAAATGATGGACAGTCATTACGATGTCATTGACATCATTTGTTTCATCCGCCTCCATTTACTTTGCGTTCACCGAGACTCCGAAGCCGCTACCACTGTTGTGGTCGGTTACTGAACGCTTCAATTCAATAAAAATTTCTATATATTATATACATTTACATAGTTAATTTGATCGTTGCACCAGCAGCAGGTTGAGAGGGTCGTGATGCTTAAATGATTTTCCTCAAACGTAGTCTATAATTTACTATCAAGTCCTCAGGTCCAAGTTAATCTACAGAGCGTTGTATACCCAATTTTTGGATCAGTTACCATCTTTGCTGCATCATCGGTCATCTAATAACGTATCTGGCGAGATTAAACCAACCCGAGCGGATCGCATCAAAGGCGGTATCACACTGTTATTTTGACTGATTGATCTCCTTCAACAACAAAAAAAAAAAAAAAGAAAGGTTGCGTCGCTACCGAGATCGACAGTAGCCGAGAAAAAACAAATTAGTTGGCTAAACCTTTTCATACAGCATTGTAATATCCACCATCGACCCCGTCTTATGTGCCTTTCCAAAATACATTTTATATATATTGTAACCGACTGGGTTTTTGTTCTGGATCTCGTATCGGCGTACGCGCATATTGTGCGTCGGAAGGCGAAAATCATGATACTTCGTCTGCGTGACCTTGTGCTAGGTATTATAAAAAAAACACACCGGTTTTTTTTTTGGAAGAAATGATCCTCGGTGTCAGATGTAGCGGCTCCAGCTTTGATTTTTATCGAAACTCTCATATTTAGTTTTAATTGGTGGCTTTATCGAGTTTACATTTTACGGTCGGATTCGATGAGAGGTTAATAAGCGGCATTTTGAAAAGATAACTTAGTTTTTAGAGGTCCGCGGCAATAATGGATATACGAGTGGTTTTGTTGATGTCGGATTGTTGTGATCGTTATATTATTGTAAATATCTATTTCGGATTTTGTTAATTAAGATTTATTACTAAGCGTTGATTTCTTGTAATTCTACATTTGGGATACGTGTATTTATTTATATTTTGTCCCGTTCTATTTAAATATTATCATATATATTATTCACAGTATGGGGTTTTCACGTATCTATCGTAAGAATTTGCGTTGTTGGTATGTTACAGCAATTCTTTACGGAACCGTTCATGGAATGTAATTGTAATACGCTGTGCCCAATTCTTTATTGTTTAGGCAATAGTCGATATTGATTTCGGTTCTTTGATTCGGACGTATTTAATGCTCGTTTTATTGGATACCTGGGAACATTGTAATTAACCATATCTGACCTTTTTTCTCATCTTTCTTAGTTCGTTCGTGTCTAGAGACTATAATGAATTTGTGACTCACCTTGAAACGCGTACGCACCGAATATCGGTCTCATATTGTTCATGGAAGACGTTGTTCCTGTTGAATAATCCATTTTGGTCCATTAATTGCGATCAATCTATCACAACACAGTATTATTCACTTATACACGGACAGGTTGTTATCACATAAGAATATATGAATCGTCATTTTCGTATTTTAATTGGATTTAACGTTTCGCGTTAAATTTCTAGCGACGGGGACGCGGTGATGATTTGAATGTGTTACGTTAGATTCACACAGTAGAATAGCTGTGATATAAGCGAATCAATTACTAAGTCACTGGCTGTACTATTATTTCGGACCCTCGTGGCCCGTTACAATAGAGTTTCGCTCCACCTCTTTGCTCCCCTACTACTTTTTATTTACTGCTAATAATATTAAATCATGTATGTTAGTTACAAAATGACGTTCTAGTTATATAGGGTACTGAAATTTAATTTTCCTATATACAACTCTTTCATACGTGAGTAATGATGCTTTGGTAAAATATATATGGGATTATTATGTCGATATTTATGTGGATTATTTAAATAAAACTATTTAAATAATATATAGTATATTGTAATATATAGTTGTATGAACGTTACAGACAATAACATAGTATAGTGTAGAATTTCTGAAATTAGTAGAGGCCTAAGCGTGCGACTTTAAACGTGACATGTAGTGGATTCGATTCCCAATCAAGAAACTGAAATATTAAATATGTAAATGTTACTTGCTTTGGTTAAAAAAGCGCGCAAATGCGCGGCGTTGAGTTCCGCAACTCAACACGCAATGCTTCCAGAATGCCGTGGAAAGTGGAGGTTACATGTTACCTCGTCCTATCATGATATGTGCGGGTTACAGCGTAAAGCTTATAAGAATATTACATTTAAATATTTTTTTTTCTCAAAAAATTAAATAACAGATTTAGAACAAACATAAAATTCCACATATAATCTTATACAAAAATATATATTTTCAAGCGAAATTTGGTGTTGTAGCAGCTGCCGCGGAGGTGCCGACAATACGTATCGATAAAAAGCCGTCATGCAAATTATCATGTATTGTATCCATGTATTGTCGATCGGAACGTATGCGAGTGTCCTGCGACACACTGCGATTCGTTTCGCGTTTCATTTTTTGAGGAATCATTGTGAAATTTCTAATGCAGCTGCTTGTACTTATTAGTATCTGTGTAGTTTCAGAGTAACCTATATATATTATATCATATAGAAAATATAATAAAGTAGAGACAGGTAACCTGTAACCTGGTAACCCTTAAGACACTGTTCTCCACTTTCCGTCGAAATTTTAGAACATTGCGTGTTGAGTTTTTGAAGTCAACGCCGGGCTTTGCCTGTTACAAGCGCGATGCAATGAGAATATTAATGATTAATAACTTTTTCCCCCGGGGAATCGAACCCACAACTGTTTTGTTAATAGTCAGACTCTTACTGCCACTGCGCCACGGCGTGAAGATGCAAAAATTTTGTAACATGACGTTGCATTGACATATATCTTTTATATGTAAATCAAATCAAATCAAAGATTAGGTGAACTTGTATATTAACTTAAATTTAAATTAAAATTAAATTGAATAGTCCGCTTCGCTTCCAAAATTATATATTATATGTAGGTGTTTTTTTTTCTTATTTTATCTATAACAATGATATTTAAATAAATAATAATGCCAACTCATGTTTCTATAGTGATTCATTCACTTGTATTAATAAAATGAATGACATTCTCGAGTGTGTTCGCAAGGAGGCTGTCGGTAGCCGCGATTGTGACGAGATGTCAAAACAAAATCGAGTAGCGCCTTGGGATTAGTCGTTGGGTGAAAATCACCAGCCGAGCACAATATATTTGAGAATCCACTTCAGCTATTGTTAAATTATTTGTATTTAATATGATATGACTTAGACGTTTAAAATACAAATAAATCAGCATCACGCTGCACCTCGCACACAGCGGGTGCTACTACTACTACTGTAGTGCAGGAATCTAGTGTTAAGACACTCCGTTCCCCAATTATAACAAAAATATACTTTACACAAACAAATTTTACAAAAAATAAATAGTCGATTAAAAACTTCGTAAGCTATAAACAGATATCGATTTAATATTAGACGGCTTAAAGAGAAATGCTCTATAAAAAGTCGAAACCTTGAGATTTCGTGCGGTCGTTCTAAATCATGATTGTAAAAATAGACAGAGAGGCGTCGAGTTTTGTAATAACCATTTAACTATTCAACATACAATAGCATTGGTTTCTGCATAAATTTCATTGAATTCACTTACTTCTTTGTGAAATTGTAAAGTAAATTTTAATTGTTATACATGTGAATTGTACATTTTAAAGGGTAGATTAAAAATATTTGCAACACCATAAATACGTGGACAGTATATGATCAGTTAATACATAATAATCACTCTGTATATAGCAGAATAGATAGAAAGACCGTAGCGTTAAGAAACTCCGTTCCCCATTTTAAAGGAATTGCGTGACTGCTCCGCGCTTTGCGTCGAAACCAGAGGGAAGAAATAAAATTATTAAAAATTTAATTTCCTCGAGCGGAAATCGAACTCAGAATTTATCTGTAATCTTTTGTTGATACGTAAATATTGCAAGGAAATCGAATCTCATAATTGTCGTTTCGTTTAGCTGAGTACAAACAATTCAGGCCTTATTATATTATACGTAACATAAATAAGTGTATCTTATCGAATTGACAATTTGTATGCTATTGTAGCTATTTTTTAAATAAAAGCTTTGAGATGTATGGATTGGTCTTGTTAAATGTTTATTAAGGAATTAATTGGCTGCGGATTATAGTTTAATAGCTCGAGGTTGCTGTTTTTCGTCTATATTATGACGAAATTTTAAGAAGTGGAAGAAAAGAGACAAAATAATTGTATTACAATATCACCGTAATATTATAAAAACAGTTATATTATAATATAAAATTACGCTTATTATTTTTAAATTCTTAGTTTAGTGGTCACAACGCGTATTGGTCGATTTTGCTATAAAAACACTGTCAGAGCTTAAGGAGTTTACATTTTTTCAATAGACTACAATTTCGCGAGAAAAATGTTGAACTAACGGTTCTTACAATCTTACGGTGACATATGTAACTAATGATTAAATATCTTGGTACGGAATATTTATTCTAAAATTCCAACATATTATATGTATACATATACATTTTTATATTATAAATTTTTTTATATATCGATATAACCAATTTCAGTATATCCCTTCGTATTTCCAGCTTGTAGTGGCTTTTTTGTGACAAGGCAGTTTGATGTCATTTACACCATTCTATGGTTTGATGATGCGTGAAGATATTTTGCAAACAACTTATGTAGTAGGTATACTTTTAACTTCACGCTAAATCCCGCATGTAGGAGGATAGGTGGTGGGAATTTAGTGCTAAATTTTCTAATAAATAATACTACTTGCAAGTTTATGATTAAGATAAAGCCTGAAACTAGAACCTGAAACATACAAAAAAATCCTTAGTATAACTAATATAAGGAAAATTATTTAAAAAGTTGACTTCCATATGACATACCTAATTATTATTTCAAGATTCATCATTTATTTTCTTTATTATTGTTATTGAAAAAGGTGTTCTTATCATGTAATATTAAAGAAACTTTATTTGATAACTCGTATATAACGTGATAGAGCTTCACGCTACAGCGTGAAATATATCTGGCGCAGAGTAGAGTACGTAACAGTAGAATACACGTAACTTATCGTATCACTTTCCGACGAATTCTGAATGCATTGCGTTTTGAGTGGCGGAACTCAACGCCGCGCTTTGCTGCATTACCAAATCAAGGAAAATGAAAAATTTGTCATATTTGTAGTATATCTCTGAACTTTTTGTATATCATTATCGTTAGATATATGGGTTTCTATAAACCCCATGGCCCTGTATAGTTTATAGTGCCCCACTGTTGGGTAAAGGCCTCTCTGTTCTGGCCTGTATTAGTCCAGCTCATCTCGCCATCGGTGAATGGAACAGTATGTGTCATGTGAGTGCTTATATAGATTTTTAAAGGTAAGAAATGGCTAAAACCAAATAAAAAATATATAAAAATAATAAGAGATTAGTTTATTAGTTTTACTCTAGATACTGTTAGTTTTCACTGTAATTAAAATCTCTATTGCCGTAATAAGGTAAATTCAAGCTCAAGCAATCGTATTACTACACTAAAGAAAAAAATATATATTTGATTGCATTGAAAGGTCGCTATTTATATGTAATCAGCTCTACATTTTTCTGTAATAAATTTTGCGACTCCCAAGAATTCGTCCGTAAAGACCCCTTTCTTTAGTACAATACTTATTTAGGATATTGGATATCTGGAAAAATGTGTCCTTATCTTATTTTAGTTTTGTATAAGAAATATACAACGATTAATATTATTATTAATATATTTTATTAACTTTTCATTTTTCATAATAAAATCATGAAAAAATTTAATAAGATTTGATCAATAGACTTTTTTTGTAGAGCTAAATTTCTCTATAATATCTTCATCTTTTTATTAATGTTTTCTAAATAATTATTAGCCATTTTTTAATCTAAACTCAAAAAAATACACTTTATTCACTGACTTTACTTTACTCAAGTAAAGAATAAAAAAATAACTCGAATCAATAAAATATTATAATTTACATAATATAACATGAGTATATTACATTAAAATTTAATTATATCACAATTTATACACTTAAGTATCAGAATAGATACCTAATTTAAAAAAAAAACGTTTCTAAAATATGATAGGTTTTTTTTACTATATAACAAATACACAATACTGCAAAAAGTTACAGAAACGATAAAGCCTAACTAACAAACTCGTGACAGCATGTATGCATGTACAAGTGCGCTACGGCCGGAGCCCGTGTCAGCCACTTTCACCGCCGCACTAATCAGATGGAACTCCGTTACCGACACACAGACCGATTGCACTCGCTTTGTATGCATGCATGTATGTAATTCTTGCTTTAAAATCAACCTGCAAGTATGAAATATATAGAAAGCTTTTTCTATTTTTGTTGAAATATGTCACCAATATTTAAGAGTGTAATTTATGTATTTATTGTTTCTTTCTTTGTATTGCTCAGGATTAGTTTAGTGGCTGGTTTTTAAAATTGAACAAATTAAATATTAGAGGTCGTCGTGGGGCAGGGGCACAAGTGAGTGATTATAAATGGGATAGTTTAGGGTTCGATATTCATTCGGAAAAGTGAAATATATTATATAATATTTTCATGTCCTTATTCTGGCAACAAGGCTTCTCGTTGCTGCAAAACCAACTGATTGTGGGTTCGATCCTCACTCGAGGAAAGGAAATATTTGTGTTAAAATTTATGTTTTCATTTCATCGCTCTAGTGTCGAGGCAAAGCGCGGCGTTGAGTTCCGCCACTCAACACGCAATGTCTCCAGAATTCGACGAAAAGTGGGGACCCGGAGTGTCACGAGGTTCCCTCTGTCTGTTATTTAAATTATTTTTTTTTACGTATGACATTGCATCCTCATAATATTAACTATCGTTTTATGTATCGTTCAAGTCAATAATGACTCATTGTGTTATAACATGAAGAACAGTGTTGTTTCCACTTTCGCTGTGGTATGTAAGACAGTTTATTGAACATTTTATTCCATATATACAAATTACGTTAAAATCCTTGCACCTTGAGTGAAGTACAATATAAGCCGTGAAAGACACGCATTCTATTATATTACTATTTACTATTGAAAATTTATAATAAAATATCTTTATTTTATAAATGAAAATCAAATTAAAAAAAAAAGACAGAATGGAATGTAAATGATGTAAATAAAAAAAAAACATCTTAATAATTTACCGATGCCAAAACAGTCAACTGTGGCAATCTACCTCAAAGTGAACATGAGTAATGTAGAATTTTTCTAAAATCTAGGAATGTTAATTTAAGTCATTAGACAAGACAAGAGAAAAAAAGAGTGGTGAAAAAAAAATGTTGTGTGATGGTGCCGCAGCTCCAGGACTCCGCCCCCGCCGCGCCACAAGCGTGTTTGTGGAAACAAACTAAATGTGTTAAACGTATCTATATATATAAATATATAATATATGTACACCGACGTTCATTTGCCTGGAAAGGATAGATAACTGGTTGTATTAGACGCTACACTGACTCCATTTTGTGTTTGGTTAACTGAAATGTGTTTTCGTTTATCTTATTGGAAATACTCTAGTGGTTTTAAAGTGGCATTATATAATATATATTACATATGGATAGTCAAATAGTTTGGAGATCGACTGCTGGATAATTTTTTACTGTTTATTTTTCTTGGTTTAACAAGAATTTACTAAATATTATATTATATAATTATAATTTATTCCTGATAAATAATAAGCGACAGCTTTGACTGTCAATAATTTAAAAAATGTTTTAATAGAGCTCTGTCATTATTACCTAAAATTATCATCTAATTTCCACACAAATATTATTCATTTATACATATAGAACTATTTTACTTAAAACTATAATAATAACATATCTTAGTCCGTTCTACGACTTATACATCGCTGTGCGGCTCATTGAGTTATTCAATTGACGGCGTGCGACTGGGTGCCTCCATAATGGACTCTAATCCCTGGCCACACATGTCACGCATGGGCTACATTAGAATTTTTCGTAACAGATCATTACAATATCTCATCGTGACATAGAAAAATTCAACATGTCATTTGGACGTATTTTTATGTGTATTTGTTTTTCCACACTGGGCGGGCCTCGTTTACTAAGCGTTAAATTGCCGCTCAAAATGTTTTTCAGGGCGGTTACTTTGTAGTGTGTTTTTGCTTTAACCTGTTTTAATATTTAATTATACTATTTATTTTTATTTAAATTAGATTTATTATTGGATAATCATTCAAGCATATTGACTTTCAAGAATTTTAGTTTTACAAAAAAATTTGCTCTGTTAGGTAATATGAATAGACTAGCCATTGTTTTTAACAAATAATAATTAAAAATATAAACAATATTTTTTTTTTCGTATAATATAGACGAATAAAACGTAAATAAACTAAACTTCAGTAGTAAATTTTCCCTCAGAATGGTCAACGAATGCATCTGTTTTAAAGTCTGTTCAAATGAAGTTCATTAATCGAGAACATTACACGAACGATCCCCGGAACACTCAAAGCATATCGAATGAGACTAATTATTAGCCGCGACCTGCCGCGACATGTGGCGGTGACGTGACGTGACGCACCTTAATGAAATATATCATTATACAAAACACTATTTGTCTTTTGGTTTTTTTGTGGTCACGGGTGACTTGTCACAGTGAATGTTACGCTGATATCCTGGATGGCTTTTTATCAAATACAAAAACTTTTTAGGAATTTCAAGCTCTCGACTATTTTATAGGTCGAGATAGGTATTATTTTTACTTACGTATATATTAAATTATTGTAAAAAATATTACTATAGTACTTATACTTATTTTCAATATAGACACGGAGTGTCTTAACTCTTAACTTAACGTAACGAATATCTGCTGAATTTTTCGATGCATTGCATATTGAGTGACGGAGTTCAGCGCCGGGCTTTTTCTTTGTCGCATGAGCGCCCTCATTATCCATTCCAAAAAGAACTTACCACTTGTAAGTTCGCGCTATAACTCACCGTTTCCGATATATTCGATACTTGATTCGATACATCACTTAACTAGATATGCATATATAAGTTGAAAACGAGCTAATAATTGTCTTATTTATAACTTAACGATCGCTAAAATTATATTTGGAGAAGAACTTTACAAAACTTAAATGGTCAAAGTAAACAGCCTCATACTTTGTTTAGTGTAAAATCTATAATGTATACTTATAATAAAATCGTAATGGGATAGATGTCTGAGAAAAAATGTTATTGGTGGTATTTAATAACGTAATAGACCGACAACGACAGTGTAAAAACAATGATTTTTGAAAATTTTGCCTATTTATCTATGCGTTTGTTCACGCTAATCTCGGAAATGGTTAAACCGATTTAATTGTAGTTTTCACTATTTTATTTTATTGTACTTCAACCATTATATAATTATACAAGTTTAGTTCAGTTTTAAAGAATGTTAAAATAAAAAAGTAAATCAGTTTCACGCTGTATCTCGCACACAGCAGGGTAGACAGAGGGAGCCTAGTGTTAAACACTCCGTTCCCCACTTTCTGTCGTATCCTGGAGGCTGCGTGTTGAGTGGCAGAACTCAAAGCCGAGCTTTGCCTCGACACCAGAGCGAAGAAATGGAAATATAAACGTAAATAAATATTTTACTTCCTCGAGTGGGGATCGAACCCACAACCCTCGCATTACAGTTACATCCTTGTGCCGCTGCGCCACAACAGCCTGTTGAATATGCCTGAATGTTATTCGATAAAACTGCTATAAATTAAAGTTTAATTGAATTTACTTTTAAACATAGGTATAGATTTTATATTTTAATGATATGTAATACAGATTAGTATAATAAATTATTAGTTATAAAACTATCATAATTCATTACATTGTTATTATTGTATAATTACGTACGTATAATTTTTTTATCTATAACTCCATCATTATAACGAAAAATTTGCTTTTTTTTACATAAACAGATAAAATTCTTCTTAGCTTGAACGTATCTACTATATTGTAAATAAGAATCAAGAAGTTAGAGTAACCTAACAGGTTGGGAAACAAGTGTCATGAAGTTTAAACTAGCATGAAATCTTAACAGAATCTCATGAAAGATAGAAATAATTTTAACCAACTAAATATAACTTTCTTTTAAAGTTTTCACGTTTTATTATTATATGCAGGATAGACGGAGAGAATCTAGTGTCGAGACACTCCGATGTGTTTTGAGTGGCAGAACTCTACCACCGCCGCAGCACTATACTAGAGATAGATTTATTAAAAGATTTAGATTTAAATAAAATACCCAGTGTCATATTGTGCTCATGAAATTTCTACTATATCATAATTATATACTTATCAAAGACGTATAAATATAAGCACGGAAATAAAGAAATAGTTTGTTATAAATATATGAAGACAATATGTCTATAGTAGTGTTGACGTCGTGTGCGGCCCATCAGCGCATATTTTCAGCGGCGTCTTTGCTCTGAAATGGGGCCTGAAGCGTATACACCGATTTCAGCGAGAGTTTCACGCCTTTTTTTGTATCTCGTACGAATATTATTATAGACCGTGAAGTGTCGGATGCTGCGTTTATGATTTAGTTATAATTACTTTGTGTATTATGACAACTTTTAATTGCCTTTAGGTTGAGTGCCGCCACCCAACACGCTCGGTTTGTATAACTTTTAACCAATGTATAGGTAAGATCTTTAACACTAATAAAAAATTTTGAATATTTTATACTAGACTAGCTATCTACGGTAGGTAAAGTATGTATTTGAACCTAACCACGAATCTCTCATTATTCACTTTAATTTACTTTAACCGATAGGTAATATGGACCAGGTATGTTTTTATTACAATGAAATCATTGTATATTTGTTTATTAAATCGATATTTCACATTATTTTTTATATCGAATATTACATAAAGGTGGCATAACGTAGGTAAAATTTATATTTAAATTTCATTTAAATCTGTATGCATATATATACCTAGACTATACTTTTTAAACTAATTTTATAAAGAATCAATATTTCAATCCTTAAAAATAGATTATAATTGGAAATTTTGTAAAGGTCAAATAATTTGTTGTTTGATTTAATATTTGGCTTAAAGAATTTTCACAAGAAATTAGGCACAAGGTACTAAGATTAATAGAGATTAGTTTAATAGAGATAAGTTTATGAAGAGGTCGACTACAAATTAAGGGATTTTGTAAGCGGCGCGCTCGATGAAGCGTTTTGTGGTTTTTAATTAAAACGTTACTCGAGGTTATCTTGTTAATGAGTTGACGATTTCTGTTTTATTACGATAACATTATTATTCTCATTATATATTTTTTTAAAATATATTTTCTATTATATTATTTTTAACTTATCTATGTTATAATAATGTTATAATATTTTTATATAAAGCTTATTTATTACAAATGTGATAATTACAAAAAAATTTTTTTAAAAAAATATGGGTTTATAAAAAAAAAACATTTGCTTTTTATGATTAAAAACATATGATTCCTTTTCGCAATTACGTTTGGATGCTTATGTTTCAGTCTATTGAATGCAATTCTGTAAGTATGTCTACATTATGTATTTATCTCAATAAATCGATCTCGTCGCGACTCAATATAACCGCAGCTAGGACAGTGGAAAATGGAAATGCTAGAGCATCCTTTGCAAGATTTGAACCTGCTAAGTCCTTAGCTTAGCAGGTTCAAATCTTGTTGAGTTCAAATTATTCTGAGTTTCTATTTCATTACATTTAAAAAGTATGTTAACCGCTAAGTATTTGTAGGTAGATACGCGCATATTTTTTTTTATGAAAATTATTTCACTTATAATAATTGGAAAATATATTAACTAAAAATTAAGCAGATCTTATCCAAGTAATATCATTAATGTAGTCTTGAAGCCGTGGATTAAGTAAATTTCAAAAGGTAAAAGACGGGCTTAATATAATATTCGTAAATATTAATATTTTAGAAATCACGTAAATACTTATGATTTAATATTTACGGGCCAGTCTTGGCGCACGGGCACAAATTTGTTGAGGCAAAGCGCGGTGTCGCGTTCCGCCACTCAACATGCATTGGATTCGCCAGAATTCGACGGAAAATGGCGACAGAAGTGTCTTAACACTGGGCCCTCCCGTCACCACTACATGTGGTTTACAGTTTACAGTATTACAATTTCAATATTTAATTATTACTCAAAATATCCACGTCAGTGAAATCAACTGTGATAGACTAAGTCAGGTTTAATTAATTGCATATTGTGAAACTAACGGCCATGGCCTTTTTTGGCTTAGTAGGTACTAACTTTAATATTTTTTTAATTTTAGCCTAAATTTAAATAACATTTTAAAATATTAGGCCTACTTAAATTTAACTTAATAAATGTAATGACAAGTGTATAGAAAAGGTATTTTTTTACAATTATAGATCGATTTATAGAAAAAATTTTTTACACATCGAATAGTTATAGAGAAAACTAAGAATTTACCAAGAATAATACAGACATTCAAATATGATATTTTTTTTTGTTGCTAATTGTGTAGGACCTAAATAGACTTAAATTTAACTAAATTTGAACTACGATAGAGCAACTTTTATCCATATTATATACATTTTGAATTATAAAATATTTGTCGCTTCTATATTATTTGTACATAGATAAAATATTAATATAATAATAAATGTACAATATTGTTTGTTTAACAAATAGTCGTTAGTACTGCTGTCTTCAAAATTTGTTTATATGGACCGTCAATTTGTTTCGAAATTCTAAGTAACATATGGTAACTACACAAATATACTTTAAAAACTTTATCTTGCTTAATTCATAGATGTAATTCGTATATAACTATAATCTCAGTAGAATATTAAATTTATTATGATAACATGTTATCAGGAATATTGGCACCCTGCATCCATCCTGTATATAGCAGGGTTGCCAAAGGGAACATGGTATTAACATACTTCGTTCCTTACAAAAGTTATTATTTTTATATTATGATATACAAAATTTCTTAAATTACTATAAAATGTAATATTAAAATTGCGCCCGAATAAAGCTAATAGTAATTTTGTCAAAAGTTTACACAGTTTTTTTTAAATTTCTTAATTATGCAGCGTCACTAAGAATTTTTTATAATTATAAAAGTAAAACCTTAACAATTTATATAACAATGTTAATATTAAACTATCAATTCAATCTAAATCACCACAATATTAAAATTTAGACTAAAACATTGAAAAAGAAAAATACAACATAGTTAGAGGAATAAATCGTAATAAAATGTTGCTGAAAAATTTCAAATCACAATACACACGAGCCCAGAACGTCAATGCAATTAACCCACACAGGTACATACAAATATTTATATCATGGTGTGCACAGAAACTCCGCCTTAAACTAATTTTGACCAATCACCGTCTGCTGTAGGCATAGATCGCTGTGGCCACACGCCTCATATTTTTCGTCACGGCACCGACTCAGGCGCGACTCACACATTGTTAAATGCGCTTCACTTTGAAGATACCAGATCAGGTTCCATGTTCTGTCTCGTTCACTCAATATCGTGCCTGCGAGATCTAGCGACTTAGCTGTAAAGAAAATCGATCTGAAACAAAATTATTTAGGTTTTAATTGTAATTTAACTAATGCAGTAGTTGAAGCGGTATCACCAATGTTGATAACAGATAAAATATGAAATTAGGTTTCAGATTTTGGAACCGGTATTATTAGGATTGACAAAGGCATTCGGGCAACAGAAAGAGACAAACAATCAGGCATCGAAGGTTGAGGAGGCGGTTTGACCGTTTTTTGTTGCAGCGTTGATTGTGAAAGATTACACTTGAGAGTCGAAATACATCTTTACATCACACGTCAGTGGCCACTGAGCTGTCTTCAAAGTAACACGGATTAGACACACGCTATTTCCTCTCACGTAATCATGCCTGCAAGACACCTGTGATAGTGATAGACTAAATTGTGAATTTGCGGGACTTCTTGTATGTGCTGGGACTGATTTGGTGCTTGGAGTAGCGCTTTCAACTCTAACATCCGCTTTCGTGTCAATGGCTGTATCAACATTGAACATGACGCCGTACTTTACAGGATATTCATTCCAAGGTTAGTCTTTTCATGTTTATTTGCAATCGATCACTTAATTTAAGCTGGTCTTTTTCGATTTGGGAATACTGAAGTAGTTGCAATTTATTGCAGTATCGTTATAATCGATATTTTCAAACACATTTTCCTTGCTTTTCTTATTAAGAGCATCACAAACGTTATCTAACTTTAATTTAACATATTATATAGCTATTATATATACACACACACAGGTAACTACATAATATTTTTGGGCAGTGATTTGTTTCTCTATAAAACACTTAACGATACCTTTAAATCGGACCGCATTATATGATCAAAGATTAACAAATGAGTAGTCGTCAATTACAAGTGTTTTTCTTATTAGGCCAACTAATTTTGTAGAACTCAAATTTTCTATAACAACCATAAAACGATAAAATCAGGAAGAAATTATAAAGTCAAAAGTGTGTTTTATTGCTAGTCATAAAACAATATTTCACTCTGACGTTCTCCAGCTTTTAGATGAACAACTCCTCGAAAATGTTAACAATATTCTTTTTGATATCTGGAAGATTTTTCGGGAACAGCCATGGTCTGTTGTTTGTACAATTTGAATAATTTTATCCGTAACTGCTATTGTTGTTTTCAAACAATTAAACTACAGTGTTTTTGTGTAATGTAAACAATAACTTAGTTTAATTTGTATTTATAAATGCGTAACTTAAGTTTTAGTTAGATTATTTTCTTTAAGTAGTTTTCCAATCGTATTCTTTGAGCTTTTATTGCGTAGGTACTAACCTAAGGCTTTAATCAAGGAATTCTTTTCTTTATATAAATTAATATTTTTAATGTAATCAAATAATTACTAGATTATTATTAATAAATATTGGATAGTTATAGTTTAACATTGAAATTTCTATATTATCATAACAATATTATATTTGTACAATACTATAGAGTCTAGTTGTTTTTTGTCACGTTGTAAAAGTGTTTCTAACAGAAATATTGCCTGTCGTAAAATGACAGACAAACCTTTGTTTAAAAGGGAATTGTATTTGATATTTATTGCAGTGGACAACCCCTTTCACACCAACGCCTTAACTAACGAGCAAGTGTGTGAAATTTTAACTACTGAGTAGATTAATACTTGATGTCAAATTATAATATATGTGTAAGTTAATATAGAAAATGTCATAGCAAAAACCATTAAACTATTCAAGTATAATATAAAACATCTATATTCAAAACCAAGGAAAATTATGGTGATAAGAGAAATTATAAAAATAAGATCCGAAGATATACAACGATCGATAAATAATTAAAAAATAACTTACCTATAAATAAAATTAAATCTTTAGTTCCTCCAAAAAGTGCAGTTGCTGATGATTCTTAACATAAATCAGTGCAATACGAAAGCTTTGTTGGAAATGTCACCACGACTTAAGACCTCCTTCCTCTGGGAGAAAACTAAAGGGGAAAGAGACCGCCCGAAGATAAATGGAGAACGGAGTTTGGGTGTGAGTGAGGCAAAAACGACATAAAGATGCCGACAGCCAAACTTTGTCAAATCTTTTTTTATTTATACTTCTAAAATAAAATAATATTTGTTATATATAATGGATACAATAAATATTACTTTAATTCTGTATTACATTACTTTTTTTTTATTTTGTTATAAGCTCGTAATGACTCATAGTGATGTGCGTCTGCGCCAAGCTTTGGTGTTCTTTTTTTATGTTATTAAAACTCTTAACTCTTAATTCGAAACAAAATTATATAACTACAAGATTAAATCTGGCTTAGTGTCATTTTCTGGTCAGCTCTGACTCTACAAGGATCACAAAACATATGGTGTAAAGACCTGAAAGATTGGAAGTTTAAAATAAAATAATTAATATATAAAGGTTATGTTTAAACAAAATTTGTCGAAATGTAATAGTTCTTTAATTAACTGCTTATAGCCTTTTTAGTAGCGGTTCAATGCTTTAAGATAAAGAATTATAAAAAAAATGAAATCTCACTTGAAATAAATCTTATTCCTTTACAATTTAAAAATACTCTAAACAAAAACGTTATAATCGAAGTTAACGTCGATTAGTCCGCATAATGTGGCCGATGACGGTCGATGTCTGCGATATGCCGCGGGCTAGGTGACGGCCCGGCAGATACCGATCTGCGGACGCCTTGTAATTTCCACGTGAAACGCCAACGAGAGCTCAACAAACTCCTTGTTTGTTACGTATATCATCGATGTTGTTGTTGACCTCTACAAAAGAAACGGTCAACAAGTCGTGGCCCTAAACGAGCTGCGGACAGCTGCGCAGATTTGATTTTACGATTGTTCTTATTTTCCAAAAAAAAAATTTTTGCAAGTGACCAATGCGCAAACGTCCATAAAACCTAATTATAAGACGGCCACGACTTGTTAACCGTACTGTACCATAATCAAGGTTTAGCCACATTCGTATCAAGTTGGACAGCGGTGCACATCGCACGCTCACAGACGCAGCCTTCAAAGGCACCGACAGCCTCTTTTAGCCGTATAATATGACACGCCTCGTCCCGCGCCCGCGACCTCCTCCGAACCTCCAGGGTTCTTACTTGCCATTATTTATGTCGATCTAATAATAAACAAATTGATATAGTGGCTTTTTAAATTATTTTCAATTATAATTTTAGCTAATGTCGTACAAAATTTTATCTTTTTGAAAAAAAAATATGATGGACATGTAGAATGGTATTTGAACTGAATGTTATCGAATTAAAATTTTAAAATAAAAATTATTTTGTGTATGTATGTATACAACATGGTAGGAACCTAGTGTTACGACTCTTCGTTCTCTGTTTTCCGCTGAAATTCGGAGGGATTGCGTGTTGACCAGAGCGAGCAAGTGGACATTTAAACGAATACCTTAAAATTACAAAGTTATATGACTTACTTTAGTTTTAATTCATATAAATAAAATAGTTCATGTTTACATTTAAAAATAAATATTAATTCTATTTCATTTTTATTTACAAAGTCGTTTATTTTCTGTTTTAATACCTAATTATATATGGCGGCGAATCGCTTTCTCTATCTTTATTCATTAAGTTCTAATTGCGACTTACATTATCTTATTTTTAATCGCGGCAGTAATCTAAGTTTAATCATTGTTTGTATTAAATGAAATTGTGTATTTGGATATAAGTCGATTGCTTTAGTATAGTATCAAGGTAGAGATAGGTATATGTTATGATCGTATATACGCTAGTAACATTTCATATAGGTACAAAGGAGATTTAAATATATATATACATAATCTATAAAAACGATAAAAAATATTTCTTCACTCTGGTGTCGAGGTCACCACGTTGGGTTCTGCCTAATGACAGAAAGTGGACGGCGTTTTAGAAGTAGGCTCCCTCTGGCTACCCTAAACCAAGGCTTATAAAACTATTACTATCACAAAAAATAACAGTGTAAACTTATATCCATCCATACTTTTATATTCACGCCTGTATTATATTATATTATAGTAAATTTACGATACCAACTAAACAAGCGGCAAAACTTCCATCAAAGAGTCCATTTCTTATAATAAAAAGAAAAGACCCGTCAAATTAGTACATAACGCGTCATGAATACGGAATGAGGTCGAACGGGGCACTTTCAAACACACTATTATAATGAAATAAAATATTCAGTGTCATTCATCACCAGAACTACATACATTATGTTGGCCGTTGACGAGCCGAAAGGCGTCGCCTAGTTTGAACAGTTGGCATTCAGCTCTATACAGGGAGATTTCGTTATAGCTTGCTAGGTAGGTAGGTAGGTATTTATTGTGTTGACAAGCCTTCGATCATATTTTAAATTGGATTTTTCTTCGTTATGTAAATACTTGTAATGGAGAACTATGTATAGAAACAAAAAATATATGTGGATTATGGTCAAAATCATTATTATATTTAATATTTTTATACAATTTAAATAAATAATAGAAACGAATATTCTAATGAAACAATCACTAACCAGTCAAATGAGTAAAGGGACAAAAATACTGACAAACCGCAAACGTCTTATATTTTTGGAAAATGAAAATATAATTCTCAAATATATGTATAAATAATATATATTATAGCAATAAACATGTTGTAGAAATTGAGCTCCATACCGTACAGATTGCATGTACGAGATGCTGGGTCACGCCGGGTCAAAGGATAGCAAGTGAGTGTTAGTAACTTTAATTCTAACTTAATGCAATATAACATAAATATTCTTAATCGAGACTAAAATTTAATTCAAAATTTTTAATAAAACTCAATAATATCTATTTAATTATTTAAAAAAAAATCTAAGGTAAAATATAAATATTTTTTAAATCTGTTTTAAAGGCTACTAATAAAAAAATATATATATATATTTTGAAACGTTTTAACCATAATGCACGACCAAGGGGCCACACAGCTCTCCGAATGCTTGAAGAAGGCTTAATGGAATGACACAGCCTTTGTAAATGCCGCCCAATTCTTATGCCTATTCAAAGTGAATTTCTTCGCTTTGTTGCTTGATTTTGGACAGCAATAGCTTATTTTATTAGTGTACGATATAAAATTATTATATTAAATAGTTTTAACAGGTTACGATAGCGATCTATACGTATCAGAATAAAAGACGATGGTTTTTAAGCTTCGATTTCTATTATAATGTTTTATATTTCATGTTGTTAATATTATATTTAGTTATTGAGTATTGGCTGACCTCGACTTTAGATAACCTTTGTAAATTCAATATTTTCATTCGTATAAACATGTTGTGAGGGAATTGGAACTACTTTTTTGATTTGAAAATAAAATTGGTACAGGAATTAAAAATGCACAGAACATATTTCTGTTATTACTTTTTATATTATATATTTAGTAGAATATTGTTGAAATTTTATTATTTTCATAACTTTTGCACTGGTTTTTTTTCTGTAATTTTTAATATAGGATGGGTCACATTCGTATAAGGATATGACGTATAATCCCATATAAATTTTACTATAGGTACATTAATGTCGCTACGCGAAATTGATTTGCGAGCAGAAACATATTATGATTGTGAAAATGGGGTTTACGATTTATTTACACAATACGATATCGGCTTTAAGCATTACGAACTGTCACTAGAGTTGTTTGTAATCTAAGCATCGAGACACTTCTAAGTTAAAAGTATACAAATAATAAATATACAAATAATATTAATATTAAAATGTCATATAATTATGTAAATTATAATTGACAAGTGTTCTAAATTTAAGACATGAATGGAAAATATACAAAAGTATACAAATTAAAAATGAAATATAATATATTTTTTTTATGTAAAAGTTTTTTAAAATCTTTTACATCAAAAAAATAAGTCATATAATGATAACTTAAATTTCTCACAAAAAAAAAACTTTAAAAGCTTTCCTTCTTAGTTAATATTACTTCAGTTATACAGTTATCAGGTCACAACTATGACTATTTAATAGGCCATAGCTTATAACAAATATGCGAACGGGATATCTTTACGCCTATTGCCTTCGTAACTTTTATTAGCTGTTTCAGTGTAGTACGCCTCTGGCGGTATTGAAGCAATAACCTGACATTAAATGTCACAGTCCATATCAAATCACTTTACAAAGTGGAAATAAAATATTAAACAATATAAAAGTGGTTTAAAGTGTTAGTTATATGATAGTGTCATATCAATTTCTGGAAAATAAAGACAATTCAATAATCCAAGTAATACGAGTAATAAATAAATGACGTCGTCAATATTTAAATCTTTGAAGGTTCTCGATTTCACTGTTTTGAAATATAATGAAGATGAAATCTGCCGTTGAAAAACCGAAGTCACTAAAATCCAAATTGATATGAACTTAAGAAATCCAATCACGGCGACAATGCTTATGACAACTCGACGCCGGGACGGAATGTGATGAAAATGTCATTTGTAATTAAAATTGACACAGAAGTTCGATATTAAAACGAAAATGTTCATTTATTTTGTCACGGTCCGCGTTTACGTTCAGCGTTAAATGGTTGACTCTCTTTCAATTTCGTCTTACACGAATGTGCAATGTGGTTGAACGAATCGGTACACGGCTCGTGTTATTGTGAGAGATTTATACCTTCCACACTCTATCGTTTCTATCTTAAAGTTTTAGTATGTGATTATATTCCAAGGGAGTCACTCCGGCCAATGCTATGAATAAAACGAGTAAGTAAAAAATTGGCTTCCGAATACTTGCTGACTTATATATATTTTTTTGCTATTGTATCAATCGCTGTACCACCCTGGCAGCGGCCTTTGTCCTCACAAAATGGTGCATGATCAAAATGTGCTTCCGGACGATTAATTTTACCGAATAAATGTTGAAATTTGTTGTTAAATTCGCCTCCTTTTGCGTTAATAGCGTTACAATGTTTGCGAATTCTATTACGCTTTGTAAACTTCAAGTTTCTTTGTCCCTTTTGTACTTTTATCGGTCGAACGTTGGATTGATCCTATTCCGATATTGTAGCATTTTATTTGTGTATTCATTTCTATATTAACTTTCATATATTGGTTTATACTTTGTAACATTCATCTATTGTTAGTATTTTTGATCTCAAATAATATGTAAAAATTATTCGCTACTTATTTCTTAATAATCGACCAAAATATATTAATAAAACATGATGAAGTGATACATTAACGCTAAACCACCCACATTTGTATAGGGAACTCATTATGCGTCATAAATATTACGGGAACGTTAAATTAACCCAAAGAACATGGGCACCTCGACGTCTACGGGGTTCCGATAAAAAATATATTAAGGCCATTTGCAAAAACTCGACGCTGACCACAAATGTGCATCGACCAACTCTTATTTAGTAGATAATAAAGATTATAATTAAATGAGAAATGTAGTCGTTTATTTCGTCTTATATTTTATATTATTTGAATTCTTATCTCTACGATGTTTGGGTTACGGTGTATTTTACAGTGTTTTACATGTGGTTTCTTGTCTTTATGGGATTATAGGACATACTTGTTGACATGTTGTTTAATTGATCGGTGCCTCTCGGCAGGGGTCCAGAAACCAACGTGTGGCGGTTTCTTTGAGGAATTATTTGAAATTGATAAACTATAAATGCCTCTACAAGTGGAACATGCCACTGTTATTTTTTCTTTACAAATGAGAAGTGTCTATCAAATTTGGATAAGAATTGGGAAAGAATGTCGGAACGCCTTCCTGGATATATAATCTAGTATCATTTTGATGTGCTCTTTGTTCATTTTTTTTTAACAAAAAAAACCTAACGAAGTATGTATGACTAAACTAGTAAATATTTTAAAGACGAAGGAGAGAGTAATTACTAAATAATATTTCGTTATTGTAGATCTAAATTTATTTAAACGTGATAAGTTTATTTAATATTGTTAATTTTATATTTACAACAATTAATAATCTAACATAGGAAATAAAAGGTATTATTATTCTAATTTTTTCCTCAACTTATTTCTGCTCAATACAAGTCAAAATGAAATACAAAGCCGTCGCAAAAATCGTTGATCGGCGGCTTCCTTTGACGTTTGGTGGTCCCCTTCCCCGTGATGTGATTATAATGGCCACTTTACTCACATATATTAATAGTCCCAGAAAAGTTTTATATCTTAAGGAATTTTATTTGCAATTATTGTCGAACGATGATAATTACGAAGCTCGATCTGATAACAATAAAATTATTAATTAATTTTTGATAACTTAACTTTCACCGTGGGAAGCTGAGAATGAATCAATATAGAATTGAATATAATATGTGTTATAAATCTTGGTTATAAATCTTAGATATTAATAATTGCTGATACACTGTGGTTACTTATATAAATATCGAGAGGTATTGTCTTGTTGATAGGAAATTTCAACAAGTAAGCTATATTTTCTTATATATTTAGTAGCTTCTTTCGTTTTTAAATAAAATTTGATAAAAATATTTTTGTTTCAGGACAAGGTCGTATGAATCAATTGGGCGGTGTGTTCATCAACGGTCGCCCTCTGCCAAACCATATTAGGTTGAAGATAGTGGAGATGGCTGCGGCTGGGGTCCGTCCTTGCGTCATCTCACGCCAACTCCGTGTATCCCACGGCTGCGTTTCTAAAATTCTTAATCGATACCAGGTTTCAATTAAATTTACTATAATATTTATAAATGTATATATGAGGAAATATATCGTGCAAATCAAATGAAGATTAAATACTTTCAAAGGTTCTCTAAAGTTGTAGAGAACCATTGTAATGGTCATTTAAATTAAAAAGTTGTTTTATTTTACATTACTAGTAATGCAAATTTTTTACTTATACTTCATAGGAAACTGGTTCAATACGGCCGGGAGTAATCGGAGGTTCAAAACCAAGAGTGGCAACACCTGAAGTAGAGAACAGGATAGAGGAGCTGAAGAGGCAAAACCCAGGTATATTTTCCTGGGAAATTAGAGATAAATTAATAAAAGAAGGCATTTGTGATAAAAACACTGCGCCATCGGTCAGTTCGATTTCGCGGCTTATAAGAGGAGGCAAAAGGGATGAATCAGACCCTAGAAGAAACCACAGTATAGATGGTATTCTAGGTAAGTCTCACTTACCTTGAACTAAAGCTATCTTTATACGAACGCTTCAAAAAATATTATATAGCAAAAAAGTATAATTAAAATGTAATTTACAATTGATTCTTACAATTTACAAATGCCTTTTTGCATTTCATTAGAGTAAATAGACGAAGAAACTCTGTCCACTAGAACACTTTTCGAGCCGCAACGTGCGCGCTGGGAACAGTATATTACTAAAGTTTGCGCTACAATTTTCATAACTTCAGCTTGATAGCCGGCTTTAAACAGTCTATTTCTATTATTCTCAGTTCACAAGGTTATTTCGAGACATAAGTTAATATCACATTTGACCTCATTAAATATGCCTTCAAAATATATTTTTACTATAAATAATAAGTGAAGCCTTCGTTGTAATGACGCGCAAACGATTGCCGTGTCATCGCAGTCTTTAACGCCGTTGAAGGCCATAATCACTTAATTCACTTTAAATAACATTATTATTATGAATTTATTCATATAATGAGACCGTCCGAAACGTTTGCAAACTCAGTAAAATGGCGTATAAAGTTAATAGTCCACGTAAAAGTGAAGCGGGCGAGGCGCGCGCGCACGCCACGGCAGCGCCCCTTGTGTCGGCTTCAGAAATTGTAGGTTATAAAAATGAAATTAGTACGCAAAGCTGTTATTATCCCATCGCGTTTGGCCGCGAGGCTTGCATTACGACAATCTGTCCGTACTGCACGTCTTGTGCCGTATAGCTATCCAATATAAAATGGCGCTCCTAATGTCCCGGTTTTGTCGGAGAGATTCTGCGCCTCGATAAGATTATGCATATTAAATCGTGTGCGGCTAAAGTAATGTCTACACTGGAAAAGCGGGTCCCTTTGCGTACTAAAATTTACGTGTCGTGCCCATCTATGACGGCGTGTAACTGTACTGGTCTCAGTTCTCTGGTAGTGGAACTGGAAAAGCCTTTCGGAGAAACGTTTAGTGCGAGGTGTCGCACCTTTCGTCATTTTTATGTGCAATTACGTATGATAATTTTTGTCGTGAATATTTAAAAGGCTTTTACCAAAAAAAAAAAAAAACACCTACGCTTTTTCTCGAAGCTTTATTTATGGATCTATATATTATGTATATGTTTACAAAAAGCGTCACATTGTACCCCGCACACGGGAATTGAACCCATAACCTTCAGCGTTTACAGTCTCACGATTGTGCTCCTTCGCCATTTCTACATTAAAAAAATATTAAGATTTGCTATGTAGTAGCGGTTAAAAACTGTAACATTCCTTAAAGACATACAAGTTAAGTGTCGTAATATTTATTAAGTCTCGAGAACGTCATTACATATCTTTAAACATAATATTCAATGTGGTTTCATTAAATTTAATCCAGACCGCGTGTGATCCGAGCGGTAGCCGATGACAATAATGAAAGTAATAAAACAAAATAATCAGAAACTAGGATTTAGAGACATTATCGTTTATATTAAGTCTAAATGGGAGTTCCCTTTGAAAATATAAGTAGTCGACACATGTTATATATTATATATTAAGTGTATATCGTAGAATTTTTTTTTATATTAGGGCGAACTTAAATAAACAACGTTCAGTATCTGTAAATTTATATTAAGCATACATACAAAATAGCTAATAATTAAATTTTATTCTGTATAGGTCCATCGTCGTGTGAAGACTCGGACACAGAATCCGAACCGGGTATCACCTTAAAACGTAAACAAAGAAGATCTAGAACCACTTTTTCTGGAGATCAGCTTGAAGCACTAGAGCGTGCTTTTACAAGAACACAGTACCCTGACGTTTATACCAGAGAAGAATTGGCACAAAAAACTAAGCTTACAGAGGCTAGAGTACAGGTACTTGTTTCATCCTTTCAATCAAAAATCCAATTATTTATTTTTGTTTGTCAATATTTGTAAAAAACATTGATATTAATAACTTATACCTTGTGATTAAAAGGAAAAAAATATAGTAATTATCTCAATAATTAATTATAGCATGTAACCGAGCATATGGGCGCTTTTGTGAGGCGCTACTGGACTCCTACTTTTATTTTATTAATGGGTTACACGATAAATTATAGTAATAAAGTTAAACACTCTGCTCATCTAATTCGAGACATAATCGATTTTGCTACCTTTTAATTATTTTGTTCATTAATTATACTATTATTAAAATATA
This sequence comes from Heliconius aoede, assembly GCA_037355905.1. Taxonomy (NCBI): domain Eukaryota; kingdom Metazoa; phylum Arthropoda; class Insecta; order Lepidoptera; family Nymphalidae; genus Heliconius; species Heliconius aoede. Next base: position 304,956 of record JBAIZZ010000067.1, on the reverse strand, counting down.
TTTTATTTATAACATTAAAAAAAAAGAAATTAAAGTAATTTGTGAATATTCTATGACAGGTTTGGTTTTCAAATCGAAGAGCTCGTCTCCGCAAACAATTAAATTCTCAACAACTCAGTGCCTTTAATACAATGTCGTTACAATCAGCTTTCCCATCGGTCCATCAACAATATGAACCTCCGTCCACTTTCAACGCTCAGTGTGCTTCTTGGCAGCAATCGTATTCATCTGCTTTGGGCTCAAGTTCTGTCCTCAATTCCGCTTTAGCACCCTCCATTCACCAGTCTGCATTATCAGCACCTTCCGTATGTCAGTCAGCCTTAGCAGCTTCTTCTCTGCATCCGCCTACAGCAAGTTCTTTCTCGTCAGGAAATCTAACTCCGCTGTCTCATTCATCCGAAATACCCACACCTCTGCACGCACCATCTGATGCCACTCCCCCTAGTACAAGTCCAACCACGGCAAGTCCTGCCGCGAATCAGAGTGGTGGTATTACCTATCAACATCCCAGCTATGCCAATGGAACTGAGGTCTCTCATCCTTACGGCTATGGAGACTATGCCAAGCAAGACCACATGTCGGCCCACAACCACTGGACATCGAGGCAACTGAGCGGTCACCCTCAAAATAAATTAGCTGAAGTCAGCGCGTGGTCAGATAATTATAGGTGAGTTTATATTACGTACATGTAAGTATATTATATTTTGTAATAATAATTTATAAAGAAAAATTAACCGCTTTTAATATCTCAATAAGCCCTGGCGGCAACCAATTGCCTTTATGAATTATTGATGTTTACTTACTAATTCAGTTTTGGATTCGAGTGTTGAATATTCAATAATAATAAAACTTTCCAAGCAATGATTTATGTACTTACATAATACAAACTTTATTTTATTAAAATTTTCTGCACACGACAATTATTAAGAAAGCAACGTCGCTCTTCGCGTATCAGAGCATATGATATGTCCCGCAAATTGAGATTAATTTTATTTCTTTTCACCTACCTCCCTTTATTATTAGCCGAGGCGGCCGCAAAACAATTAAGAGTAAGAAGTCAGATATTATACGCCGTGCGGGTAGTTATTACAGACTCTCGTAATACGCCGATGCGAACGCGAAGGCAATAGGGTTGTGTGAATTTTATGTATATTTTTTGATCGATTACTAATTGGTTTTGAAGTTACGATACATTTAGATTTACCGCAACTTATAACCGTTATTTTCACAGATATTTTTATATGTTGTTATCGAATATAATTTGGCTCTTGCGTGGTAATTGTAACGAATTGGTTTAAATGTATGTGACAAATACGTTGTCTCTTTGTGTATGAAACGACGACGTCGTTTATCTGTGTAATCGAGACAAAGCAAGACCACACACAATATATTTTAAAGTACAATGAGCAGAACTCAAATAATATATGAGCTAGCCGCGTCCATGGCGATCAGTGTTCTCTAGTTCTTTAGGCAACCTCGATTGACGTAACTTCGAAAAAGAATAAAACGGATATCCCATTTTTAAATACTTCAAAAGTTAAACGAATAAATTTTTAAATTTTTGTATTTTATATTGGAAAATTCCGCGTAATTCAAGCTACCGATTGTTCGGAAATTAATTGAACGTCAAGTGGACGTACTTACTTCCTTTGCTAACTCTTAAAAGCAATCAATTAATTTCATATTTTTTTCTCACTTTTAATAATGTTCTTACAATTTTAACGGTGTATATTGCAAATTGAAAATATCTAGAAAGGACAAAATATGTAACGGTGTATTTTTATAATTGAAGATATAATTATTAAGAATTAAAATTTTTTGTATATCGAAAACTAATATTACGTTTATTAAATCAAT
>JBAIZZ010000067.1:274925-301288 GCA_037355905.1 Heliconius aoede | reverse complement strand
TTGGTCATTAACAGTGAGGTGTGAAAGATTGCTACGATTAACGGAAACAAATATTGACACAGTTCTCAGGAGCTTTCGTGTGGTGTTTTCGCGGAAGTATCAATTAATCAAAATTGCTTCCGAAAGCTCTGCGGCGGCGTGACGAAAGAATTTGGCAAAATCCATAATCTAAAAAATATTTTGAGAAGTGTTCATCGGTCGTCGTCGACTATCGGTTCTCACGAGAAATGATTTGGCGGCATTCCCTCTGAATGTCCACAGATTCTTTACAAAATGCGAAAGTCGTGCATGTCCATTGAGCGTTCGACCAAAAAAGTGTTAACTTAACACCCGATTGGCTCTACACTTTTTATTGATTCACTAAGTAGCATATTTGAAATATGCTTCTGACCAAGAAATGCTTGAACAAGTCATTGCCTATGGAAGTGAATGCGATAACTAGATCCATTATGGAGAAATAAATTTGCGATTGCATTGGCCCGTGAATAATTTTCTATTTTATTATAAGAATATACTTTTATATCGTCTATAAGTTGATCTTCTGAAACATTTCGGCAAGTTAAATCAAAGTAGAAAAATGTTATTAGTTTTACAAAATTGATATACTTTCTTAGAAACTATATTTACAGGATTTAAATTAATATAGAGAAATTTATTGTGATAATAATATAACACACTTATTTTAAAAATGTGATGGTAAAATTTCTTAGTTACAATGGATTATTAGTCTAATTCTATTAATGGATAATTCAGACGTCAAATATATTTATCAATTCTTTACTTTACTTTCTTTACTTAAAATCTGTCATATTTGTAAGAGATCCGGTGGATCTAATTGGTTAAAGTACGCTTACGCCAGTAAAGCTTGTTAGGCTAGTTAGAGTATGTCAGGAGGCTTTTAAGTTAAATGTATAGATTTTTTTTAGGGCAACCTATGTTGCCTTGCAACATAGGTTAATGTTTAATATTAAAAACTTCATTTCCTCAAGTGGGAATCGATCCTGTTGCGTTTACAGTCATACGCTTGAGTTGACAGGCCTCTATATTTTCTATGGAGATCAAAACTATGTACATCTCTATTTCAATACTTCAACGCATAGACCGGAAACATTGTATTTATTTACAATTAAGTAAATAAGTGAATTTTACAGAATCATATAATGATTTTTGCTGAACCCTAAAACGATCTAAACAATTAGAATGTCTTATATCATTTACAATTTGAATATAAATAGAACATTTAATTTGAAACTAACGGCCTCCATCATCGTTGGCAGTCGTCTTTCAATAGTATACATTCGTTCCGTGTTTTTGTCTCACATAGCCTATGAGGAATTGTAATTTTGTAGCAAATAAAAGAAACGAGGGTGTCGACACGCCGTTTTGTTTTCTAATCAACAATAACGTAGACTTTCCTGGCTGAGTTGGACCTCATGCAGGGGCCCTTTTTCCTACAAGCAAGACCTGTTGTTTTGAACGAATTATTAGTCTGGTTTCACATGGAAGAGCGGACAATATCTGGTGATTCTTGTAAGTGACGTATAAGACTGATGGTATCCAATGATTTATTTATAGAGTTTGAGTCATCGGTAGCCATTAGTCGAGCTTTTTGTCTTTCGAAACTATGTTTGTCATTCGCTGCGTGTGCGCAGCGTCGTCCCTGCTGGATGGCTTTGCTTGTTTACAAACATTTTATTAACGTGTTATGTTCAATGGCTTCTTTGGACGATCATCTTATTGTGCTAAGTATAATGATTTAGTGTTAGTGATTTTTTATACGACATTGAAAATGAAAATACCTTGTGTAGCGATATTATGTATCGTATTATGTACCGTCATGTATGTATATAACAGCTGTTACTGTTTGTGTGAACTTAAATATGTAAAACTGTAAATCCCTTTATTTCCTGTCGTCGTAGGTTTTTGAGAATTTCTCCATACCAGAAACATACCATATTTCCAGATTTCCTTTATTTTTTTCTCCAACGAAAGAGTTTTTTTTTTTTTTAACGGGACATTAGTCTCGTAGTTTATAGTTCTAGAAGTTGAAAGATAGGATAAAAATGATATATCGTATAAAAATTTTTTGTTTCTTTGTTACTATTGTAAGATAGTTGATATTATGGTAGAGATAGAAAAAAAAACAATATAAAAAAAAGACAACATCTCTTTGAAGTAACGTTAGTCTTCTTAAGATTTCAATATGATTCGACAAAAATTACGGACATATCTTGCGCAGCGTGTTGAAAAGTTCAAAAAGTTCAACCAGTAAAATACATAACATTTATTAATAGCAATTACATAATATATAATCTTGGATATTTATATTGTATAAATGCGTCCAGAATTTGACGGAACGTAGGGTTTAGAGTGCCTCAACACTAGATTCCCAGGGTAGGCAGAGGGAACCAAATGTTAAGATATTGCATTCCCCAGTTTCTGCCGAATTTTGGAGGCATTGCGTGTTGAGTGGCAGAACTGAACGCCGCGCTTTGCATCAGAACGAAAAAATGAAAATATAAACGTAAATAAATATTTCACTTCCTTGAGTGGGGATCGAACCCGCAACCCTCGCGTTACAGTCACACCATTGCCGCTGTGCCACAACGACCTCGTAATAACGATAATATAATAATAATAATAGTTGCGTAACAATATTTTAAGTATAAACTACAGAAACTTAAAAGAAGGCAACTATTGTCCAAGTTCATTTATCACTCTATACAATAGCAGTTACCCAGTCGAAGGTTCTGCAAAGAGTATAACAGTATATAGAAAAGTTTATTGTTTTACAGCCAGCTCCCGTGGCAGCGTCCTGTATGTGTGAAAAAAACCTTTAGAGAAGAGCTTGTAATTAAATAGATTTACAACTCTAAATTTCTTAGAATGACCCCAAAATGTCTATTTAGTGTTTTTTAGTTTGCATTCTGCATCTATTTTACTAAATATTTGTCACTTATTACAAATAATCTCAACAAACAGTATTAAATTTCTCCTTTTTCTTGTGTTTTTTTTTTAAATGTTTCGATTATTCTGTGAAATTGCTTTTATATTTTTAGTTGCAATAGTTATATGGTGTATAGTTGTATAGTATCATGATTATAAATCTCATAATTGTTTGATGAATAAAAAAGGAAAAAATGTGTTGCGTATAAAGAAAATTTATTTATTCATGTCATTCGATTCGACACCAAAGCGAGTGACCACCAAAATGAAAATTTAAATGTAAATAAATATATCACTTCCTCGAGTAGAGATCGAACCCACAACCAGTCGCTTTTACAATTACATTTACAATTACATTTTGTGCCTCTGCGCCACGATAGGCTTCACAAAAAAGTAGACATTTTTACGTAAAAACAACATTATTTATATATATTTGGATATTTTGTACTTAAACAAACACATTTTTTTATTTTTCAGAGAGAGCCTAATGTTAAGACACTCCGTTCTTCACTTTCTATCGAATTCTGGAGTCATTGCTTGTAGCAGAGTATCAGAACTCAACGCTGTGCTTTGTCTCGACACCAGAGCGAACAAATGAAATGAAATATTAAATATTGTATTTCCTCATATTGTTACATTTAACCTCTTGAATTTACTTCACCATTTGTGCCTGTGCGCCACTGCTGGCATCTTTAATTAATTAATTAGTTAATAGCACAGCTCACTAAATATTTTATCTTCCGTTCCATGGAACGCAGATAGTAATTGTTAAATATACAGTAAATAAAGCACTCAGCTTAGATTCCAAGGTTTTACTTTTATGAAGCTCGCAGGAGTGATGAGAACTGCTCTACAAACGACTGTTTTTATAGTTTAAGTTAATTGCCCTTTTCAGTATTTTAATCACTACTTATCTAAATGCAAAATTTTAATTAAAATACATATTTTACTTCGACTGTACATAATCTGTAGCAATGGACATTGATATAAAATTTTTAAAAAAACCGGTCTAATGTGAATCGGAGTCATATATCGTGGGTTCCGTACAAATTTCAGGATTGTATGTTCAGATGAACAGACAAAGTGATCTAAAAATGGGGTTCCATTTTTTCCTTTTGGGGTATGGAACCTTTTATAGGTGATTACTGAAAATGTTTTAACTAACATTCATTTAGAACTCAGTGATTCAGTGTAAAATTTTCTAGGAAATTCAAAACAAATTGTCACGCCGTTTAAAGTTTGTGGTCTGTGCGTTATTATAACTTGTTAATGTATGGGGGCAACCACATTGAAGACCTCATGTTGGCTGTAGAACAAAGTAAAGCGGCCCACTGTGTCTACTGACCAGTAGCTGCAGAGAAACCCCGCGAAGCTCACTTGTTGAATCTAAACCACAAACAACTCTATTGAAAGTTTCCTTTGTTTCTGGACGAGAGTACGTTTTTAGTAGAACATATTGTTAGAAACCAATCTATAATGCTACCGGTGGGTGGTTATCCTTTTAAAATCTGGTTACCTGACGACAGTTCTGCGACATATAATTGATTGCTTCCTCGTTTCAATGCTCGACAAAAGCTTCCTATCTTGAGGTGTCCGAATAAGTTTCCAAGTCAAACAAATATTTTCTAAGAGCCTTGAATGTTGATATAACTATTCAATAAATTATCATTATATAGAATATCTAATTTAATTATGTAATGTGCCTATATACCCTATGTATAATAAAATTTATGTACATGAAAAATTAAGTAATTAAAAATTTATATTTATTACGTAAAAAAATATTCTAATATATGCTGCGTGTACAAAATTAACTTAAACCACCCAAGCTTTACCACACAAGAGATGGGCGTTCCCGCTTTGTCACCCCGAACACAGAGAGCGACAAAAGACTTGTCCACTAATTCCTGGCTAATATATCAAATAGCGTCCAAAAAGAAAATTGAGATCGTTGAATGTACGAAATAAAAAGGGCCGCCATATTGACGTTTATGTTACGTCCATTGTAGTGGCGTCAATGTGTGAATGAAAGCGGGTGTCACGTAATAGGTGTGAAGTGTTGGAGCTTTTGTTATCTGTTTTACACGTCAGGTACGCGAGTCGCGGAGGTCTGGGGATGATATAGGGATGTTCGAGATCTAGTGTGAAAGATGGATTCTGTATATCATTTGAAGGTGTGCTAATAAAACATTTATTTGAATATTTTTTTGTTATATTTTATTTTATTATTGCCATTATAATTTTAATATACACTGTTTTTAATTTTAATATATTATATAAGAAAAATACTTTAAAAATATTTAATAGTTAAAGGAACGACCTCACAATACACGCCAATTCAAGTAATAGTGCCTTCTGCAGCCGGTGTTTTATGACAAGCGATAAACTCGTGATATGTTGGTAGAATCTTTTCTGCTGTTAACTGAACTGACCATCGGTATAAGGATGGTAACGTCGATTATACGTCGGATGTATATGGAAGATATACATCCGTATATGGAAGGTCGAAAGTCAGTTCAGTTAAACATGGGCTAAGTCCAAATATTTAAATAAATGGTTTCTTTTTGAGTCGGGGTTAAGATGTTATAAGTAAAGTTATTCTCTGAGATTTTATTACTAAGAATAGATAACAGTTAAATTTTAATTATTAAGCTTCACGCTGTATCCCCTACATAGCAGGTTAGACAGAGGGAATCTAGTATTAAAACACTCTGTTCCAAATTTTATGCTGAATTCTGGAGGCATTGTTGGAACTCAAAAATGACTCACATAGTTTAATTTATTGGTGTATATGACGAATAAATATAGAATTTTCCTCTGAAATTTTATTAAACTTATAACAACTACGAAAATATCCTTTTATGGGAGAAAGAGACTTCTTGCAATAAGAGATTTTTTTTCTCGACTTTACGCCCAATTCTAGAGGTATTGCGTGTTGAGTTATCAAACCCAACGCCGCGCTTTGCCTCGTTGCCAGAGCAAGCAAATGAAAATATCAAATATTTCTCATGTTATATCCATATTTTTCCTCAGAAGAATTTTTACAGATTAATAATACAATTTAATACTATAAAATGGGACTTCTTGTTGTTTTTCAACAGTTTTATTTGGATGAATGTGCTTTCTAAACCTATTAAACACATTGTACGGAAATGGAAAATTCCACAATCGTATCACAGTAGTACTTGAGAATAAGAGAATGCTTGGCGCACTAATTCCACATTCAAGGATAGAATTTAAGTGTTCGTCAAACTGTTTACACGTTTTAGGAAAATTTAGATTAAGTTTGTACTTATCTATTGTCTGTCGCATTTCCATTCCATGCTTGTACAGTATTTAATAACGATTGTTCAATATCTTTATAGGATATTTCTATATTTATTAAAATAATTTATTTAATTTCACAAAGTTCTTATTTAAGTTCACAAAGCATTTGTATTAAGACACTCCGTTCCGGCGTGTCTTAATTGAGTTTTGAGTCTTGAGTATCGGAACTCAACGCCGCGTAGCTAGATCAAGAAACCAAATTTATTACAAAAAGGTAAGAATCTATTTGTAAACAATCGCAATCAATATTTGTACAGAATAACATACTTACTGTAAAGTACATTAAACTCGATTATACTGCGTACATTAAACTCGATGTAAAAGCTTTTATAATGTATTTTATATGAGGTGAGAATTTCAAATGATATGAAACTGGAGAGGTACCCGGTATTCGTGTAACCAGATGTCTCGGGTGAATTACACGCGTTCCGCGAGTCAGGCAAGTTTCAGACTTGCAAATATTTGGCGGAGTTTCGTATAAGAGGAACGCTTACAACGAAAATTCAAAATTACTATTCTACTTTGTATGAATTTCGTATGACCTCAGCTTAGAAACTTTGCGACCAGATTTCATATTAGTGAATAGTTCTTATAATTTAAGAGCTTTTATTTTATTTTATTACATCAACTGCAAATTAACTGTTAAACAGCCCTAGCAACACTATGTGGGAAATTGTTATTTATTATTGTTTATGTGTAATCTAATATGTACTTGTAACTACATATATACTCTCGTACAAATTCAATATATAAAAGCTATACATAAGTGATGCTACTCGTGTTATTGCTCCTTCCTCGATAAATGGACTATTCTTTTTTTTTTATGTTGAGTGAGAGAGGACAAGGCAAACGAGCGTTCAGGTCACCTGATGGTAAGTGATCACCGCCGCCCACGACCCCATGCAACACCAGAGGAGCTAGCTACAGGTGCGTTGCCGGCCTTTAAGGTGGAGGATGTTGGGCGCCGGGGCCCGGCATTACCTAATCCGAATTATTACGAATTACGAAACGCAGTGGCAAGGGCCACTACTTCATGCCGGTTTTAGGCATTTAAAATGGGGGGTGGTATTAATCCGGTCGAGTAATTCTTGAGATTAGTGCGTTCAGCTAAACAATCACTTCTGTTACACAATATGAGTATAAATTAGTTTCCATATTTCAATTTTATTATAATTAAATGTTTTTTCTTCATTTCCAGTAGCTCTGATATCGTATTACTATGGTATAAATTAAGTACACGGGAACCATTAATGATATAAAATAGTGTCGATTTATTGTAGCATTAGAATATTTCATCACAATCACGATTTTAAACTTCAATAGCTTTACGCTATGTCCTGTGGTCACTGAAATCAACACACTACCATGTGAGAGTGTTAACGAGAGATTCATTATCCATAGAGGAAATCGAACCCACGGCTGTCAAATTTACAGTGGCATATATGCTGTAGAGCCACGACGACCTCTAAAATCCAATGATTAGTAAAACATCATAGAAATCCTAGTTTAAAGTAATACTAGAGAGTTACGAAACACACCAAGTACTAAGATGAACGATTTTAATTTTTTTTGTATTATAATTTAATTCGATTTTTATTCTATTATAAATAACAAAAAGCTTGTGTTAGTCTGTAACTTCAATTTAGTACTAATTGGGTCCAGATCTAATTAATGTTCACTATAATAATTGTTCCCTTTGAAGCACCATCCATTATATAACGATTAATTACTGTATTATAATTTGAAACACACATTTAGTAACGCTGTTATTGTTCTATAATGAAATAAAATAAAATACTATTTAAGGAAGAAATGGTAGCTCTAGGTTCCAAGGGTCCCTCTGACTGCAGTGCAGAATACAGCGTAAAGATGTGAAAATGTGATTATTCAAAGCAAAAAAATTACAATATATAAATATCAAAGGAAAAATAACGAAATTCTTCCTACCATACTAAATGAAAATAATAAACAATTTGCACTTACTCAACAAGTGTAACAGAAGCAAGGTCATATCGATTCCTGTCTCTCAGTGCGGGGTCAATGTCAGGGCTGTCTGATATTCCGGGAAATGGGGAGAGGGATTTTCATTTGAAATTTAATTAAAGTTTGTTATAGATTATGTTTGTTGATATATTTATATATTATAAGTAATTGTAATTAAATACTTATGTGTATTGAAGGCAAAAACAGTTTACAAATACTTTTTAATGTGCACACTACAGCGGGTAGTTTTTTTAGCTTCCCCCTGTATTGCGTACACAGCAGAAAAGGCAAAGGGAGTATAGTGTCATGACACTCCGCTCTCCATTTTTCCGGATTCTATGAGATTGCTTGTTGAGTGACTCAACTCTCGACGCCAGAGTAAAGAAAAGGACATATTAAATATTTCATTTCTAAGAGTGGGAATCGAACCTACAACCTGTCGCGTTTCCAGTCACACGCAGAAGCGTTATATTTTTAGTTAATTAAGGCCACGTAATATATAATTACGATTTCCTAATTGCATTATGTCGCTCAAGGGTGATTTTTCAAACTTCCGACGGTAGGCAGAGGATTAAGACACTCCATTCCCCACTTTCCGCCTGAGTGGTGAAACTCAACGTTCTGCCTTGTGTTAGTAGAGCGAAAAAAATTAAAATATTAATAAATAATAATACAATCCTTTTAAGTAGGAAACGAACCCACGATCGTTTACAGTCATACGTTATTCCATTGCGCCACGACGGCCTGGTAAAAACCAATAATCAATTTGATACATTTCTTTTACTTCATTATATATTTCTATAACAATGTTACACAATCCCCCCAATAGTCTCGGAACCCCGACCGTTGGATACTGTAATATATACAGTAGATGGGACCCTCTTTTTAATTTCAAAAATACAAAGTAATATTTCAAAGTTGACTATAATATTTTAACTCATAAAAATATAAGTTACCAAGATGGCGGATCCGAGTGGGGTCGAACAAATAATAATCATGGCATTAATGGCTGGCGTTGTATTTACTTTTCACGATTTATATTTACGCGGGGTGAGAATTTATTTAGTGGGGTTGTAATGGCCACGGTATTCAGTTACGCCTCGTTGCGAGGGGACGAGCGGCTGACTTATATGAAATGGGATGTCGAACGATTTCCAATTAATTTAAGCTTTAAACTTTACTTTTAATTTGAACTTTATATAAGCTGTGGTTGAATTTTCTTTAAGAACACTTAAAGCTATGTAAATTCATTATTGTAATTATTTATTTTTTAAATTAATTCTCGTATTTGAAATACTACTATTTCTTTATTTAGTATTAATAAACTAGTACGTATTGTTAAAAAAAAGTAAATATTGATATTTTCATAATACATTAAATAAATTAATAAATATATATATATAACAGTTTTATATAATTATTTAAGTAATCAAACAAAATCAAGTTATCTAATAATAATCCATGAAGTATAATAAAATAAGTATAATATCTCTATCAATAAGTACTTATTATTTATTCTTCACTATGCATAATTTATCACTCTTCAAGTACCATACTCTACACCGAGCTAACAACTCGAACGGGTCACCCGTAAAATTGAAAGTGCAAGAGAAGATACGTGTAAAACTAAGTGTTAAAAATGAGTGTAGAAATGTTGATTGGATCCAGGTATTTAGCGTCGGCCCGATAGAGCGGTCACATCCTCTATAGAGATCTCGACACGCGTCTGATCCACCACATCACAATTCCATGGTCGGTTTGTTCCTTTATGATGCGGTGGATTCGTGTCGTATGCCTAATTATATGCCTCTAATTGTTATTGTAACTATATATAAATTAATATTTCGTTTATTTTTTTTATAATTATAAGTCAACGTGATTGACATTTGTAATAGATATTTTAAATTTCTTGCAAAAAAATTATAATTCAAGAGTGCTGTATTTTAAATTTGAATAAATGTACGTATTAGTAACTCATCATATCATACTCATCATATATTTAAAAAATAAAGAATGATTTTTTACCAATGCCTCCAGAATTCAGCGGAAATTGGGAAGCGGAGGGTCTGTTGAGACCCTCCGCTTCCCAGGCTCCAAGTGCCTACCTTTCAATTATAACAATATTTACTATTTATACAGTACAATTTTTTTTTGTTAATATTTAAATCATAAAATTTCATTCAAAATTATGATGAATTTGTGACAAGTTTCATTATTCCCATTAAAAGCTTGCTACCATGTTAAGAAACTACCAGTATTACACATGGGAATCACCAATCACAGTTTGACGTTTCTGAGACGTTCGAGCGGTTGTAATCAGTCTTTCTACATTTTAGAGAGCCCGCCTGGCACATTGTTGAGTCGTCAATCAAGTGGCGGCGAGGTTTATTTCTCATACCTGGTACACCTCTTATTCCTTTTATATTTAAAGAATATTGAATTTAATTAAAATTCCTTAGATCCCAGATCGTGTAGTTAGATTAATCAGGAGTTACGAGGAGTAATGAGTCCGGTTGAACGCAATAGATTCTTATGAATAGTGCGATTCTACGTAAATATTATGTAAATTAATTTAATTAATACTATATTTTTTTGCATATTTTTCTTTTTTTTTTGGGAGGAGCTATAATTAAGAATTACGTTTTATTAGTTCGATTGTAGGATCGTTAAATATTAGCATTCTGGAGGCATTGCGCATTGAGTGGCAGAACTCAACGCCGCGCTTTGCCTCGACACCAGAGCGAAGAAAAATGGAAATATAAACGTAAAGAAATATTTCACTTCCTCGAGTGGGAATCGAACCAACAACAGTCGCGCTTGCGGGCGGCATTTGTGCCACTGCGCCACGAAATTAAGGCCAATTTTTTGATACAATTGTCCTAATTTAATAAAATAAAGCTTTCCTTGTTCTCAAAAATCACATTAATCTTGACTTGATTTTCAAATTATCAAATGTACGCAAGCATTGAATCAGCTATGAGTACAGACATATGCTATTATAATATTATATATTTTTTGCTCATAAAATATTTATTATTATACTACTTGGCAATTTGCGAATCGTTCCAAAAAAAAAACCACCGCTAAATATGTGTTTTATTAATACGCTAACGTCTTCCTGCTTCATCAGATAAAAACTACAATTATACATCATCAATTACACGACAACAGTGAAGAAGTGGACGTAAAAATTAATTATCCGCCATCAGCACGCTATTCTAAAAATCATAAATAATATGAGCAATCCGATCAAACGCGGTAGGTCCGTCACCCACCGACAATGTGCGAAACGTTCAAAATATCAACAAAGGAACTTTGGCGTTCATAGTACATACACTAATGCAAACTTATATTAACACTGGCTAATTATAATTTATACTATTTTAACCTCTATCCCATTCTAATAAGGTTCCCATTGTTTGTGTTGAGGTGTAGTTTGTGATTCGTTTATGGTTGTCGCCCGCGCCAGCTGGCGTAGCGTGGAAAATCGATTTTCACGTGGGCCCAACGGATGTCGCATCTGCGCGACCGTATACTAGCTTTTCTGCATCCAAAATACTCATCTCGAATTATTATATTATTAACTTACAACATATACTATGTTATTTTTATGTTCATTGAAAGTTTATTTATTTAAATTATTATTAAATTTCGTTACATCAATTTTGAACAGGAGCTGCCAATTCGTTTTACTCGTTGACTTTGCAATTATATTACATTCAATATCATATATTATTTGGCTAGGAAAAGATTAATTATACTATAAATATATAGTCGTCGTCCGTTCCGTCTTATTAAATCACTACATTCGTGACCACTAAGTCAACATCAACAAATAACCCATCACCGCAGACCACACATGGGCAGGAGTGGGTGAAATTCAGAAAGGTATTACCGTTGCGAATCACGACGCAAATGTCTAATCGCTCTAGAGTCGTTCTATTTGTTTTAAGTCGCCCATAACGGGGATTTGTATAAAAACATCAAAGAGGGTGTGCGAGCAAACCCAAAGGAGTAATTATAATTTGTCTCGGTATAGCGGAAATAGTTTGTGTCGCTATTAATCGCGCTCGTATTCTGGGAACACCCTCGCACGGAGGCAATGCGCACGCGCAGACTTCCAGGCACTCGCTGATTTGATACATATAAGTATAGTCAAATTTAAACCTTAAATATACTGATGCTTTTATAAAATATTAGTTTTGTTTTCCATTTTATATGTATGTTCAAATTACTTAAAATTTGTTATAGCTAATATACTACACAAATCGACTACTAATTATCGATTGGCACAATCAATGTTATATTAGAAGTTTTTATTTAGTTATGAGTACAATTTTGACTACAATTTTGTAATAAAATTTAATAATAAAATGGAGAGAAAAAATATATTATGCTAAATTAGATCAAGAATTAAATAATATTATATTGTTTCTTATTTACTTCAAATTCGTACTTTTACACTTCAAATTTACAATTTTTCACTTAGAAATCATCCTTTCACATTTGAAGTTAACCACTTATGTATTAATTATTCGCCATATATTACTTATTACAGTTTGAAATATTGTGGCAATTACATTAAACGATTTAGTAAATTCATTTTGTAAAAAGATACCTTAAAACATCTAAGAATACATAATATACGAATAAAATGCTTAAAATTAAATAGAAATTTGGCTAATCGGATCTTAGAAGACAAAGAAATATTTTTTTAACAAACAAAAGAACAAATTAATAGTTCAACCCTTTTGACTTCCTTTTTTAATTTAAAACTGTATATTAAGGGAGAAATTTAATTACGTACTAGTTTACGAGTATATTTCAACAGAGCTGAAGAGAACTTCTCTTCGTCAAATGAATTTGTTGGTAACAAATCCCAGTGATAATTTCAATCTGAGATAAAAGTACTAGTTATGTGCCCTCACCACAATAGGATGGAAATTTATATGCTGTTTGTTAACAGGATAGTTTTCTATGTAATAAATATAATTTTACATTTTATATATATTACTTAATGCTTTTATTTAAACTTATACACTACATCGTCTGACTGCAAGAGCGCGATTGTTATAGGTTTGATTCCATTCGGGGGAAAATATTTTTTTTCCTTGGTAACGAGGCACACCGCGATGTTAAGTGCCCGACACTCAACTGAAACTAAAACGAAAGTGTCTTAATGAGAATTAAAATAATATATTTTCATTATAATATTTTCATAGTAATTACTATAAAATAATCCATCTATCCTATATGCAAGATCCATAGAAGGGCGGCTGCACCCGTCGGGAACACCGTGACGTATCGCGATTTCCACGCATCCATCCCAGTGGACCGGCTTTTGTCACAAACGAAATTAACTAGTTGCGTGCGTGTGTGTGTGTTAGTACCGTA
Source organism: Heliconius aoede (assembly GCA_037355905.1). NCBI lineage: Eukaryota > Metazoa > Arthropoda > Insecta > Lepidoptera > Nymphalidae > Heliconius > Heliconius aoede. The sequence continues at coordinate 287,638 of JBAIZZ010000067.1, read as the reverse complement.
CGCAAAAATGATTTGTACCACGATTTATGCTTAAAATATTGATGAAAATAAAAAAGAAAAGTATCTGTATTGATTTCATTTTTATTCTTGATAGTATCTCAATCTCTACATAATATAATATGTAATTTAAATTATACGTGTGTATAGAAAGAAATATTTTTTTTTAACATTATAATATATTTAATAAATTAAAAAGTATAATTTAAAAAAAAAGGTAACATTAAAATAATGTAATTAATTCGTTATCAGTACTAAAAACTGATTTTATTCTTTTTGTTTTTTTTTTTTACATTTTTGCTAACCGTACTATTCATGATCTGCCGTCAGTATGGCAATGAAGGAAGAGCTATTGTTATAATGTTGAATGAAAACTTCTATTTGAGTAGATGTTGGGCATTTTTTTGTGTGTTTTAAAGTAATTTTCAGCAGATGTTCCCGTTTGATCGATCAGGGCTCGGTCGAAGTGTCTACTTATAATTTTTAGGAACCATGAAATTATTTTTCCCTACAAGTGTGTAGCTGATACAGGTAATATTAATCAAGTATTACCTATTATATGATGGTTAAAATCGTAGCATAGCAAATTAATATACTAAATTATCATCGACTTTTTAACTTTAGATTTTTTTTAATTACTTAGGTAGTGTAAGAAAATATAATTTGATTCTTTAGTGAAATAGCGTAATTTTTATGCGCATGAGATAGGATTTTATTATTCAGCATAAAAACAACAACAAATATTATCAAATAACTGTTCAAAGATTTTGAAATATTTATAAAGTACATCGGTTTAATTTACATTTGATAAATTATTATTATTTGCGACATATTTTCATTTTACTGCTTTGGTAAGTCAAAAACATATCTTTTTTCTTTCTATTTCACCATTAAACACGTATTGATTTGGGCTGAAAGTGGAGAACTGCACGAATTGATACGACAATACTTTACAAAATAATTAGTTACTACACGAAATAATAGATATTTCAGAATCCTGTCGCTATCACTGAAAAATCAATTATTTTTATTTTTTCATCCTTCATCTTTTTTAATTTAATGTTAAGAATCTTAAATATCTCTCTCTGTTCCGTTTTATTCTTGAAGACATTCCGTTAAAAATATTTCTTTTACATTGTATTGTTATACAAACAAGTATACAGAAATAGACGAGCAGTTGATAATATTAGAAATATTTAAATAGCTTGTAATACTGCTATTTTCAATCTTCAACTTCACTTATAGTAAATTTAGAATTATAAGAAAATATAGAGATGCAAAAATAAAATATGGCGTCGAAATATTATTTTACTGAAAGGGGATTTAATATTCCACTTTTAGTGACAGTCGTTTGCCATTTGAAGTTTTATATGAAAATAGAAATAAGCTTGGCTCTGAATATGGATTTTAATTTTATTAATGGAGAAGATGTATAATGGAGGTAGTTTATTAAATAATAATAAAAAAACATGCCATAAAACTGGAGGAGGTAGAATGTAACGTGACGGTTGCAGATTCGATTCCCACTCGAAAAAGTGAATTATTATTTATTACTTTTTCATTTTGTTGTTCTGCTAACAAGGCAATGCGTTGAGTTCTGCCACTCAACACGTAATGCCACGAAAATTCGGCAGAAAGTGGAGTACAAAGCGCGCCATTGAGTTGATATACACTTAATATAAAATAAAAGGCGTTGGAGTAAATTTAAAACACTATGCGCAAAAACATTTAAATAAAACAATAAATTAATACCAAACTGTATTTTTAGAGCGAATATTTTCAAAACTAGCAAATAAATAATAAAATAAAAAAGAAATAGCTATTAATTAATAATTCTAAGCCAGTTTAAAATCGTGGGAAAATTTTTAAATTGATTTTGTCAGTTTGTTGAAACTTATTGTTGAAGTAAGTTTTTGCAAATAGCAGTTTCGGTTGACGGCGCAATCTGTTCTGCGATTTACGAAGATTTTAAATAAAAAGTTCATTTCGTATATCCTAGTTAACTAGGGCATATCGGTTGGGAAGTTGATGCTATGCTAAATTCTAAGAAAGTAAATATAGTAATATCTATCTGCTTACTTATTGCAACTTAAAATAATGGCTATTGAAAATGAAAATAAATTTCAATTTTCGACATTTTTGTGCATTTCATCAATATGAATGTTGCATTTTTTATTTGAAATATTCCAAACGATTGTTAAAAATAAATTTGTAATATTTCATACTTTTTTCGATGGTTCACTGAATTTGTCACTTGTACGAAATGTGTTTTCGTCAGAATCATTTTTTATTTATTCTTCTTCTTTAGACGTTACTCAAATTGTGTGACAATGGAAATATTTTTGTTATTATTTTTTTCTTGAAATTTTCTTTAAATTTGACTTAAAAATTATTAACAACTTTGTTCTCTCTTTCAATTATAGATTATGCCGACATTTGATATGTTGACTTACCACAAGATCATCTATACAAGCTAGAGATGCTAGATCTAAAAAAAATCGGCATATTGCAATAACTTTCAATGATTAACAGTTCTCCATGTCCTATGCACTCTCTATTCTCCATTATTTTTCTCTCCTAAATTCCTCGCTATCCCTAAGGAGTGAGGAGGAGGAGGAGATTTCATTTGCCTTGTCTTTGATACTACGCTGTGGCTCTACCTTCTCTCTGAAAGCGAAAATAATTGAAGAAAATTTGCAACACAGTAGATCTTAAATAGTAATTTACTGCCAAATATGGCATTTTGTGGATAATATAATCAATCTCTTATGGGTTATTATTTGGCTGATCAAAAAATATATAGTGTGATATGTAACTATGTTATCCATCTATATACAGAGGCCGTCATGACTCAGCGGCACAAAGATGTGACTGTAACGCGACGGTTGTGAGTTCGATCCCCACGTTTATATTTTCATTTCTTCGGTCTTGTGCCGAAGCAAAACGTGGCGTTGAGTTCTGCCGCTCAACACGAAATGCCTCCAGAATTCGGCCTCCAGAAAGTGAGGAACGGAGTATCTTAACTCCGTTTCTCTGGCTATCCTACTGTGTGCGGGATACAGCTGAAATAAAAATTTATATACATACATATATATACATATTATGTAAATCTTACTTTTGCCTATATGCGTGAAATGTACTTACTTATCTTTTAATGTTATTAATTTATTTCTTTATGAATGGAATAAAGAGTTTTATGTACTGGATCGCAAAAATGGTAACCACATTTTGCTTAATCAAAAATAAATAAAAACAATCTAATGTATGTATGTAAAAAAATATGTATTAAAAAAAAACAGCTTCACGCTGTATCCCGCACACATAATATATATAGTGTAAGTAATATATTTATACGTATTTTTCTTGACATATAGGCATATTTATGTTCAGCCAGGTGGTCTGACAAGACGATGGACCTGTTAAAGCATATCCAAAGCAAGTTGGGAATAGGTGAGACCAATTTCGAAGCGATTTCTCAACGTTATGATCCACTGTTCACAGCGAGCAGCTCTTGAAATGGCAACAATACATCGATAAAACGTACGGTCTTTACACCACTTTGTACTTGTTTGTGACTTCGAGAATACCTTTAAAAAATTCCAGGTAGAGTAGAAATATATTAGTAGTCTGGCAAAATTAGCGTACCGAAAAATATGTGTCGGAAACTATGTTTTATTGTACAATCCCCACCATCACCACCTCTTTACCAACTAACCCATGAATTCTGCAAGAGATAATAAAAATTTATAGCTATACTTATTCTTTACATAATTAAAATTACACCAATATAGGGGAACCAATTTAGGTTAACTTGGGAACTTTAAAAAGAGATCAGAAGTGCCGACGTCTGTATCATATCTCATAATCGGGAAGTGGTGTCATGAGGGACGATTGTCCTAAACCATCTACTATTCTTAGCCTTTCGTGACTCTGTTCTTTACTCCGTACTAAATATAAAATAGTGTTTTTTTTAGTTTAAAGTACAATATATACACGAATATATATTATACTGTAAACGCAAGTCCCCGACGGTTGCGTGACGAGGTGAAGCGCGATGTTGACTCCCGTCACTCAAAAAGTTGGCAGAAAGAGAGGAATCGAGTATCGCAATGGGGAACTTATCTTAATCACAGGTTCCCTCTACCTAACTTTAGTACTTCACAAAATTAAAAACTAGAAATGCGAACATAAATAAAAATCATTTTAGAATCGTCAAGAACGTCATATCACGAAACTGTAAGCCGTCAAAGAGTTAGGTGACTTGCACATTCGCCATTCTAACGAGAGACACTAGGGTTAACACGTTTAATGACGGTCGTCCATTACCACTTGTTATGTACCAACGAAGCGATTTGAATCGATTCTGACATGCTGCGTTTGCGATACGATATCGATACGTAAGGGCTGTAGTGCGAGTATGTGATGGGATAAGTGTTATTGTCTATGTAACGGAATATAGAGGTGACAGTCATTTCTTTATTTTACGCGGGTACTTTAGTCGTCGGTACAAATTTACGTTGTCTTCTTTTCGAACTCTTATGATAGCGTACATTTTAGATTTATTTAAAATATAAGATTTTTAGCTTTAAATAAAATATTTTTATTTTATTTTACAGTCCTGGCGTGTTACTAGCGTGTGAATGTGAACGTGAACGGTTGTGGGTGATCCCTTGTCAAGTATATTAAATATTTAATATATTCATTATATCGTTTCGCTGTTTGCCTCCATCAAAGTGCGAGATTGAGTTCCGCCACCCAACACGCAATGCCTCTGGAATTCGGCGGAAAATGGTGTAAAACTGAAAAAAAAGCCTTATTTGCCCAACATTAATTCATGGTCTATTACTACAAGGCTCTAGATAATAAATAGATAGAAAATAAATTTTAATAAACTATATAAAATAATAAATTATAATAAAATAATTAATAAGCTATCTATCATTTTATATCCCAACTATTAAAAACTATTCCTATTTTTATTTTCCGCATCCTTCTTTTCAACATGATTAATAGCACGCTAGATATTTACTTAAGTACTTCATCATATTGTCATAAACTTTATTATCTATTAAATATTTTCTTTTAAAGAAATATGCTTTTGTTGTTAAGCTTCCAATACAACTTATAATAATGTAAGTATACAAAAAAAAATCAACTTCACGCAGTATCCCTCACATAACTAGTAGGCAGAGTAGATCTAGGGTGAGAAAAACTAAACCTACAACCGTTGCACTACAATCACTCTCTTGCACCACGACAGCCTCAACACAATCCTTCATTACTCTGCATACCACCACACTAATTAATGAAGCTGGACCGAACGCGGGTATATATCACGAGATGACAAATGTGCGCGTTCCATCACACCGGATAAAATATTATTAAAACAAACAAATGGACAAAAAAAGATATCTTTTCGAATGAGCCGAAATCAATGTGCGAGCCGCGGTACATTGGAGCTTCGATTTCAAGAAGGCAAAAAGCTCTATCTTTTCCCATATAATCATTCAAAAATAGCGTTTATTATTCAAGCTATAGGATTCAAAATATGAAGTTACTTTTCAAGACAATAAGTAAGTAAGATCGATCAGTTTCGTAGCAGTAATTTAATGTAACAGTTAATATGACAGCAGGCATGAGCATGCCAGCAGGTCGCCGGTACAGTATATTTATGCAGTCACACCTGGAGGTCTCTCGGGTATTTTATTTTGGATTGCTCCAATATTATAGTTATCGAGTATTTATGTTGGATTCGTTAAATACGGGCATTAATTACTAATTGTGTTATAGTTCTGTTAATTCTATGATTAATTGTTGTGGCTTGTGCCTTTGATCATAGTTTAAGATCGATTTATTGCTTTCTTTGTTTGGATGTTCTAGTGAAAATTATACAAGTTATTAATACTAGCCGTTACGACGTTCACTGTCTTGTTATACTTTAAATGGAATACTTTCTTATCTTAAGATTTTTATTGACTTTGTAGTAAATGCAAAAAACGACCCATAAAAATTAAGTAGAGTGTACTTTTGTATACAGTACTTTTATTTAAAAATAAATATCTAGACTAAATTCTTTGCGTGGCACTCAATTTTTTTATATCAACAATTATTACACGAAAAATGTTATTTCCTTGACTTCTCATAAGTATTTAAAGTATAATTATTTAGATATTTCATATTATAATATGATTTTTTTTGTGAAATTAAATTTTTAATTTTACTTTAAAATAAATATTTTGAGGCCGTCGTGGCGTAAGAGCATGCGCCTGAAAGCGCGACTGTTGTGGGTTCGATTACCATTCAATGAAATTTGTTATTATATATAAATATTTTTATTACTTCGCTCGGGTCACAAAGCAAAGTACGGCTGTGAGTTTCGTCACTCAACATGCAATGCCTCAAAAATTTGGCGGAAAGTGTCTTAATAATAAGTTCCGTATGCCTTTCCCGCTATATGCGGGATATAGCGTGAACCTGGAAAGAAAGTATTTTCAATTTATATAATAAAAATTAAATTACGTTGTGGTAACGGTTCATACACATGTACAATATATTTTAAAATTTCACGTTGAAGCAAAAGTACAATATCGTTTAAATAACTAACTAGCTTGTAGCCCGAGGCGCCACACTTGTGGGTCTTGTAATATATTTCATTTCGTTATATTAAGTACTATTTTAGACACCCACTGTAAACCTAAGTTTTAAATTCAGTTACATTTTATGATAAAAAGATTAAATTAAATATTATTTTAGTAATAGAGGTTAGCGGTGGCGCAGGCGCAAGTGTGAGACCTGTAAATGGGACAGGCTGTGAGATCAATTCCCACTTGAGGAAATTAAATATTTAATATTATTCTTTATTCACCTTTCTGGCGTTAAGGCACAGCGCGACGTTGAGTTCCGCCACTCATCACGCGATGTCCCCAGAACACGACCAAAGGGGGAGAGTGGAGTGTCTTATTTTAGCACTAGGTTCTTTCTGCCTACCCAGCTTCATGCGAGATACAACGTAAAGCTGGAAAAAATACAAGTTATGAAACGATGATGAACGAACATATTCAGGGGAATTAAATGTTAAAAGCTTGTTGTGAAAGTAGCCATATATTATGTATATATAGAAGTAAGCGGGATTCGGTGGAAAGTAGGCAGTGTAGAGTCTTAACACTACGTTCCCTCTGCCTACCATGCTGTGTGTGGGATAAAGGTGCAGCTAATTTAATTTATTTTTGAAGTAGGAAAACTACAGAAATATTTATTGCTTTTCAATTAACATTTGTTAAGTATAAAAACTATTTTCATTCGAGAGATTTTATATAAAAAATGTAGATAAAAAATGCTTTGACTGCTAGCTTTCGAGCGTATTTTGTTTAACTTTCCTGGAAATCCCAAAGCTATATACGGCAATGTATTCGTGTTTTATTTTTGTTGCAAAATGTGAAAGGTAAAACAAGTTCATTTTTTTCAGCTTCACGCTGTATCCTGTATACAGCAGATAGGCAAACGGAACTTAGGACACTCGGGCGCCTTGTGTCAAATTTTAGGGCAAGGCATGTCTGGCGATGGAAAAATTGAATATGAATAAGAAAATGAAACTAATTAGAAATAAAATTAATTTACCCGACCGGGGATCGAACCCACAATCGGCGGTCCTCAAGTTAAAATTGTTTTAATACATAAAAAGTGAGTGATAAAGTCACAATACCGATCTGTCACCTGACCCGAGCGAAACGCTTAACCAATTGGTTATTCACAGACGAAATTAAATGTGGGATCAAATGTTAATATCTATTGGAATCGTGATGAAAAGTATCTATTTTTCCCTTCTATTTTACGCCAAGTATAACTTTCCACTGAAGACTTATGGTTTTTGGAAGTTTATATTCTTTTATTGATGTAGTATTTTACAGTGCGTATTTCTGGTACCACGATATTGAATTTTTTAGAAATTAAATTACATCAACATCAGGCAAAAGGCCTAGAAGAAGAAGAGCCTAGAGCCTAGCCTAGAGAAGAGAGGTGAGACGTACGCATAACCGTAAAATTTGGACAGATGTTTATTTTTGTAATATGGCAACCCAATTAGAAGGGATTTTGAAAATTTTTAACCACTCCGTTCCCCACTTTCTGCCGAATCCTGGAAGCACTGCGTGTTGAGTGGCAGAACTCAACGCCGCGTTTTGATACCAGACACTAGACACCAGAGCTCTTTGTTCGACACCAGAGCAAGCAAACGTAAATAAATATTCCACTTCCTCGAGTGGGGTGTGAACCCACAACCGTCATGTAACAGTCACACCATTGTGCTGCTGCGCTATGAAAACCTCTTGATATTCTATCTTAAGTATTATAATATGAAAATAAAAATAACTTGAACGTTCCATGAATATTTAAAGAAAGATAACATTGAACGTTCCTAACATACAATCAAAACAATCACTCAGCCAAACAAAATTCTGCAAAAGACAGCGCTTTTTATCCTAAAAAGTTAGTGATAATTTTAATTAATATAATTGATAATTTTAATTAAAATCTGGTGTCAATGGTCGAGGCAAAGCGCGGAGTTCCATCACTCAACATGTAATGCTTTCAGAAATCGGAGAGAAGTGAGAAACGGAATATCTTAACACTAGGCTCCCTCTGCCTCCCAGCTACGTGCGGGATTCAGCGTGAAGAGGAAAAATAAAAAAATATATATAAAGATTTCAAGGGACAAATAATATATAAGGAAATAAGCAAACAACTTAGTAATAATAACGAAATTTTATGTCAAAAAGTATAAAAATAGAACGAGGTCCACACAATATAACATCGAGAAGCCTTAGTTTTAGGAATAGCCTGCGGGTTGCGTTCGGAGAACGTCAAAATTTCGAATATATTATATTTTTTTACGAAAATGTACAAAAGTAACAACAAACGTGTCAGTCTGTGTGTAAACGTGTGTAATTTGAGATGAAATGTGTACCGATTGATGTCTTTGTTGAACTTCGGTAACATTTTATGTTCGGACTCTGAACTAAGCTTTGATGTGGCATTGTTCTTATATAAGCGAGTTATACTTTTACATGTTACATGTACGCATTGAATCAGGATAATATTTATGTATGTTTTTTTTTTTTATTTAAATGAAATATTATTTCACTTACTTAATATATAATTGCTTAGTTATAATTATTTACTGGTAAATTTTCGATTATTATAATAACACCGAAACTGTCATGACGCAGTGGCACAGCTAGTGACTACAAAGGTGCCGGTTATACGATCGATTCCCACTAGCAAAAGGTTATCATTAATATAATATTTTTATTTCCTCGCTTTAGTAACAAGACAAAGCACGGCGTTCAGTTCCGCCAATATGCTTTATTTCAGACGACTGTAACCATAGGCGTTTGCCTGCAGAATAAAGTTAAATTCTTTTCGAATTAATATTTTGTAAAAGGCTGAAAATATTAGCTTAATAAAATATGAAAGAGGGTTTGGGATAAAGCACGAACGTCCATAATCCAGATTCAGTATTGCAAACACGTATAAATTATTCCGGAATAAATCTTTTGAAGCAGTATTTTATTATACGCTTTTCAATGTATAAGCTTTTTAATTACGTATTTAATACATATGTTCATTATTTTAAACCTCTTTGAAGGTCTCCTACTAGTTTTAGATATAATATTCAAATTAATAAGTTGATGGTGTATGTATGTAGTGGGGATCGAACCCACAACCGTCGCGTTACTGTTACATCCTTATGCCGCTGCGCCACGACGTTATGATTTAATATATATTTATTAACTTATAAAAAATGCTAAACATGATTACAGTCAAGTTTAGAGCATCATGCCACAGGTACCCCTGCTGAAGCAAGTGCTCGACTGAAGACGTGACAAGATGTGGGTTCGATTCCCACTCGAGGAAATTAAATATTTAATATTTTCATTTTTTCGCTCTGGTGTCGAAACAAATGCGCGCTATTAAGTTCCACCACAAAACACGCGGTGCCTGAATTCAGGGGGAAATGGGTAGCGGAGTGTCTTAACACTAACCTCCCTTTGTCTACACCACTCCACTACATGCAGGATATAGCGTGAAAAAAAAGCACATTCAAAGTTTAAAAACCTTTTTTATTCCCACAAACCTTAATTAGGTGCCAAAACATGTCCTATAGGCGCGTAAAGACCATTAATTCGTGGGCAATTAACTCAATTAATTCTTAGACAAGCGTCAACACGATCAACGGGCGGCCCGCCCGCCTTCGGTCAGCTATAAAGAAATCAATCAGTCGATTAGGTATTTCAAATCAATAAAATCTCAAAAGGCTGTTATTATTGGATTATTATGACGATGTATGTAGAATGGAAGTGGCCGTATTTATTAATCTAATACTTATATAAAAAATCAGTTTCATACTGTATCCTGCGTATAGCAGTGTAGGCAGAGGGAATCTAGTGTTAAGACACTCTGTTCCTGTATTTTTCTAAGCATTGCGCTTTCGCCTAGGCCGAAGAAATAGATATATATATAATACGTTCCCTCGAGTGAGGATCGAACCCACAACCATCTCGTTACAATCAAGCGCTTGTACCCCTGCGCTACGACGGTCTATTAGGATATAGTTATTTTTGTTTATCTATAAAGTATAATGTATGTATTCTTCTTCTTAAATATTTGAATTATATATTAATTTTGGTATCGCCGTTTTTCATGATATAAAAATATTTTAAAAAATTTAATACAAAAATTGATATTAATGAATGTAAGTAATATAATTTGTTTTGCTGTATTCTGTTTCACTGAGCTTTAAGTTACGGGGCCACATTTTTTTGTATCAATGTTGTAGATTTTGAATATGCATATTGGAAAGCGGGGAACGGAGTGTCTTAACACTAGGTTCCCTCTGCTATATGCGGGATACGACGTGAAACCGATAAAAATAAAAAAAAACACAGATATGGCATATCCAGTCATTGATTTTTATCGATGCTCAAAGTTCTCATGGGATCTGGCGGCTCGTGTGATGCAGCGGTGGGGGTCGGCACTTTTGATCCCGGCACAGGTGTGATGCTGGCCCGACGCTTTCGACTTCGCTGGTTACACTGGCAACACTGTTCATTTTGTTACAAGAAAACAATATAACTAACAAGGCATGTTTGAAAGATAGCTTTGAATTTTCTTTAAACTGTCGATTGTGTACAGGTCACTGGTTCGATTTCTGTTGTACGCACAAACATGTGACCTGTTTATTTTAATTATTATAAAAAAACGTATATTTTTTATTGTTTTTTTTTGTGTGTATATTTTGTCTGCAGCTTGATCTCCAACCTTTGACCGTCGCTACGCGATTGTTTATTAGCAACGTGAGATATTTCTTTGCATGTTACGTGATGGTGATAAATTGAGTTGCAGTTTTTTTATCAGTTAGTAAATATGCGATAAACGATAGTAGAAAATAATAACATTTGTATTTTATTTCATAATATCACAAACCTAACCTTATACAAGCAATTACTGATGGTACGTTTTTAATGATGTAGAAGATTAATTAAATGCATGGTCAAGAAATTTTTGTTCACAAATAAAAAACAAACAAAAACATATAAAAAAATTTAAAAAGAAGTTTCTTAAAGTGGCCACTCGTGGTGCAGGGGCACAAAGTGTGACTGTAAATGCGACATTTTGAGGGTTTGATTCCTACTCGAGGAAATAAAATATTTAATATTTACATTTCTTCGCTCTGTTCAGCAAAAGGCAAAGCGCGGCGTTGAGTTCCGTCACACAATTCGTAACGCCTCCAGAATTTGGCGGAAAGTGGGACGGAGTGTTTTAACACTAGGCTTCCTCTGTCTACCCTGTTGTGTGTGGTATATCGCGTTAAGCTGTCTTTAATAATATACAAGTTAAGTTTCAACTTACTATAAGTTAACTTTAAACCTGTATGGTACCACCGGCCGTATAAAGTTTAAGGGATCGGTCAATTATAATACTGGCCACTAATATCCTGTCGCTGGTGTAGTATAAACTCATCGTTAACGTATTGACGGCTATCAATAAACCAAATAGATACACATAGTAATAATTACGTATTTATTATTTTCAGCACGGTAACCAGAGGCACCCTGGGAACCTAGTTTTAAGACATTGCGTTACCATTAAGACACTTAATGGTAACGAAATTACCGTTTTGGACATTCTTCTGAACTATGAAGGTATTGTTGGGTGGAGGAATATAAACGGTTTATATTAAAAATATAATAAAACTTCATACATAAAAATATTAACAAAAAATTTTGTAAAATTCCAAAATTCTAGATTGCAATACAGTACTAGGCAAAAACAAAAACCTGCTGGTATTCCATAGCGTTTATTAGTTGTGAAGCTAGATTTTTCTCACTGCCTTATTTTTTGTGTGAAGCGTATGCGATTATTTTCTTTATAATAGTTAATTTGAGATGTAAACGAGTTGTAATTGTTATAGTCATATAGCACGAACGCGGGGATGTGAGCGTTTGTATATAGATTTGACTGTATCCCGTTCATTTTACGAGCACTCTTAATGTGTGGTCGACACGAATCAATTCATTTAATAAACCTATTGTGAGATAGATACAAAACTTTAATAATGTAGATAGATAGAATATTATAAAAATAGAATGAAATTATTGTTTAAGCGAACCGAAAAATTTATTAAATTTGTAAATTAATAATTGATTGAAAAATATAAA
>JBAIZZ010000067.1:249793-274825 GCA_037355905.1 Heliconius aoede | reverse complement strand
GGCAATCCGGTAATTTATTTTTTAGGCCAATAAATTACTCATACGTCAAAACTTCGGACGTGCGGTGGAGCACAACGAGTGATATATTGGAGATTGTCACAGCATTTCACCTTTTTCTACCATTTTTAATTAATCGTCCGATGCGGGAGAAACGCTTTAGCTATTGTAGCCATAAGAAACTCTGAAGTAATTTGTACAGATGAGCTCATTTAATTTAATTCAAAGGCAATTTGTTTCTAATTTTGACTTAGGGTTACGGAAGAATGCTAAATATGTTAAAGAAATGCTTTAATGTGTCTATATATATATATATATATATATATTATATGTAATATTTTTATCCCTGCGTTGTTCAACGAAAACTTACATTAAAAAATTCATAAATTGGCATTATGCATAAATGATATATGTAGTTGACAGCACATTTTCAAAATTTTTATCACATATGGTATAGCTTAAATGACCAACTTAAATATAATTGTAATTGCGACAGGTAGTGAGTTCGATACAGACTTGAGAACATGCACATGCAAATACGCCTCCACAATTCTGTAGGAAAGTGAGTAGCAAAAATTTTTTGAAAAGAACGGAGTGTCATAACACTAGATTTCCAGACTCCCTCTACCTACCCTGCTGTATGTCCGGGATGCAGCGTGAAGCTAAAAAATAATAAATATACAGTGGTTTGGTAAATAGACTGACAAATTTAAGTGAATATAATATTGAGAATCAGTAAGAATTCTTTTAGTACTGCACGCTAGACGGCTTTTCAAGGAGCTGGTGCTGCCACCTGCTATTATTTCTATGACTACTCAGCGCCATCTACACAATTACTTATACACTACATGAACAACACGAAGCTTATCGTAAAGCTTTTTAGTAATGAATAGCGCTGTTCTTCAGTTTTTAATACCATTTGTATATATTTATATTTATCTTTTATATATTATTTTGTATTCATACATTTTTGTATATATAAAAGTTTTGTAATATTAATATTCGTAATAAGTTACATTTCAGGTAATCCTTCTATTACATAAACTAAATACTATTTGTATTCTCTGCTGTGAGTTGGCAAAAGTGTGAAGCGTGATTTTTTAAATTAAAAATAAGCAATTTTAGCTGAGATAGTAATAAATACATAAACTCCACCTGTAACACGACGGTTGTGGGTTCGATTCCCACTCGAGAAAGTAAAATATTTATTTACATTATTATTATTTATAAATTTCCATTTCTTTGCTCTGGTGTCTAGGCACAGCGCGGCGTCGAGTTCTGCCATCAACACGTAATGCCTCCAGAATTCGGCAGAAAGTGGGGAATGGAGTGTCTTAACACGAGGTTTCCTCCGCCTACCCAGCTGTGTGTGTGAAACTGTTTTTTTATTTAACGTTAACTTCCAATCAAAATACTTTTACTATGTACAATATTACTTGTATTGTACTGATAAATAAATGTCACCTATAATATAATAATTTGTCCTTCATCTCGGAATCGGATGTAGATATAAAAACATTCGTTATAATTGCCAATAAGTTGATTCGATTATTATCGAAAGAAAAATACTTTCGACGGATATTAAGCGAAAGATAATGAGGTTATCAATAGCGCAGCTAAAAGAATATTGGATATATGAATAAAATTATTTTCTTAGCTTGTTTGTGCCTACTCTGCCTGAACCTAGATCCTCGGTACTCTAGTGTAAAGACACTCCGTTTTCCACTCAATTTATTACTTATATAATGACTTCTACGCCGTAAAACAAATAATAAAGTATTATGTACGAAACGGATTTTGCTATAAATTTACTTTAAGTATCCCATCATATTTAACCGAGACGTCGATGGAGAATATTGTCGATGGAGAAGATTCTTATAGCCACAGAAATAATAAAAATGGCTGTATTATATTATATAACACTGGAAGTCTTGTGCAGTTAATTATATTTAAATACAGTTTGAATTAGTTATATTTGTCATTTAAGGCCATAAAGACACAAAACACGTTCAATTTTTATTTCCATTTATTCACTGTGTTGTTGAGGCAAAGGGCGGCGTTTAGTTACGCCACTCAACACGCAATGCCTCCAGAACGTAGAAAGTGGGGAACGGAGTGTCTTAGAACTATATTCCCTCAGTCAACCCTGCTGTTTGCGTAGAGGAGATATTTTAATCTACTTGTCCTCTACTTGCCTACCTACTTACCTACTTGCCTCTTTCTATCCCATCATAATAAAATAAATAAGGCACCACCGTGAAGCAGTGGCGCAGTGTCTGTTGAATAATTAATATTTAAATTATTTTCATTTTCTGGCTGTACTAAAAATTTTCTGGAACCGATAGTGACTGGATGAAGCGTTCAAGTAATCTAGAAGCTTATATTTTTTAGACTTGTAGATTTTAGAGTATAACTAAAACAGAGTAACTTATCTTGAAATAGATCTCTACTTTCTCTTCTTTTTTTTATATTATTGGTACTGGTATTTTTTTTTCAACGTACTATTTTTTTCTACATTTTCTACATATAACATTACATGTATGTATTACCCCACCACTCAACCGGTGATCTTCTGGTTTTCCTGCTTCGCTGCTGCCTGCTCGCTTAGCTGGATTGCAGCTTCTGATGCACCCCAATATGAGCTTGAACCATTTGATCGCATGCAACGCAGCCCTTCGAATCATTGGGGGCCCAATGATCTGTAAGACTTGGCTTTGCGATATGACATCTATGGATACCTTCAAAAAGACAGCGGTCAACACTTACCATCAGGTGTCCCGTACGCTCGTTTGCCTTTCCATAAAAAATGAATGAATGTATACTTTAATATTAAACAAATCGCTACGTGAAATTAATTAAAATTATATTTATATGGCTTTATAAATGTTTTTTTTTTAAAGTTAGAGAATACTTACAAGTACTGTAAACGCGGCAGGTTGTGGATTCGATTCTCACTCTAGGAAATGAAATATTAAATATTTTCATTTTTTCGCCTTGATATAGAGAAAAGCATGGCGTTGAATTCTGTCACTTAGCACATAATCACACAATACTCTTGAACTTGGTGAAAAGTGGAGAACGGAAGTATCTTAATGGGAATGACTCAATACTAAGTTCCCAGGTCCCTCTGCCTGCGCTGCTATGTGCAGGATACAGCGTCAACCTAAAAATTATAAATTATATAATATAATGCCATTTTTGCCACTTAAATTGCAAGAGGTCACGAGTAATGCGAGATATGATAGTGACACGTCGTAAGTATATTCGTATTGTTACTAGGTATCGATAAACATTAACTTGATAAGGTGCTTATAATTAGTATAAAAGGTGCATTCAATGATCGAATCAGTACAGTTACCTTCCGGGCTGATCAAGATGAAGACTGTCCTGGCATTATCTTGCCTCGCTTTCGCGTTGGCTGGGGCCTCTGTGGTTCCCGTCCAACACCACGACTACAAAGTTCAAAATGGTATTTTTAAAATATTTAATAAAATTTAATTAATTATTATAGATAGGTCTTCCAATTTTAAATGTATCTAATAATATATAAATTTAATTTTAGTTGATGCCGACTTCGTAGTAAAGCAGGAAAAGATCCTCAAGCTCTTCATTCACCCTAAACAAATCGATGAGGAGGCTGATTATTACAAAATTGGCAAAGAATTCGACTTCGAAGCTCACATGGACGACTGCTCGGTAAGTTATTATAATTTCTTATTCGGCATTCTTAAATTAATATTAATTTAAGTTAGTATATTACGCCTAGTATAATATATTTCTTTGGGTTAATATTTTTAAGCTTCGACGTCAATAAAATGCAAATGATAGTACTGTAGACAAAATGAAATAGTACAGTAGACAAAATGAAAGCGGAGTGGAAATAAAAAGATTTTGGAATATCGGAAATAAAAAAATATGTAAAGATGACTATAGATATAATTATATCCTTTGTTTAATTTGATTTTATGAACTAATTTAGTGCTACAAATTCGACAAATATTACCTTATATTTTACATTTTATTTGTTTAGTAACGTAAAGTTTTTAAAGTCAAATAAATATTCATTTTACTTTTAATATTATTAAATTATCGTACCATATTTAGGTAAGAAAATATTTTATTTTGAAAACATATAAAAGCTTAAACGTTGTGTAAATAAATGTTCTCTTTGTATTTTACAGAACAAGAAAGCTGTTCAGGAATTCTGGGAACTGTGGAAATCTGGTTTTATGCCAAGAAATGTACCTTTCTCAGTCTTCTATGAAAGACAGAGAGAGGAAGCTGTAGCTCTATTCCATATTTTCTACTATGCCAAAGACTTCGAAGCCTTCTATAAGTATGCTTCTTGGGCTCGTGTTCACGTAAACGAGGGACAGTTCCTTTATGCCTACTACATCGCTCTGATCCACCGTGCAGACATTAAGGGCGTAGTCGTTCCAGCTCCTTATGAAGTTTACCCTGAACTTTTTGTCAACTCCAGTGTCTGGCACAAGATCTTCCGTATCAAAATGCAAAATGGACTTTCTCCTGACTTCGGTGCTGAAGACGGCGTTGTCCATGAAAATGACCGTTATGTCGTATACGCCAACTACTCAGATTACTCCACTTACCACGACGACGAACACAGGATTTCTTACTTTGTTGAAGATGTCGGTCTCAACGCGTACTACTACTACTTCCACTCATACTTCCCATTCTGGTTGGACGGCGACCTTTACCCAGCAATGAAGGAGCGTCGTGGTGAAGTGTACTACTATTTCTACCAACAACTTTTGGCCCGTTATTACTTGGAGAGACTTTCCAATGGATTAGGTGAAATCCCACAATTCTCTTGGTGGCATCCGATTAAGAGCGGATACAGCCCCTACGTCAGTTATTATCACTCATTTGTACAAAGGCCATCTCACTATCAAATTCCTGTTGAAAACAACATCGAAGAGCTGCAACTTCTTGATACTTATGAGAAGACTTTCATCCAATACCTTGAACAAGGGCATTTCAAAGCCGTAAGTAACACTCCTAAAATAATAAAAAATCTTAAAATTTCACCAAGTATTGTTTATAATTATTTTTAATGTTATAGTTCAATCAAGACGTTGATCTACGCAACAGCAAATCTGTCAACTTTATTGGTAACTTCTGGCAAGCTAACGCTGACTGGCACGGCAAGTTTGCACGTAAAGATAACCACAACTCTTATGAAGTCATTGCTCGTCGCATGTTAAGTGCTGCCCCCGAGCCAGTTGACAAGTAAGTGTGATTAAAACATCTTTATAATCAAAAGTGTTAAATTAAAAAAATAGGTACATAGTATTTTTATTATGTACCTATTTGAAAAAAATGTGCACATAAACAAATAAATGTATTAATTATAAGAAGAAATAATGTAAATATTATGTACATATTTCGTTTCCAAAAAAAGGCATTCCAATGCATACATCGTTATTTTTAATCCACGTATAAATAAATTTGGATCTCTTATTTGTCTGTTATTAGAATGTTAATAACTCCTGTTTATTTTATTTACAGATACCATATTGTTCCATCAGGCCTAGATTTTTACCAAACTTCCGTCCGCGACCCTATGTTCTACCAGCTGTACAGCAAGATCCTTAAATACTTTATTGAATATAAGAAATTCTTGGCACCCTATAACCAAGACAACTTACATTACGTTGGTGTCAAGATCAGCGACGTGAAAGTTGACAAGCTCGTGACTTACTACGATTACTACGACATTGATGTTAGCAACTATGTATTCTACACCCAAGAAGAATTAAAATCTAATAAATGGTCTCACTTCACTGTACGTCAGCCTCGTATTAACCACAAGGATTTCTCCATTAAAGTTAATGTCAAGTCTGACATTGAAGGTGATGCTGTAGTCAAAATAATGCTTGGACCCAAATATGACAGCAAGGGCTCTCCCATCAGCCTGGAATATAACTGGCAGAACTTCGTTGATTTAGACTGGTATGTACAAAAATTAGTTAAAGGACAAAATGAGATTGAGCGTTTCTCTAAAGATTTCTTCTTCTCCAAAGAGGACTCAGTATCTGTATATGAAATCCTTGAGCATCTTCCCGAAGGAAAAGTACCCTCTGATATGTCTATTGAATCAGGCGCTATGCCCAAGAGATTGATCTTGCCTAAGGGTACAAAGGGTGGATTCCCATACCAACTTTATGTAATCGTATATCCCTACGCACCCATTGAGAAGAAATTCGACTCTATCGAGGCCTTCGTCCATGACAACAAGCCCTTCGGATATCCATTCGACCGCCCCGTACATGAAATTTACTTCAAGCAGCCAAATATGTACTTTAAAGATGTGGAAGTTTATCATGAAGGAGAGGAATTTGCTTACAAATACAGCGTTCCTAACTATTTCGCTCACAAAAATGAGGTTGTTAATCACTGAAAGAAGACAAAGCTAGCTGATATTATAATTACTATATATTTACATATATATTTATAAATGTTTGTGGTTTAATAAAATTTATATTTATTAACAAAATTTTTAATTAACAATTAAATTTTCATCTCTATGAATGCCAATTAATTAGAAGACAAAATAATACATAAAATTTTATATATATATATACATATAATACTTATTAAAATGTATTTGATGTAAAATTATTATAATTGACATGTTAAAACATATTTAGAGTATATAAGCAGCAGAATAAACAAACAAATAATAATAATAATATCTCTTTGTTGTCCACCCATTAAGAAGAAAAAATAAAATAGATAACAAAGAAGAAACGAAAATGTAATATATTAAAATAAGCTGTAAATGATAATTATAATAAATTTATACAGAACACTATACAGAACACTATATATATATATATATATATATAGAATTACGTAATATTATATACATACATATAATACTATATAAGGATAGGTGGCAATTTTGTTCTAACAAGAAGTTCAGAGGGCATGGAAATGTAGTTTTAGAAGTCGCTTAAAACTATTTAAAGATTTTTCCCATCTGATATTCAGGGGTAAGGAATTCCATAGTCGGAGGAGTGTGAAGGTATTTTGATTTTTATTTTCTCATATCTTCTCTTCTCATATCTACTTCGATCTAATTGAGTTATCCAAGACCTACTTAAAAAAATACTTTGTCGTCATGTATCATGTCTTAAAAAACATTTGTATTATGGTAAAACATGTATTATGGTACCTTTTTTTTTAAAGTTGACTCAATTTTGTTTATTATTATTATTTTGCCTATTCTGTTTTCATTGGATCAGACACTCTATATAAATTTAATTACTGGTTTAGTACCTTTCGAATGGAAATACGAAAATAAAAATAATTACGGTTTCTTTAAGTAAGTCTTTTCTGTTCCTTAGTTAATATTGTTTTCTTTTTCACTCACTAATTTAAATGTATATACATATGTGTAATACGCGTGACTTTCTATAGAGTCATCTGAGAGGAATCTGATCGCTCATATAGTAAATTTGGAAAAGTAATTTCGAACTTGGTAGGATGATTAAATGCACCACGTATAGATAAGTTAGAGTAAGAAGTAAGTGTAATTAAGATTATTAAAAGTTAGAATAAGGAAAAATAATAATAAAAAATTAAGTCTTAAAACACTAACTAAAAGCTCACCGATGAAAATTTTAATGGACATGGACATATGTTCATAATATTTTTATATTCAAGTGAATATATAAGTAATGAACATATGATATTACATAATGTATAACTCCAATCGTGTACAAAATAGTTAAAAAAAATATATTTAACTTTGATTAGATTTTACCTGCGACACCGATTCCATGGTGCATTGGAAGTACATGATACATTCAAAAATCTATATTTTTTTCAATTTCACCTGTATACCGCATACAGCTAAGAAGACATAGGAAGCCTGACAAATTCTGGAGTTGCAAGTTGAGTAGAGAAACAGAACACCACCCTTTTACCTCGACACCATAGAAGAGAAATTAAAATATTAAATATTTTATTTCTTCGAGTGGGAATCGATCCCAAAACCTTCATGTTTATTTCGCTCCTCTCCCACGGGTCATAGTGAAAAAGACATGTAAGTGACACATTATACATTCTAAGATTTTATAATTTTTTTTATAAAGATTACTTACTTTTCTTTTTCTTTTATCATGTATGCCATTACTTCTTATGGAAATAATTCACTGAACGGATTTTATTGAAAATGAGCAAGCATAAAACATGAACTCGAGGGCCACTTATAAAAGCCCTGTCGTTCCGGAAAATAATATTACCTGTAAATAAATATTATTGCATTGGTACAATATGGACTGTTCACCCAAGATCCCAGAAACCCAAGACCTAAGTCATCTTAGCAAAGTAAATTTTTTTAAGATTACTAGTCTAACATGTTGTTGAGACTGTATGCGTACTTACCATTCTCTATTGAAGTAGATGTAAAGTCTGACGTTGAAAGTGAATCTGTATTAAAAATATTCCTTGGACCTTTTGAGGCTGGTCGTGGCGCAGTGGTACAAATTGTGCTGCACAATCGACTGGTTGCGGGTTCGATTCCCACTCGTGGAAAGAAAATATTTATTTATGTTTTCATTTCTTCGCTCTGGTGAAGTCAGCCGTGTGGTTCCCGGCTTAGAATAGGATCACACTGGTACTGTGGGTGTCGTAAGAGACGACTAAAGTACGTGTGTTAGAGTCACCTCGCCAGTAATGGCAACATGCATGGGCAGACTCGACCGACAACAAGCCCTTCGGATATCCATTCGACCGGCCCGTACATGAAATTTACTTTAAGCAGCCAAACATGTACTTTAAAGATGTAGAAGTTTATCACGAAGGAGAAGAGTTCGCCTATAAATACAACTATCCTAATTATTTAGTCCACAATAATGACATAGTGAAACACTAAAAGGAGAGAGAAAACTAATTATATGTATTATGTATGTTTAATACGAGTATTCAAATTTTATTGATTAATAAAAGTCATTTATAAATAAATATGTAATTTTATTTCCACTTCAATAATAACTTATTTTGAGTTAACCAAATGAATTGTTTATAAATAAAACTATAATTTATAATATATTTACTAATTCAAATATGAAGAAAAGTATCCTTTTTGTTCATTTAAGCTTTCCTTGTGAAAAATTGTTATATTGAAGAATTTGTAATTGTTAAAATTTGTATTATTATTATTTACTAAAGATAGCCTGTGAAAAGGAAAACCAAACGGTTCCGATAAATAAATGGACAAATTTGGATCATCTGTATCATCAATGGGAGTTAGTATAACGAATAAAGTTAAATTGAGACCTTGATCTAAACCTTTTGGAATAATCAAATTTTCAGGGAATTTATATGTATCGTATTTGTTTTCGTGTGTTTGCCTCTGTTCCATATTATAATTATCATCAAACGAGTACTTTGATGAAAATTCGTTAGAATATTTTATGAGATTCGTATCCTCTTTTAATTTTTGTGTAAACGAATCAAGTTCATAAAACTTGTGATAATCGTTGAAACAATAAATTAAATCACACTGTGGTCCAATGAATAACTTAACTAGAACAGTCTTATTTACATGTGAATCAACTGTAAAAGCTAATTTAAACGGCATATGTTTGAGTCTTTTTTGTCTAACAGTATAAACTATAGGAGATATCTTATAATCATAGTTATGGAAAATGTTATTTATATTGAATTCGTAGAACTCAAAATAAGTTGTAATTTTAGTAAAACTAAAATCAATTATATCAAATTCTTGAGTTTGATATTTAGAAAAATCATAAGGCTGCAGAGTATTTGAATACTCAGTAAAATATTTAAGTAAATTTTCAATCATGTACCAGTACATTGGATCACGTAGCGTAGTTTGTGGGTGATGTAGTACTGAAGGTGCTGGATTATATCTGAAATAATAATAAAATATACGTATACTTCATTTATATTTTTATGCGTATTACTATAGCTGTACCGCTACCAATTCCTTAATGGTATAATTAATTTTGTTTTTGATAAAGGTAAAATTTAGAATTCTTGTAACATTATAATACCTCGTAAGAATGGATATTTATTCAACTTTCATGCAAAATCTACTGAACGGATTAAGATGAAACTTAACAGTAATGTAGCTTAGAATCATCAGCATCAGAATAACACAGGATACGATTAATGTGAAAATTTGTATAATTTTTCAACAATATTAAAATAACTTTATAACGGCCGAAGCCGCGTTCGGGGCGCTGGTTATTTTAAAAATTAATATCATATATTATAAATATTATAAAGATTATTAAGCTCAATACTTACCTATTCGTTGGATATCCACTTCCACCATATCCATACAGAGATCTTATGATTTTAGCGTTTTGGACACTCTCAAAATTAGCTCTTATAAGTTTAGATATTAAGTCAGCATAATTATCTTCTGTTAAAGTAACTTTGGTTCCATTATCCTGTAATAAAATATTTTATGGGGTAATTGATAATTCGACTAGTTCCCGTGATAAGGATGTAAAATAAATATTTTCTAAGATATGTAATATGTTTGTTTTTTTTTATAACAAACAAAAAGCCAAAATTAAAAAAAAACATACCTATCGAAGAAAAAAGTTATGATTTTAAGCGTATACAAAGCAAGCAATTTAGACTAAGTCTAACCAATAGCGGGCTATTAGAGGTCTTAACGTTAAAAAGGTGAATTTTCACTCAACGGTTGCATGAACATCTTCCACGTTATGTCCCTACAGAGTGTCGTGACACTTGATAAGAATTTCGATTGGCATTGTTTTGTATTAAGTGTGTTACGTGTCATTAGAAAGCTAAAGATTTTAAAATAAAAAAATGCACTTTAGTTAGTTTAGTTAAGAAATAACATTAAATTAAATCGTAAAAACATTTTGATAAATATTGTTTGTAAAATTTATGTTTAACTACAATTTAAGATATGCTAGAAAAAAAAACACACACATGTCATGGGGTGTGTTTTATATGTACATTTATATGTACAGAGTGTTTTTGTCAGTACCACTTTAAATGAGACCACAGTTTTAATTACTCTATAAAAGCCTAATACAATTAAAACAAAAGATATTTTGCCAAAAATAAAAAGTCATATTTTGAAACGAAATAAATAATAAAATTATCGTTGTAAAATAAACGTCATTTGATAAGGACAAAACACGCACACATTATCCTATCAAAGGGAGACCGCCGCACAAGCCTTATTCCGAAATGGAGTCGTAGATATTGGGGTATGGATAAACATCGTGAAATGAAAAGGAGTCCTACATCTAAACTTTTTAGGTATCTTGATTAATTTCTTTAGGTATGCGTTTCAATTTTTTTACGCTATATGCTGTTCCCGTAAAAGGAACGCTAACGCTTCCACCCTGTATATTATTTAGGAATCGCTTACCATAAATATGACACCTCTTGTTATACACTCTTTAATGGCAATATCTATAGATTTTACACGTGCATAGTCTTCATTCCATTCTGTTCTTATAGACGACCTTGAAGAAAATGGAAGTCCATTGTCATAGGATAAGTAAGGAATAAAATCATCATAACAATTTGATTCAGCAGATACATTAAGGTGTTTCAGATGTTGTTTTTCTAGGTTATATCTGGCCAAAAGTTGTTGATGGATGAAGTAGTACTGCTCGGCATATCTCGGATCTATTCCTGTTAATTCATCCTTGCTCATCCAAAAAGGATACATTAGGTGCATACCATAATAATAACTATTCAGGCCGATATCTTCTCGAAAATAATCCAAATGATCTCTACATTCGTCGTTCCATATGTGCCAACCAGAATAATTTGTATTAATTGTAATTTTGTCATCTACTCTATAGAACTGCTGTACCTTGGCCTCTTGTGGATCAAATTTTCCATTCCTCGCTTTCAATTTAAATGCTTTTGTAATAGTTTCACTGTTGACAAAATAATTTGGCTTTGATATAAAAGGAGGGTCTTGATCTAGTGTTAAATTATTTCTGAACAATGCAACCAGTCTAAAAGCGTAGTCCACTATGTCTGAATTTATATTATAAGATGCCCAAGTTTTCAACGCATCTATTTTGTCATCGTCAGCTAATTGGAGGAGACGAAACAGTGCTATGGTTGCTTCCCTCATATTGTCATCGTATATGTTGAATGTGAGACCTTTCATAATGTGTCCACTCTCCAAATGTTTTGTTAATATAGTGTAAGGCTCAGTATCCTGAAAGCAATACATTATAATTATTATTATTTTGTTACACAGAGACAAACGGACAACAGGCAATGGTGTCTTTTATGATATATATAACAATAAAATATACGCTCACCGTATTAACAAGGTCAGCTAATTGTAATTTTGATATTTTTTGTAATTTTTGCGGCGAGTAGCCGGACGGTATAATATATTTAATATATGCATTTTCCTGTTTTACAAATTCTGAAATACAAAATTATATTAGTTTCTGCAAAAATCTTATTATATTTTTAAGAAAACGCCAAATAAATCGCGCCACAGGGCCACTAGCGTGTAGCGTGTTAGCGCGACGCTTGTGGGTTCGATCCCCACTTGATTGATTGATGAATTATTTATGTAAATTTCTTTTTCATTTCTTCGCCTTGGTATCGAGTTCCGCCACTCAACACAAAACACCTCCAGAATTCGGCGGACAATGAGGAACGCAGTCTCTTAACATTAAGTTCCCTCTACCTACCCTACTGTGTGCGGGATACAGCGTGAAGAATAAAGAAAAAAAAATATATAATTATTAATGTACGTTACAGGGAACCCATTACACAATTGTAGCAAAAAAAAAAACAATTAAAATATACTACTACGTGTCCGTACCTCCTTCATTTACTAGACTGTGGTGTTCATCTGTAGGCGCGGAGAGCACAGTCCCAAACAACAATAAGCACATTAACATTTTTTCTATAATTTTAAAACGCATTGCACCTGCATTCACTGCCACAGACTAAATTATGTAAATTGAGTAAACAACTTATATGTACCTTGCGGCCACTATTTCTGTTCTCTCAATTGAAATCCTGGGGTCGCTTAAATGGCATAATTTTCTAAGTACATTCGCGGTGATATGCTATGCGTTTTTTTTAAATAGTTTTCTTGAAAACTATTTAAAAAAAATATTTTAATTGAATCTATTTAATGTCCACACTATTCCAATAATTTAAAATCACAGTAGTCATCGCCCGTAGCGTCACCGTGACCCTTGTCAGGTAAGCAAAGGGAACCTAATGTCAAGATACTAAAATGAGTAATTATTGAACAACTTTTTTCAGTTTTTTTTTGGTTGAGTTGAGCGAGAAAATTTTTTTTTAGAGTTTTTTTTTGGTGTTATGTGGAAAATGTCTGTCACACTCAAAAACCTGTTCAGCAGCCCTGCGTCACAACTCGACTCAAATATTAATAATATATTTTTGTTAATTTTGTCAAAAAATAAAATAAACTACTTTTACGATTAACGATACAAAGATGTATAAACTTCAGGAAGCAAAATCCAATTGGTTCAATTTTCCAATTGTAACCATGGCACATGTCTAATTTCGGTTAGGAGGTAATTTGTTCTTAAGTGCCATTATCTCTCGGAATCCTTTAACAAATATCTCTGACAGCTTATATAACTGTTCTATTCATATTTAAAATTTTCGTTTTTATATCGCACTTTGTCTCTCTTTTCCGTCACCGAACAAGCTATGTCTCAAAAATTAAAAAGAAAGTGAAGAACTCAGTATCTTAATACTAAACTCCTATTGTCTTCTATCTTTTTATCTATTTTCTGCGTTTTGTAGAATAGATATAACGTTATTTTTTGTAGAATGTCCTAGTGCCCTAGGTATCATATTTCACACACCCGCACACAGCAGGGTAGGCAGAGGGAACCTCGGTGTTAAGACAATCCGTTCTCCACTTTCTCCCGAATTCTGAAGGCATTGCGTGTTGAGTAGCAGAACTCAACGCTGTGCTTTGCCTCGACACCAGAGCGAAGAAAAATAGAAATATAAACGTAAAGAAATATTTCACTTTTTTGAGTGGGAATCGAACCCGCAACCGTTGCGTTTACGGGCGGCACCCCTGACCACTGCGCCACGACGGCCTCGGTATCACATTTGATACGTGCATTAATCATTAGACATCTATCAACATAATATTACAATCCTTATTCATTTAAATTAAAGTGTAAGAAATGAAAGCAATAAAGCGTTTTTGAGGTCTTTTCTGTTTATGTTGATGACTTACATAATTTTCAATGAAAAAATTATTCGTGACCAAATTCATACTTTCATCTTTTTATTTAACATGCCTCATATGGCCCTCAAAATAAATTAAAGAATAGAAAAAAGACTAACAATCCGTAACATTGACGCTGATTTTCGTTAAAAACGAATCCGTTGAAATAACAGACAAATCTCCTTAGTTTAATTCTCCACGTAACTGGACATTGGCGAAGTGTGCAGGGAATATAAATTGAAAGAAAAAACAGCATATTCATGCGTTATAAATATTAGCATATAATTGTGAATACATTATTATATATTTCGTTACATTTTAAATTATTATTAGAATAATAAATTGGAACGAACACGTTACTAACAACCTATCTATAAGATAGATCGGACCTGCGCATGATCATGCGCACTATGCTGATACCGCATCCATTTGTACTAATGAAGTCTTACATTTCATAAGTAGGTAGACAATATAAAAAAACTAAGTGTATCATATTAATACAGTTGTGATTGTTTTTGGGTTTAATCGCCAGTCATCATCTCCATGAATTCTGGAACAATATGAAAAATTGTATGAAAAAAATAAAATATATAAGCTTACTTTATTTATGTTTAACATATATTTTTATTTATTCGCTCTGGTGGCAAGGCAAAGCGCGGCGCTTAGTTCCGGCACTCAAAACATAATACCTCCAGAATTCAGCGGAAAATGCCGAACGGAGTGTCTTCACACTAGATTCCCTCTATCTAACCTGCTTTGTCCGGGATACAGTGTCAAGCCGATTTTTTTATATGCTTAAGAAGTTCAAATTAAAATTGAATATTGAAATAATTATTAAAGTAATACTAACCATCGAAGTCCACGGTACCAGAGCCGTCAGTGTCAATTTCAGCGATGATGCCGTCTAAGTCAGAGTTACTAAGTTTGTCGTCGAGTGCCGCAAGAATTTCCTTGAGGGTGGATGTAGTAATGTACCCGTTGCCTTCACGATCGTATAACCTGAAATTATTAAATAATTTGTTTGTAAATAATGTTGTATTAATAAATTTCATATTAGGCTGACGGGCGAGGAAATATAAAGCTTATTTAAAAAAAAAATCAGCTTCACGCTATATCCCGCGCACAGCAAGGCAAAGGGAACCTAGTATCAAGACACTCCGTTCCCCATTTTTCGCTGGATTCTGGAGGCATGGCGTGGTAAGTGGCGGAACTCAACGCAGCTCTTTGCCTCGACACCAGAGTGAAGAAATGAAAATGTAAATAAATATTTCATTTCCTCGAGTGGGGATCGAACCCACAACCGTCGCGTTACAGTCCCCTTGTGCCGCTGCGCCATGACGTCCTCGAAGCTTTTTTGTTTTATTTTATTATTTTTGAAGCTTTTGTCTTATTAGGTATAAGTATATATGTACGTAAATATTTTATTCAAACTTGTTTTTGAGATAAAGAATCTCCTGTTAAAAAGAGGGATTAATCATTTATACAGAAAAAAATCTTCTGTTACTTTATTACCTGAAAGCTTCTTTCAGTTCTTGTTGCATGGCTTCAGCGTCCTCTTCTTCTAAGAAGTGGGAGGCGATATTACAAAATCCATCGAAGTTGATTTTGCCAGTTCCTTTGGATATATAAATAATTTAGTTACAGCGAAAAAAAATCCCAATTAAAATTTAATCATTATTAATATATAATAAAATAAATACATTTCAATTTATTACTCGTATAGTTGCAATTTGTGCATCTAAATTTAAAGCATGTCCATGTGTGCACACGAATATTCACACAAACTTAAATAGAAGAGACGCGTTTCAAAGGTAATGGAATCTTGTGGAGACACTCGCACTAAAATAGACTCATTTATAACGATCGTGTGTAAAAATATTCGTGTATCTTTGAAGACGTCGTCGTGTAACAGATTTAATGATTAATGACACTTTGTAGTTTTATGAGGCTAATAAACTTTTTTGAAGTGGCAGGTCATTTTACTGACAGATTTTTTACTATGATTTATACTATAATTTTACTGACCTTCGGGATCATTTTCATCGATGAGAGCGTGGAGCTCGGAGTCGTCAAAAAGTTGACCCATGGTGTTCAGGATAGTTGAAATCTTAAGGACATCAATGTATCCCGATTTGGTGGTGTCGAACATTTGGAAGGCCTTGCGAAGCATGGCCATCTTTTGTTCATCATCAGAATCCTATGAATATTATAAGGAGAACCTTGCTATTACAGAAATTTAATAAAATCTAATGACAAGTAAAAATCAGAAAAGAAAAAAATATCATATCGCATTAAAATTATTCCCGAGTTTTTGTAAACCGTAAAAATAGATGAAAATTGGGCTTAAAATATTTCCAATGGACAGTTATAATTTTTGATATTAGCGAACAATCGTTGTACTTGAGTACTTATATTAATAAGTTCACTTAATTGTATAATAAACACTTTTCACAATATAACACAATGTAATATGTAACACGTTCAAATCCTCACCATGTTGTTTTTAGAAGTATAATAAGTTGTAACAAGAACCGAATCCGAGTGCGAGTGTTCTTACACTGGATTTTACATTCATGTACCACCCTTATTTATAGACCATTCCTCCGACGATGGAATACAAAAATAAGTAAAAATCAGCTACTGTCTTTTCTCGTGGTGATTCAATGACGTTTCACGCACACCGTCAGTCGGTGTTGATACGTCAGACGGTGAAAATATAGCAGGCGACGAAAACATTTGACTTTATTCATTTTTATAGAGCATTTTTATAAATCAAGATCTAGATATGTTTTTTTTATAATAACATAGTATTAAGATCCTCCGTTCCCTGTATTTGAGGCATTGTGTGTTGAGTAGCGGAACTCAACGCCGGCCTGGCTGACCGGCTGGCCTAAAAGAAAATATGATAAAATAATTCAAATATTGTTACATCAGTTGTATTCTGCGATTTAGTCGCCATTTACTGTTATACCCGAACTTAACACTTCAACATGCATATGTATATGCATATTATATTACAATAGTAATATAATAAACTATAGTTTATTAAACATTTACAACAACATAGCTGTACGAAACTCACGTGTACGAACTAAAACCGTTCCAGAAATCAAAAGGTATGCGTTTATTAGGCAATTTCCCGATTAAGAACAGGAAATTCCTTAGACCAGCCGTCGATTCACAACAATCCAATGAAAATATTACGCGTGGCGACGTCACACGCTGGAAGGACAGACGCCAGCGCCAGGAGTTATGTACCGTTTTGATGAAACTAACTTACAGCAATATACATATATTACATTGTTATTAGTAGTAGTAATTGACTATTTTAAATATTTTTTTTATTAAATATTTGAATAATTGTCAACGATATTACATATTTCATTTTATATATATTTGTTTATTTATTTATTAAACTAAAGCAAATAATAACCGTCACAATAAAATACATTTAAATTATACAAAATAAATTTTAATGCAAATAAAACAATGAAAAAAAAAAGTTTAGCAAAGTTGATGTTATACAGCATTAATTTGCCAACACTGGCGCGTGCAACGAGTTATACGCAGCGCCCGCGCAGATATAGAATGTCGGTGATCGACTATAATTTTTGTTTTCTCATACGACTCCGAGCGCCACAACGAGAACGTTAAGAACATGATTAACGCCCACGTGCTGAACCTATTCACAATGAGCTAAGAGAATGCGATTTCCGCATTTCTTTCTACTTCTTTGTATGTGTATTGAAATTAAAGAATATATTTAACATTTTAAAAAAATATTTATATTTATTATTTTTCATAAAAACGGAGAAAATTATATTAAAGTTGTTCTTTTGTATTGACATTAGAAACTTTTCACGCAATGTTTTAATTTCGATGGTAAATGGAGAACGGAGTATCTTGACACTAAATTCTGACTCCGTTCGGCATTTAAATTTAAAAAAAAAAAATCCTTCATACTATAATTTCCAGTGCGTTTAGGTAATTACTGTAAATAGCGTGACTTAGCTTATTCACAAATACTGAAAGATATCCGGAATATATTGGCTTCTTAGATTTACAAACTATTTCAGATTTATATGTGTGATGTTGAGGTATATTTTATTTATAACGATTCATCCAAACGTCGATATAACTGCTTGTGGGCGGATGGGCGGCTATTAGTTGGACTATCGCTTTCAATTCCATTCAGTGTTTTTATATCCTTGACACACTGACTTTGATATAAATAATAAGATTTTGAATTCGATGAAATATAGATTAAATATGTTTCCATAGATGTTTAGGTTTGCGGAATTTTACGCTTCTTCTGCTTACAGTTACATATGGTGTGTATAGATAATAATCGATTAATAAGCAAAAAAAAAAAACTCTTAGTACACTAGTTTTACAACTATTGCAAAAATCTTCAATATAAAAAATATATAAATTATTTTAATAACTAATAAAATATAAAATAATTGCCTAAAAAAATATTGAGTTTTGAAAATAAAAACAAAAACAAATCTTATTCATATATTATCAATCAAATATGTATTTAATCCGAAATTTTAACCTTCTCGTGCGGTACATATTACGTACACAAGCTTATATTAGCGAAATAGTTTCAAATTCATGCTTATTTCAAATATATATAACTTTGTAGCAACCAAATATGTGATTTATATCTTAGAAATAAATTAATCCATACAGACGCTTCATTTTGATTAAATTTATTAGTGTCAATGTATAATATAGAATGTGCGTTCGTGTTATATATGAGTAGTAGCGTGTTAAACGTTATAATCAATAATAGATCGGTCAATGTCAGAATAGATGCCTATTAATTATACGAGAATGCATTCGCTATCTATTATTACTCACTGCACAGATCACACAATAGTATATTACTAGCTAAACCTTTCACTTTGCTCGTATTTCACTTAAAGTAAAAAAAAAGTTATTTATAACATAATATTAAAGTTTTTTTTAAAGATTTATTTGGATATTGTGTGTTAATTTTTTTATTTGCGATTTAAATTTAGTCTTTTAATAATCTTTTCTTTTGGTTTTTACTGCTTTGCAGAGCGTTGGCCGTGTAACGTTTAGAGAACAGTTGTTTTCAATTATGATGACGTGTTGCATATTTACCTATAATTAATCTTATGATTAAATTTTCTTAAAATATACACTTTAAAATTTCTAAGTTTGTTTTGTGACAAAATTATACCTAATGTCGCATATTTCTGAAATGTAGTCATATTATTTATCAAATATCTTTAGAAGGGCCGTGTTAATTATAGGTGTTAAATCACTGGTTTCCTGCACGCTCCAAGGTAAGTTATAAAGAGAAACTGTCTAGGAATATGCCAACAAGATGAAACACTGTCTTAGATGTATTTCTCTTAAATGAAATTCAACTATTTACTATATTCATTTTAACCCAAAATAACGCCAAAATTTTAACGGTTCGTTTCTGGGATTTGAATCATAGTTGTCAATGGAGCGGAAAATATAACTTTATTTTGGCACTGACCGATACAATTTTCCTTGCAAGTATTTACTTGTGGGATCTGGATGCCAAATGCAAATTAATTCTTTAAATAGGTCCTATGATGAATGGCTTGCATTTTGCGTTTATATATAATAAATACTATACTCAATAAGTGTTTGTGTGTATGAGATATAATTAATCGTTAAATATTGTCGCAGTCGCCTACAACATCGTTATAGATTTAATTTGGACAAGTGTTCAACATGGCAACGGTACAAGAGACCTAATGAGCAAAACGGTTGTTATATCTACAGATGAATATTTCATCAGTAACGAGGTTCTGCAGTTGATTTTATCGTGGTGTGTTCTGATGATATCACCAAAGGATGTTTATTGCCACTGTCATAATAATGTCTCATACTTACATTTATGAATTGGCATGTGTAAGGTGCGGACGACTTTATTCTTAGTAAATGCCAAATTAATGCCAAAGTATTAATAAAGATAATAAAGAGTTAATATTTAATTAAATATTTATGTTTAGTTTAACTAAACGAAATTAGATTTTTTTTTATATAAAAATCTGCTTTACGTATCCCGTAAAGCAGATTTGTGAGTCGCTGCCGAGCTATATAATTATTTTATTTGTTTGAGTTGTAAGTATTTTCACGAGTAGGCACTCTCACACGAGAAAAATTCTAGAATACAAAAAGGCCTCTTATAAACTGAATTACGCTTCATTTTATTAACACTTTTTAAGCTCAGTGTTACGTGCTTTACAGTACTCCATTATGATCTATGTGGATTAAAATTATAATCTTGGACTTACCCTGGATAAGGATTCATCAAAAAAAGTATATACATACAGCAATCGCAATAACTACAAAAAGTATTAAATGAAGTTTCTTTTTTTTTTTTTAAAAACTATAGAATTTCTGTAGAAAAAAGATTTAAGAAAGTATAAAATATGTTACGGAAGCCTTGTAATCAACTGTAAAATATTTTTGTTTGTATTCTAGTCGTTGTCACTTCAGTGACCGATGGTTTTTAAATTTTGTGCGATGAAAATAGGGAAAGCGTAACACAGTTATAAAATATTTGGAACTGTTCCAAAAATAATGATAGAAAATCGAAAAATAGTTGTAAAAAATTTTCATTGTGTTGTATGTTCTTAAGCTGGATTTTTTTAAAATGCATTATGAAATTCATAGATTTGGATCTATAATATAGTATATTAATCTTAATAGGATAGGTAGACTAAAAATTTTAATTATATTGAATAATCTTCACGCTGTATCCCGTACAAAGCAGGATAGGCAGAAGGAAACTAGTGTTAAGACACTGTTTCCCATTTTCCACCGAATTCTGAAGGCATTGCGTGTTAAGTGACGAAAATCAATGTCGCCCTTTGCTTCCACACAAAAGCGAAGAAATGAAAATATAAATTAATATTTAATTTTCTCCAATGTGGATCGAACCCACAACCACGTTTACAGCGTGTATTTTATGGTAATATAGCTTATACTACAGAATAACATGTAGGCTAAATAAGACAAATTTTTATATAATATTAAATTTTTGAGAGTATTAATTAAACGTATTTTACTAACGAATGGAAATATAAACTAATAAAACTTTAGCAAGACAAACATTGAGACTGTGTGAACTAAGTGTATGAATAACTAAATAAAATTACTTAATATATTAAATTTTATTTTACTCATTCTACCAAATTACAAAAATAAATATTAACAAATGGACAACAAATATAACAACTCTAACATTATTCATATAACTTTTCATCAGAATCTATCTTTAACGGCTTAAATATAATATTAAATATGTTCGAAAATCTTTTTTTTGGCATCTTTAGCAGAGAATGTGGTTTTGTGTTTGAAATATCTTCTATAATTTCGTCACTGTCATTATTTTGAAGATTATCTATAGAGCTGACGAGGTATGTATTATAATTGGAATTTGAATCTAATGATGTTTTATCAAACAAATTATCATTTTCTTTATAATCCGTAGTAATTTCGTGATTTAACTCAGGAGTTATGTATATATTGTTATTTATGACCTGAACATCTTCCAGTTCTTCTTCTTTATCCATATCATCTTTTATTACGTCTTGAGTCTTATATTTTTGATACTTGTTTTCTTCTCTTTTAGCGGCATATTCACTTTTTTTCCCGTATGCTTTCTTTTTTGATTTATAATCAAATGTTTTTTTACTAAATTCGGGCCGTATTGCCGAAGTTAACAATCCATTGGGAGCTTCATAAGCAAAATGGGTAGACTGCCACGTTTCACTATTTGAATTCGAATCATATGTGTTAATAGGTCTACCACTTTTATTGGCAGAAGTAGATTCAGATTTATGTATTATTACAATATCTTTGACTAAAGCATTAGGAAGGTTAAAAAGTTGTTGCACTTCAATGTCCAAATCAAGAGGGAAACCAAGCGAATAGATTGCGTCATAATTTATTTCCATATTCGTTGTTGACCCACCTCGAGTAGGTTTCATATAAGGGGAAATAAACACAAAAACGTGTAACGGTAATCCTTCTGGAGTACCTTTGGGCAAAATTAAACGAGATGGAAATTGAATTTGGGACCAAATTGATTTTGAAGGTAAAGTGTCTACTCCAAATTCAGCATCTGAAATTCTTTTACGAATAGTTTCCAAAGAAACTAAATCATCTGATAGTTTCATCATGTCATGTGATGATCTAGTTATAACATTAGAACCGATTTTTAAATTATATTCAAAACAATCCAATAACATTAACATATTTTTCTTTTCAATCAACTGGCCCGGCATCATTTTTGGACCAACGTACACTCTCACTAAAGCTTTTTGCGCAACAAATGATGTAACGCTGATCTTAAAAGCGAATGGTTTGCTGCTTAATCTCGATTGACTAATCTTTACTTGAAATTTAGTGTCCTCATTTTCCGTTTTTAAAGCATTAGTGACATCAAACTCGAATTTTTCAAAACTAGTCATCATTTTTTTTATTTCTATATTTTGTACTTCCACTCCAGGAAAATAGAGTTGGTCTCTAGTGTAGCCAGGCAAGACTTGTAGAGCGTTATCAACAATATCGATAATTTTTTTATTCAACTTCCAAAATAGAGGATCTCGTACAGTTGTCATAAAATGTTCAAGGACTGAAGGTTCACTGAAAAGTAAAAGTATTTATAAGTATACAAGATCAATAGCTGTTTTTCAATATGTTATACTTAATTCGACATATTGTTATAAAATATTTGCTGTTAGTGTTAGGTAGATAAATAATTCTAGATAAAGATTAATAGTATATTAATAGAATGATCTTGATAGACAAAGATAAGATTAAGTTATGTTTTTATGTGGAATCTTGTCATTCTTACATATAAATCGGGCTAGAAAAAGAGAAAACGACTAACGTACCTTGTATCAATCTTTTCACCACTCAACAATTTGAAAGCCAGTTTTTCATAACTATTTTCTCCTATTATTAAAATCTCCATTAAATTATCAACAATTTCAGATTTTTTATAACCTCCATCTCTCTGTAAATATTTAAACTTTTCATAATCATTTAAGAATTAAGCACATTATAAAAATATAAAAAAATGAGTATTTTATTTACCATGTGAAGGACCACGGTAGGAATATTATTTTCAATATTTTTCAATAGCCGTATTGTCTCAATGTCACCGTTAGTCGATGACCGAGTAAAGTCTTTACCATTTGAATATATAAGCATAGGATCATAAGAATACATATCACTCAGATTATCCCAATCGATGCCTTCCAATTCGGGTAAACCATTTGAATACCTTTCTAGATTATAACGCGCCATCATCTGCTTAATTACATGATATAGAGATTCTCCATTACTATTTGAGTATCGTGAGTTACTACTCCAATTGATAATTTTCATTTTTTTCCAAAAATAAAAGGAATTTAGACCAATGTCTTCGTGAAAGTAAGCCAACTTGTCGTCAATATCATCGTAAAAGTTAGTTGTATAATTCACATCTAATATGTAAGAATTGCCGACGTTACGAACGTAATCACTTAAATCTGTCATGCCATTTCTTATAACTGATGACGCTTTTAAAATAAAATCTTTTCTAACGAAATAATTCGGTAACAATTCGTAGGGTGCTGGTATCGATATTTTTTCAGTATCTCGTCTATTTAAAATTGCAAGATATATAGCGTCGACGAACAGTCCACAATTT
The DNA here is from genome assembly GCA_037355905.1 of Heliconius aoede. Classification (NCBI taxonomy): domain Eukaryota; kingdom Metazoa; phylum Arthropoda; class Insecta; order Lepidoptera; family Nymphalidae; genus Heliconius; species Heliconius aoede. Next base: position 250,868 of record JBAIZZ010000067.1, on the reverse strand, counting down.
ACATTCTGACGCGCCCAGCAAGCTGCTTTATAAAATGTATCAAAATCTTTAGCGTAGAAAAGCACCTCGTATATAATTTTAAGCTCATCAAAATGTTCTACATTATATTCTGAAAATATTTCGCCTCTTCGCAATAAACCTTTACTAGCTTTTAAATTCTGCAAATTGTCTATAACATTTGGATCCTACAAAACAGAAAAAAATAATTAACTTTAATCACAATTTTTTCTGAATAGAATAGTAAAGTTTATTTTTAGGTCATAGTAAAAATACCTATACATTACCAAATATATTCCATTATAAGGATCTAATTTGAACTGTTCACTTAATCGCGCTATTACAGGGTCAGCACTTTCTTCACAAATATTTTCAAATAATGGCAGGAGCAATTTTTGTATGTTAACCCATCCAACTGGTACTGTAAACAATTGAAAAATATGCATATTAATAAATTAAAAATTTTTTTTTCTCTTCATCTTCGGAATATCCACTCTCAATCTAACCCACGCTCCTTAAATATAAAATGCTTTCAGCTGAACGTTATTTGTTATTCAGATACGAAAAAGAAACGAAAAATATATGTTTATATAATTTTATAATAGTTAATTTTAATATTATTTAAGTTTATCTCTATCACTTATGATTAAATAAAAAAACAATAAAAAGAAAATTATATTGAGAAAAGACAAATTATCCTTACCAGGACTCGTATCGATCGACGATGTCGGATCTTGTATAACGTATCCCCTAACTTGCTGTACTAGCACAACTAAAAATAATATTATCTCTCTCATTTTGAATTGACTAATGAATATCTTCAAAATGTGTCATTCATTTTATACTATTTTATAAAATACTCGTAGTTCACTGACACTATTCGTTTCAATTACGAAACGATAAGTGGTTGAACGCACTAATAAATGCCATGACAAAATTATTACATTGAAATGACAAATTTTATTAGGTCGATAATCCTCTTTGTTTACAATAATTAAAAGTATTATTATATTTATTTTATACAATATTAATAACTCAATTGTGCTGCAACTACGTACGTAAGATATGTATATTTGTA
>JBAIZZ010000067.1:209524-249783 GCA_037355905.1 Heliconius aoede | reverse complement strand
ATTCATTCATTTTATTTTATAAACTTAAATACAATTCATCAATTTCTACACAGTGAACATAAATACACATAATTACATACATACATACATACAGATTATAAATATCATTATATTATATTTTAATTATTTTTGTTCAAAAATCGTAAACGTGGGTGTCGCGGTCCATTTTCTTAACGATGTCTACATCAACAAAGTAATCATCATATAAGTTGACAGTTTTGTCAAGCATGTCGTAGGTTCTCAGCACATAACGGTTCCAACGGGTTTTCATTTCACAAACTTGCTTTTTGTGGTAAATGACGACATCTACAAACTTCATGTTAGGTGTGAAGAATTTAGTAAGGTCGATGGTGCGGTCGAATGGGAAACCGAGAGGCATCTTGTCGAGAAGCACTGTTGATCTGAAGTCGACAACCATGTCTTTGCGAGTTGTGTCCAAGATAGAAACATCCATGTTATCGATTAATTTTAGTGGAGTGACGATGACATAGAGCCACATTTTCAAACCTCCAACGAGACCTTTCGGTAAGAGAAGCCTAGTTGGGAAACCGGTGTGGTAGTTTCTGAAGTCTTTGATCAATAGATCCTTCATATCGGTGATAGTATCCATGGTCTTCCAAAGATCACGAGTCATGACGCGATCGCGTATAAGGTTATGCATGTCGATGGAATTTCTTACAATAGTGTTCTTGCCAGTGATTAGCTTGTAAAGGAAGGAATCGATTTCGACGAAGTTGAGACGGTTCCTATTGATATCCATCAAGCGCCACATGTGGTCCATTTTAGGTCCTAAGAACATTCTTACGACACAATCAACAGCCTTGTCGGATTGTATATCGACTACTACTTTGAATGGATCATGATTAAGACGGCGCTTGCGCACAAAGAATATCATATCAGCTGTAGTCTTTTTAACTTCATCGTCGGTTAAAGTTACGGCGTTGGTCATATCCATTAAATAGTCTTCGAAGTATGTGACGAGTTTATCTACTACAACGTTGTCGATCTTAACACCGGAGAAGAAAAGATCTTCATGAGTGTAACTCGGCAGGCGCAATTTGAATAGCATCAAGAAGTGGCACAAGCGTTTTTGTAACTGGTAGAAAACTGGATCACGGAGAGCAGTTTGGTAACTGTCCAATACACTGGGTACAACGAAGTATCTACAAAAAGAGAAGTTAATTAATACTTATGACATTAGTAGCTCAAATTTTGAATAGTTTTCTTTTATGGAATTCAAAATGTACAATGTAATTATTACAGAATATTCTTACTTGTCTGATGTCATTGTGTTAAGACCAATTGCAGCCTTCATTAAAACAAGTAAGTAGCGATATGCATCGACGTGAACTTTGGAAACATCAACCTTGTCAATTGTACCGTAAATTAATTTGCCTAGCATTTCAATGTCGTCGTATTTGGTAATTTCTAGTCTCATTCCATTAATCTGGAAAACGTAATAAATTAATGTACAGTATTTGAAATATCATTGACTAATATAGTAAAATAAACAAGTATAATAAAACAATATATTTACTTCAATGTATCCCTTTATGATGGCTTCGTTAATGATTTTCTCATAGTCCATAGCAAGCCTTATCACATCGAGGTTCTTGTTATCAGCAAGAACATAATTATTAAGCCTTACTGGTAGTTGAACACCATTGTGAAGCATCATCCAAGGCCAGTAACCTTTCCTAATATCTTTGTTCCAGGAGAAGACAGAAATATCTCCAAGACCGTTTGACAGACGCTCTAAGTAGTATCTGGCCAAGATTTGTTGGTAGACGTACATTGTAATTTCCCATCTTCTGAACATGAGTCTATGATTAATTACATCATCTTTCATCCAGAAGGGATAGTCAATGTGGAAGTAGTAGTAATAAGTGTTTAGATCTATGTCTTCCGTAAAGTATCTGAGTTTGTCATCATCGTTAAGGTAAACGCGTTTGTCATAAACATTTTCATCAATAATGTAGATGCCCTTTTCTGTTTTCTTGATTCCGTAGAATTCACATAATTTCTTGTCCAGTAGTCCCTTTCTCATTTTGAGCAAATAAGCCTTTTGGATTACATCAGCACGGACGAAGTAGAATGGGTAGATTTCATATGGAGCAGGAAGAATAATTCCTTTGCAATCTTCACGATGTCTTACAGCGACCGTAAGGGCGTATACGAACATACCCTCGTTAAGGTAGAGACGCATCCAGCAAGCGGTCTTGATGAATGTGGTAAAGTCCTTAGCATAGTAGAGCATATGGAACATTTTGACGACTTCCTTCATTTGACGATCAACATGAAGAGTGAAGATTTCTCCACGTGGTAAAAAGCCAAATTTCAGGTGTCCCAGGAACGATTTAACTACATCTTGCTTCTGTAAAGTATAATTAAGCGATTATTACCAGGGAACTTTTAAAATATATACAGTATATATGCAGTACAATTCTCAGATAAAGATGTGGTTACCGTGTAAAGTTCGACGTTGTTTTCTATTTTAAAGTTCATGCCGATGTCTTCTATTTCTTTGTACATGACCGGGTCCATAATGTGGTTCAGCAACTTCATGATGATCATTTGACGTTGCTTGATATCCATACTAACTGAGAAGAAAAATAATTTGATTTAAATTCTCAAATATTTTTTTAAGTTTGTTCAACACGCATTGACTTGAATTCTATTGTAAAGCAGAGAAAAAAATCTCTGACACTAAGTTGCCTTTGTCTATCCCGCTACATGCGGGATAAAGAGTGAAGTTGAAAAAAATATATATTAAATAGAAATATCTTACCGATTGTATGGTCATCGTAAACCACATGGGCTGCGGACAAAGCCGCAAGCCCTAGCACTAAGCAGATGACTGTCTTCATCTTTCACGCTTCAGCGCAGACTAAAGATGCATTCAATTTTCTCCCATTTTATACCACAACTTAACTGACTCTTCTGACCTTTTTCAAACTTAACATTGTATCGTTGTTTGTTTCAGATATGGAGGTGTTGTTCATAAAGACTATTTAGGTGAAAAGTTATCATTAATTGGTGAAAGTGTTCATATTGACTTGCGATAAGAAAATATCAATAAAAATATAAGCTTTTGTGGCTGTATATTTTATGATTACGCGTTGCTATCAGCAGTCTTTATTTGTGTACTAGTGTGTAAAGAACAGTCGTGGAGTTAAGATGCCATTCGTTACCTCTTATTTAAAATTTATTGCACTAGATACTAATTATATTAATATTATTTCGTAATTCATATAGGATATATATTTTTTAAATTTAGTAAAATAACAACAATACTAAAAATAAGCTATAAATGCTTCTACAAAGAGAGGGATGTAATTAAAAATATTTTTTTAGTTGTTTATGGACTTTTCAACGTAATATAGTTCGAACGTACAACACGTTGCGTTAATGAGTGCCCCTTTGTTTAATATTACAGATTGAAAATAAAACTGTGTACATTATATTTCAATCCATTACTTTTTGAATATTAATTCTCTTTTTATACATTAAATCTTTGTAAATATTAAGGTTACAATTTTTAACGCAAATGCAAATGCAAATTCGTTTGAATGGACTATAAAAATTTTTACATAAATTCTAATTATATCAGTACTCCCCCACAGTCCTCTATGAACCTCTTTGTCTTTCAGCTTCCTAGTCCTGCCAGTTATGTCATGTGTAGTTTATGTGTACAATTTATATATTTTATAAGTTTCAACAATATAATCGTGGCCAGTCATGGCGCAAGCGCATAAGCGTGTGTCCGTAAATGCGATAGGCTGTGGGTTCGATACCCGTTCCAGAAAATTAATTACTTAATATTTAAATTTCATTGCTCTGACACTTTGTTTTGCTTCGCAAAACATGCCGTTGAGTTCCGATACTTAACAGGCAATGCTTCCAGAATTTAGCGGAAAATGGGAAATGGAGTGTCTTAACACTAGGCTCCCTCTGTCTACCCTGCTACATGTGGGATGCAGTGTAAAACTAATTTTAAAATATAATATTGTAAACTTTAATTTGCTCAACTATTTGCTACATATAGCTACAAGAAAAAAATGAATAAATTAATCTTTGTTGCGATTCTCTAATGTTAATTCTCAAATTTTGTTAAACTACCTTAGATTTATTTAATATAATTTACAATAGTAATTGATTGCACTTTAAAGGTAAATTTTTAATCTTACTTTTTCTGATCATATGAGTTTTTATCAATCGATATTGATATTTTTTGAAAGATTAAATAAAATAAATGAATCTAATTTATTAAAAATAAAAAATAAAACATAGGAAAATAATTTATGTTTTTTTCTACAAAAGAAAAGAAAATTCTATATATAAAATTCGTTGTCGTTGTTCGTCGTCACGGTGTCCCTGCTCCATGAATGACCTCTTCAAATTAAGTTCAAAATTGGATAGTCCACTCACTTTAGGATATTGTTTTTAATTTCAAATTAAGATTTTAATTTCAAATTTAATTTTTTATTTTATTTTATTTAATTTGAAATTAAAATTTTACTTGCATGAATTTTAGGTATAAAAATACGAATTAAAAGCTGAAATGTACGAAACTTTGAATTGATGAAGTTTTTTTTTTTTATGGAAAAGGACAAGTTTGATGGTTTTTTTTATTGATGACTTTTTAATTGCTGTATTTCAGCTATGGAACAACTGTAATAAGCATTAGATGCATAAGCATATTATTAAATTAAAATAAAAACATATTTATAACTTCACGCTACATGCGTGCAGCAGGGTAGGCAGACAAAGCTCAGCGTTAAGACACTCCTCCACGCTTACCTCCGAATTCTGGAGGCATTGAGTGTTGAAAGATAGAACTTATCGCCACGCTTTGCCTCGACACCAGAGCGAAGGGATGAAAATATTAAATATTATTTTCCTCGTGTGCGAAACGAATCCACAACTTGTCGAAATTACAGTCACGCGCTTGCGCCCCATAGCCACGACTTCGACTCACAATTTTTTGTGCGTTTGTTTACGCTAAGTTCAGAATCGGCTTAACCGATTTAAGTGCAGTTCTATATTAAGGCAAACTTCCCTTAACGCTTTAAAAACTCAATTCAAGTATTCGGATCGAATAAATTGATACAAAATATATTTTTTTGAATTGGTTGAAATTTTCGTTTTCAATGTACGAATATAGTCGTTAAAATACAATTTTAATAGAATACGGAGCGGGCCCAGTCGAGAGCTGGTTGCTAGCCTTCAAATTTTCTGATATCCAACAAAACATTGTGTTTTTAAACAAACAAAGTTTTGTTTTTTTACAAGTAAAAAAACAAACTTAAAACATATAGTGTGGAAATATGCGTTTTTTGTGATATAAATGGCCATATCGTTTTTTTTAAGTAAATAAAGGTAGACTTTTTTTTCAGAAAATAATGGGCCATAGATTTCAGTATATAGTTTGATCGATATCTCCAAACGTTTTCGAGATAAACAATTATAAACTATCCAATTTGTTGTCCATTAGTCTGTACAACAAAGTGATCTTACAAGGGTTCTTTTTCTCCTTAAAATGTACGGAACCCCTTAAAACACAAAATATTTTCTCAAATCGTGGCGCAGGGACTCAAAGTGTGACTGTGAACGCGACTGGTTGTGAGTTCGATGTCCACTCGAGGAAATGAAATATTTATTTTAATTTATATTTCCATTTCTTCCATCTGGTGTCGAGCAGCGCGGGATTTGGATCAACACGCAATGCTTCTACAATTCGGCGGAAAGAGGGGAACGGAGTGTTTAAATATTATATTCCCTTTGCCTACCCTGCTGTGTGTGGGATACAGTGTGAAGCTGATTTTATTTTATGTTCTCTCAAGATTGATAGTATAGAACCAAATTAATTTGTAATGATTCACTTTCTTTACTTCACGGAAATACGGGGAGACACCTCTTAATATAAAAATTAAGAGCTGCTCCTTTAAAAGGCATATTTTTTCGGTGTCCAGAACAATAATTTCAATATAATTTTAAAAATGTTTTTTTATAACTTTTCAATTTCTGATGGTACATTAACACTTTGTAGCATTAAATCTAACATTTGTAGGGAAATATTTAATAATAACAAAGTTTAGAAAATCATAAATATTTATTTATTCACTCATTGAAACCATTGTAAATGGTTGTGCAGACTTATTTACGTTCTAAGTTATACATCAATAATGTCAACAACGTCTGTGTCGATTTTGGTGTGTACGTCAAGATCAGTGAAATAGTTATTTACCATTGTCATTTGGTTGACGTAGCCGTAATCTTTAAGCACGAAGCGATTCCAGCGAGTCTTCATGTCGCAAACGAGAGATTTGTGGAAGATCATGACATCCAAGAATTTCATGTTAGGTGTAAAGAACTTGGTGTAATCAATGTAACGGTCGAATGGGAAACCGAGAGGCATTTTGTCAAGAAGGACTGTAGACCTAAAATCTACGAATAAGTCTTTGCGGTTCATGTCGAGCATGGACATGTCAATGTTGTCCACTGGTTTCAGTGGAGTTACGATAACGTAAAGCATCATCTTCATTCCACCGATACGACCTTTAGGCAAAAGTAGCCTTACTGGGAAGCCAGTGTGGAAGTTCCTTAGACCTTTAACCATCATGTCTCTGAAGTCAGTCATGGTATCAAGTTTCTTCCAGAGATCGTTAGTCATAATACGATCGCGGACTATGTTATGCATATCTATACTCTTTCTGACTATTGTATTTTTGCCTGTTGTAAGTTTGTATAAGAATGAGTCAAGCTCGACAAAGTTGAGACGGTTCTTATTGAGATCAATCAAACGACCAACAACGTCATATTTGGGTCCCAAGAACATTCTTACGACACAATCGACTGTCTTGTCCGACACAATATCCATTGTCACTTGGAATGGTTGATGGTTCAGACGACGCTTGCGTACAAGGAATACCATGTCGCTAGTGGATTTTTTGAGTTCTTGGTCTGTCCATGTGACCGCATTAGTCATATCCATTAAGTAATCGTCAAAGTAAGTTACAAGTTTGTCAACAACTATATTGTCGATTTTAACACCGGGGAAGTACATATCTTCGTGAGTGTAAGAAGGCAGACGCCTCTTGAATAGAATGAGTAAGTTGCATATACGTTTTTGTAATTGGTAGAAGACTGGATCACGCAGGGCAGTTTGGTAACTGTCTAAGATAGAAGGCATGACGAAGTATCTGAAACAATATAAACACAAATTATCTATGTTGTTAGTTTGGCTTAATCTAAACATACTCTACCTAAAGGTTCGGCCTGTATAAAATATTAATATTTCACTAAAAACTTACGTGTCAGAAGTTAGTGTATCGAGACCAATAACTGCCTTCATTAACACTAACATGTAACGGTAAGCATCTACTTGAATTCTTGTCAAATCCATCTTTTCAATAGTGCCGTATACAAGCCTTCCAATAACTTCGATGTCCTTAGATTTGGTTAGGTCAAGTCTGATACCATTAATCTGTAAAGAATTTATATTAATATATTTATTGGATATACTTAAGAAAATGTTACGTAATATACAACAAGAAAACTGTAAGAACCTCAATATATCCTTTCATAATTGCTTCAGTAATAATTATTTCATAGTCTTGTACCAGTGCAGTGATGCGTACGTCGTTTTGTCCCACATGGTTGTTAAGCCTGACGGGTAATTGTACACCATTGTGAAGGATCATCCAAGGCCAGTATCCCTTTGTTAATAACTTATTCCACGAAAAGTCAACGATTTCACCAAGATCGTTGGAGAGGCGTTCTAAATAATATCTAGCTAAAATCTGTTGGTAGACGTAGAAAGTTAGCTCCCAACGTCTCATCATCATCATCTTGTTGGACATCATGTCATCTTTCATCCAGAAAGGAAAATCAATATGGAAGTAGTAGTAGTAAGTGTTAAGATCAATATCCTCCGTAAAGTACCTGAGTCTGTCTTCATCATTTAAGTAAACTCGCGTATCGTACACGTTCTCATCGATAATGTATATTTCTTTGTCAGTTTTCTTAATGCCATAGAAGTCACATAGCTTCATATCTAGAAGGCCCTTCTTCATTTTAAGGAGGTAAGCCTTTTGAATAACATCAGCACGCACGTAGTAGAATGGGTAGATTTCATAAGGAGGTGGAAGAATAATTCCCTTGCAGTCCTCACGATGTCTTACAGCGACCGTAAGAGCATATACAAACATACCCTCGTTAAGGTAGAGACGCATCCAGCAAGCGGTCTTGATAAAGGTGGTAAAGTCCTTAGCGTAGTAGAGCATATGGAACATCGTAACAACTTCTTTCATTTGCCGATCGATGTGGATTGTGAAAACTTCACCACGCGGCAAGAAGCCAATTTTCAAGTTATCAAGGAATACTTTGACGACATCTTGTTTCTGTAATAAGAATAATTATCGATTTAGATAGTTTTATTTAAGAAAATTTAGTTTATAGTTAAAAAAAATATGTTTTCAACTTACAACATAAAGATCAAGATTAGTTTCGATTTTGAAGTTTTTGCCGAGGTCTTCAACGTCCTTGTACATGACTGGTCCCATCACATTATTAAGCAGTTTGAGAATGAAGAACTGCTTTTGCTTTACATCCATATCCACTGAAGAAAAAAAAATTTCAATGATGATAGAAACGATTATTTAATTACTTATATCACCAGGTCAGTTGTGGCGCAGGGGCACAAATTGTGACTGTAAAATCGGCTGATTGTGGGTTCGGGACAAAAGTGAAGAATGAAGTGTCTTAACACTAGGTTCTTTCTGCCTACCCTACGTTTGCGGGATACAGCGTGAAGCTTTTATTACATAAGTTTTTATATATATTTTACTTTCTCCTTCATAAAATTGTACATTTTGCAATTATAATGTTATTATTAAAAATATACTAAATTATAATTTACATTAGAAAAATAGACTAGAGACGTAATTAAAAAAAAAATCTACCAATCTTACCGATAGTTTCATCGGTGATATCGGGACGGGCTGCGGCAATAGCCGCTAACCCTATGACAAAGCACACTACCGCCTTCATAGTGCTGCTGACGAACTGTGCAGCTTCAGTAAAGTAGACCTATTATATACCTTTTCATGTTGACCCTACTTGACATTAACGATCGTAAGTTTTTTGATAATACATTAATTTATTCATCTTAAAGAGTACTGATAAGTTATCAGTGAAGGAAAGTAGCTTTTTCGTGCATTAAGTGCATTTATTTTTATGATCAAGAATGCATCTCTCCTGTTCATATTTGAGGTAAGCCGGTGGAACGTAGTAATTAAGTGATTTTCCAGTTTAGTTCCCCCTATATTCTTCCTAAATACGATCCTACGAAACGATATATAATTTTATAGTTATTCCACACTTAGGAAAGAAAAAATCAATAAAGCTATCCACAGTGCTTGGAAGGTTTTCAAGTGACGCGGGTTCAAATCCAGCTACGTTCTAATGTTTATACGTTTTCTAAATGAGAACGAAATACGATTGATATCGTTCAATGGTGTAATTCTATTTAGTATATAACTTTTAGCAGCAGAGAAAACCAAAGTTACATTTTCCGATTTGTGTCCTATTTTATTATTTTTTTTTATTATGAACAATTTAAAAGGTGTAGTTTATTTAAAGAGACTTAGCGCTTTTATTTAACGTATATTTTAATTTTGCTTCACGCTGTATTTCGGAAGCAGAGAACCTAGTTCTAGGAATCTCGGTTTCCGATTTTCCGTCTAATTTCCAAGTTGAGTAGAGTGGTGGAACTTAACGCCATGCGTGGTTTTATAGCCCTTTCAGCCAAATGCTCCCCCACGACAGCACCAACCTAATTAATTTATAATGTGAAATATTTGTATTAAGATAATATATTTTAAGACTAGGTTCCCTCTGCCTACCCTGCTGTGTACGGGATACAGGGTGGAGCTGATTTTTTAAATATGATCTGAAAAATTCAAAGTGCAAATTTAAAATTAGGTACAATAAGCACTTCATATCAGTTTTCCTAAGGAAATACTTTTACATACATAAAAATAGAAAAAAAAATTAAATTATAATTGCATATAATAATATTTTTTTTATCAAGCAAGAATGTTACTGATAAATGCAAAAGTAGCTGTGTGACATTGTATTGCAAATAAATGACGCACACGTTGTTTGTTGCAGTTAACGCAGAAAATAAAAACAAAGTGATCGTTTTGTTATTAAGTTCAGAGTAAAAAAACATCGTATAGAGTATCAATATATTATCGTTAATAAGCTTCAATTATATAATGAAATATAATATAGTGAGTCGAACTCGCGCAGCAAGAGCTACGTAACAATTTTACAAACATGCAAATAGTAATATACTAGATAAACATATATTTTTAAATAAAGCTTACCTAATAAAATTCAATAACTGACCTGACGTAATGTTTATTTAACATACTACATATCACTGATAATTTTGATATATAATTAAATAATATATAATTAAATATTCAAAATGGGTAAAAATTCTAGAGAAAACCTATACCACTCTGGTCACATTATTTGACGACTTAGAAATAAGACTGCGGGAAAACCCACATACATTATTTATCGAGATTTAAAACCAAAACTTTATGGTTTACTTATAAATGTTCATAATGCGACCTAATGGAAATTGTAACTGTAGATTGAGCATTCGTAAATTAAGCTCTTATTTCGTATTTATATTAAAAATAGTTTCTACATCACCTTATCAGCGTCAAGCTGTCTCCGGGACACAGCAGGAGGCAGAGAGAGTTAATACACTTCGTTATACATTTTCCGTTGAATTCTAGGGCGGAACTTAACGCTGGGCTTATATTTTGGTGCCAAAGTACAAATAAACCATAAAAAATAATTAAATAATAAAAATATTAAATAATATTAATTAATCCTTTCGAGATTCGAGTTACAGTCACACCTTTGTGCCCCTGCGCCACTACCTAGTCTAGTTTCTCTAGGCCTCTAAATTTCTACATTAGCTATTGATTAAGTTTATAACAAATATTTAATGGCCACCATGCCCCAGTCGAACAATATATTATGGTATGGTTAAGAGTTCGATTCCGGCTCAGGTGAATAATAATTTTTCAAAATTAAATTACTCTGCTAGGGTGTATCCCTAAGCGTGAAGCTAAGTCAAGTTAAGTTAAAAATTTAAAAAAAATCGTATACACGTAAATATTAAAGAAGACATGAAAAACAGTACAATTTCGTTACTGTATTTTGAAAAATTACAAAACTATAGATTAATAGGTCGCAGGGTTGTACATGACGACCTAATAACATGGATAAGAGGAGAACGTATCGATGACTTTGCAAGTGCAATGACCGTAATCACCAAGTCATAATCTATTTTAAATCTACCTTACTTTGATTTGATTTTTTTATATAATATATATTTACTTATTTGATATAAATTTAGCACATTTTGCTGTTCATGCCTTTTAAGGAAAAAAGGAATCCTTATAAGACCACTTTGTTGTCCGTTCGTCCGTATGCCTGTCTGTCGGTCCGTCAAGCCTTTATCTCACGAACGCTTGTAGACAAGTGAGGTATCAGATTAAAGGGCTTTGCCTGAGATTTTCTTCAATTACAGAAAAATCTCGAAACCTCCAATTTTTGTACGGAACCCAAATCAACACACACTATATCATTACAGTATGTCGCTGCTATAGTTCCAATTTAGTTTCCACTACCATCACCCGCACGTACTCCACCAGGTACGTGATACGTGGTATGTTTAACTTATTAATATTATGATAAAAATGTCTCCTACAACGTAGATGGTTAGAACAACATACTTTAATGGATATAATCGAGACTTCTTTCTTGTATTTTTTGTTAAAAAAATATTCTTATTAGATAGATATTTATAGATTTTTCAACATTGTTTCTATTAATAGAATGTAGCTAACGTATTACGGTATCGTGACAGAATAAGGAAGTGTTTGACCGCACATATGATGTTTTTGGGTTCGATTCCAGACAAAGTGCTTAATAAATAAACAAAAGGGAATAATTTATATTATATTATTTTTTTAATGTTTTCATTTCTTTGCTCTGGATGGCACTAAGGTAAAAACTTAGCTTCACAGCTTCACGCTGTGTCCCGCACACAGCAGGGTAGGTTGAGGGTACCTCGGTATTAAGACACTCCGTTCCCCACTTTCTGCTGAATTCAGGGGGCATCGCGTGTTGAGTGGCATAACCGTCGCATTACAGTCACGACGGCATCATAGGCCTTTAGGTAAAAGTCCGGCGTTGAATTCCGCTACTCAATACGCAATGTCTCGAAAAAGTCGGTGGAAAATGGGAAAAGAAATATCTTAACACTAGACTCTTTATTTGGGCATTTTAGCCATTCAACTTTATAAAAGCAAAATGTGAAGACCGCTCAGTAATTATCTTTGCTTATCTCGTTAACGTATAAAAGAAGGTAATTTGATATCAGGCTACTTTCACCTTCGAGAGTCTTTGAGAGTATCAGTAAGTAATCAAAGTAGAATTATATAAATTTACAAAATATCCAAATATTTGTGTAATTAAGACAATAATGTAAATTAACCTGTGAACTTTAACTATCGCACAACTATGTAACTGAATATATGTAATTATATAACATAATGCACCGCAATTACACCCATTAAATGAATTAAATTAACTGTTATACGCTAGAATAGTAAAAAAACCGCATAAGCGCGAGTGAGGCTCACCCACCAAAGGTTCCGTACAATTAGAACGTCATTAAATATTATAAAATATGTATAGCAATATGCACATCAAGCCCTTTCATCGAAATTGCATTAAAGGTCACTTCCGTTACGAAAAATCAATCGATGCAATCCTGATGTTGTGTTCGTTGGCTTTTTACAAATGTCCCTACTCCGGTGGCTGAAGTAATACATTTTTAACTAGGTTTCAAAGTTTTAAAGTTCTAAATGTGACTATTTATAAGTTTTTTTTTCAGATTTGGGGAATTACATAAGTAGACTAACTCAACGCTGCGCTTATTGTTGTTATCAGAGTGAAAAAATTAAAATATTAATAACTATTAATTCATTCCCCCGAGCGGGTATCGAACCTATAACTGCGAACTGCGAAGCGATGGTCTCAAAATTAGTTTTAAAGTGGTTAAAGTTCGTAATTTTCAAGAAGCCTGCGATGCTAATATAATAACGCTAGCGTTTGTAGAAGCTACTAGTAGAGACACGTAGACGTAGTGTAGTACATTTGTGTGGCACTCAATGTTGCAGTCGAAAGTGGTATCATTTATAATTATATCATCAATATTGTATTAAAAGGTCAGGTCGGAACCTGCTCTTTAACTTTGAACTTTCAAATTGAATCATCTGAGGAAATGGATGGCAGCAACTAATGACTTTTCATGTTCACGATTTTAATAAATTGATAATAATTATTTTTGAAGATTTTTTTCTGCGTTTTATGCTGTATCTCGCATATGGCAGGGTAGGTTGAAATAACCTTGTGCTGGGACACAATACAAAATCTAATAGATACATAATTAAAAATTACATCCAAAACGATTTAATATAATATTTTATATTTATAAATTATTTTAGCTTTATAGCTTAAACTTTTATTCTTAACTAATTTCATAATATTATAATAAAAACATTTAATAATAATTATTGTTTAAAATGTTTTTATTTTTTATAATGTATTTATTGTCTTTCTATTTTTCTATTTTTTTATAATGTGTAAATATATGATTTTCTTGGTGGTGCTGGAACCACTATAAGGAAATAGCACTATATATCTTTTCTTTAACAAATATTATATGAAGATTTGTGTGAAGATATTTCAGTCTCATGAGAAATATGTGAAGATATTTCAGCTTCGTAGTAATATAACTAAAGTCATGTTCTTTAATGTAAAACTTTAGCACTCTCTGGCACCTAAGCTGGTTCTCTCGGGATAAATGAGCACCTGAATAACGAAAAGGAGCAAATCCTTTAAGTAAATTTTTTAGTTTAGAATATTATGAAGTGACACACTCGTGTTGCCGTCAATATAGTAAGTCTGAATGACAAAGTGTAATTCTAAAAATTATTCTTCTAGAATATTTTATAGAATTACGAAAACTTACCCTTCTTCGTTGACTTTTAGATTTTACTTTTTTTATGTTCACAATGATGATCTCTATTCTCAATAATTTTGAAGCTTTTTGTGTGATATTAGTTGAACGATAACTTTTTGGCTTATTATTTCCATGGCAATTATAATTGTAGATTGAACTGAAATATAACGTGGGTTTGTTACAAATGTCGCAGATACTTAAAGATAAATGCTTTACACTACACTTGGACATTTGAATGTCTCAGGTTGACGCTAAATCTCGCACACAGCAGTGTAGGCAGAGGGAACCTCGGTGTTAAGACACTCCATTCCCCACTTTCTGTCGAATTCTGGAGGCATTTTGTGTTGAGTCAGAACTCAACACTGCTCTTTGCCTCGACACCAGACCGAAGACATGAAGAAGAATGATGTAAGTAAATATTTCATTTCCTCGAGAGGGGATCGAACCTAACTGTCGCGTTACAGTGACACCCTTGTGCCGCTGCCACACGACGGCCTCTAATTATAAAAATGAATTAAATATTTAAAAAGTTCACTTATTCAATAAATCATTTCTAAATTCTATTTTAACATTTTTTTATAATTTAACTAGTACGTCGATATACAGAACATTCTGAATATCAAAGCCACTAACTAGAGTATGTCCGAACGTGACTTTCAAGCTTATGAAACTGTGTACGTAGTCGTAACGAAGCCGCGAACATTTTTAGAAATATTTGAATAAGAGAAATGTATAAAGTTTCAAAGTATTGGTTAAATTGAAAAACTCTAACTATTGAAACTAGATTTTTTTGTTATCTATATCAAAATGTATATATAAACCACCTTATTTAATTTAACTTATATTAACATAATTAATATTAACATAAATTTTACTAGAGTTAATCAAATACATATTATAGAGTAGGCTACATGCGAATTTTTATACGTTTCTAAAATAAGCTGGTATAACAGAGGCCATGTTTCCGGAGATAAATACCTATGCGGGTATATTTTGGTTATTTTTGCCGAAAATATTTCGCCCTTACGTATAACGGGACAACAATTATTAAGAAACGTCTACGGAATGGTAGGTATCTTCTTATAGTTTGTCTTTATTGCTTTGGTGGGTAGAATAGAAATTAAAGCCAAGCTTGTGATGGTCAAGGATCAGAAGTGACTTTCTATTATTTTTGAGTTATTCTAAATTAAATTAAATCACCTTCACGCTACATTCCGCACACAGCAGGTTACGCAAAGTTAAGTTACGTTCCCTGCTTGCCTGAAGCCAAAACAAAATAAATATCGATGCACAATTTTTCTCCAGTTGCTTTCACGTTAGAGCTAATACAAATAAGTTACAAAAGCTTATTGCAATGAAACGGGGCAGGCAATGGCGCTTTAAGTGCCTCGGGGACAACTACGTGACATCCTCTAGTCAGAGTTTAGATATTTCGAGTATTCAAGAAATCTATTAAATCTCTTTGATAAATTAAAAATCCACTGAATTAATTGGGACGTGATTTAGCGTATAGGCTTACTAAATGTCACACATCTGAATATTCTCATTGAGGTCAAGTTTTATTTTTATCTTTATTTGTCGATGCATTCAGCACTGGGCAGGGTAAGCAGATGGAACCTTGTAATCTAGTGTTAAGACTATCTGTCGCCTTTCGTAAAATGCGGCAAAAAATATCTTTTCATTTTATTGAGAAACAGAGTTGAGTGAATTATCACTTTACAGATACAGTTTTTTTGGCCTTTTCCTTTTTTAGACAAGCACGATATCAATATCGATTTCGTATATTTCGTACTCGTTCATATGTACTGAGTAAATATGCCGAAATAAATAATTGTAGCTTGTGCAGTGGCATAGGAATGTGACACGACAGGCTGTGGGTTCAATTCAAATATTTAATATTTGAATAAAATATTTCATATTTTCATTTCTTTACTCTTCGAGGCAAAAGCACGGCGGTAAGTTCCACCACTCAACATCAATACCTCCAGATTTCAGCGGGAAAGGGAGAAGTTAGTGTCATAACACCAAACTGTTACTCTGCTACATACGGGGTACAAGGTGAAGCTGAAAGAAAAAAATATATAACAATCTGTAATGTAATAAAAATCAACCTACGGCTCTAAAACAATTCAGCTTTAAGTTATTTAACGATGGGATAAATGTATATATATATCCCATCTTAAAATAACTTAAAGCTGAGCACCTCTCTTAATCTAACATGTAATTGTATCTGTTCATGGAACGTTACTCAATTTGACTTTAACTGAGCTACAAGGGCGTGTTGTCTGTGACTTACGCTATTTATAGAGTAATTAGAATATTTAACTAATTCCAAATAAACACAAACAACTCGTTATATTATTTAAAGTAAAATTTTGAAAACTCAAAGATATGTCTAAATGGACGAGATGCGATCGAAGTAATGAGGAAGAAATAAAGAAATTGGCTTAGTTCAGGTAAATGAAAGGATACAGGCAATTATAGGCATAACATATTGTTCACAGCTACTTTTAAATTTATAATTTCATACAATATTTGATGAAAAATCAAGTTTTAATACTCATCTATACATATGAAAAAATCTACTATTAGGGAAAATTTGCTAAAAGTTCAGTTATAGATAGATATATAGATATTTTCTTTAAAATGATGAGGTTATAAGAACATGAAAATAATTCAATTTAGTACATAAATTATTCTGTAGCTCAAGCGGGCGAAGCCGCAAGTCGCTAGTTATATCATATATAAAAATGTAATACAAGTCTCCGAAGTATATCAGATATGTTATTTTATTAATATTGTGCGCAAAAGTAGATACGTGACAAGAAACTAGTAATTTATATTATTGGACCTATATCGTATATATTTCGTGATCGTACTAACACCACTAGTAGGGAAGTACTTTAATGGTTTCAAAAGTTCTAATCAAAACAGAAAGTCTCAATTAAATGGTGGTAATACATTTGCAAGAGCAATTATAAAGAGAGAGATGGGTACAGCGGTACTTGTTTTAAGATTCGCAACCACTGGTGGTTCTTAGAAAATTTTCAAACTGGATATAGTTTTCTGTTAACGTATAATAATTTAAAAGTAATTTAGAATCGTTTATATTTGAATTACTTGTTAAAGCTTAACTAAAACGATAACTTGAAGTGGGTTTTTCCCCCCTAAACCTCTTTATTTGACTGCATGATGAGGGTGAGGTTTTTAGTGCGTACATATGTGTGTATATGTATATACATTTAATTTGCGCATTAGAAAATATTTAGTTGAACTTGAACCCTTTACTGTCAAAAAGATATACTAATGAACTAAAATGAAAAATAATTACCAAAAATATTCACATTTTTAATATCGAATGTTTTACTATTAAAAATATTAAATTTATTGTATTGAATTTCGACATACTCCTTTCAACTAAGTACCTCACTTTGAAGAAAGATGATTTGACTAGAAAAGGAAAATTTAGAGTTTATCTCTAAAGAGTGTCAATGATGACATATTTCAAAAAGAGAGAAAATAAACATTTGAACTAAATAAGCTCTCATTTTGCTAATTTGATACATGTCAAGTAAGCTAAGTAAAATAAAAAACAATGGCTTCATATTACCAAAAATATCTGAATTAATAAAAGTAAATAAAGAGAAGTTATCGTTGTAAATAAAAAAGAGCGGCGCTGGTTCTTCTCAGTTTGATCTGAAATTAGATCTCTTCTAGTCTTAAATATATAAGTAATGAATTATTTGAGGTTTTTATTTGGAATAACATATTTTATTATATAATGATTAGTTTCTATTGACTATTGACTCCAAACTTATCCACTTCCACGGGTTGGCTGGAAGAGATCTCTTCTACAGATAAATCTACCAGTGCAATAGAGAATTTAATATATCGTCCATATGTTTCTAATTCCATATAGTATAGGAAATATATAATTCCATATATATATATATAGGAAAGAGATTCTACGTAATTGTAACAAGTGACATGTATCACCTAAAACTTCACACGAGTTTCCTGTCGATAAGGGCCATTGCTTACTAACAACTACCCTCATTTAACTTTTTTTTTGTTTCGAACGGACGTCACAGGCTTTTATACTACTCAAAGTTCCAACATCCAAAGCTATATTTCGATTATTTTAAAGTTTGCGTGTTGTTTTTCTTTTATGCAATATTTATTTAGTGTGTAAATTTGTATACAGTGCTTAATTTATGTGATTCCTATTCAAAATAGAACGGACGACACGTAAAGTAAATTTCAATCCACTCCAACCTCTTGTTTACCCGTCAGAATGACCAGGCCTTTTAGATATAATAGCTTTTATGCGGTGGAATATGACCTAATTGAATTAATTAAGTAATGGACTTTACTAATTTATTGATGAATTTATTATTAATCATATCTAAACAGTCTAACAGTTCATCTCTGCATTTCATACTTTTTTACCAAAAAATTCACCATCAAGCTCTAATTTTGCCATAAAAACTCTGACAGCATTACAAAGTTTATAAAAAAATAGAGGTGAAGTGGTGATATCGCTTTCTGCCAAATTCTATAGACATTGCCGTTGCCTGTTGAGCGGCGAAACTCAACGCCGCACTCTGCCTCGCCACTAAGAAATAAAAATATTACATATTTCATTTACTCGATTGAGGATCGAATCCACAACCTGTTGCGTTTACACTCTTGTACTGCGCCACGACTGGCCTCATCGACACATCTCAAAAAGTATATTTTAAAAAGCTATGAGATAAATAAACAAAAAAAATTAAACCTAGTAAAAAGAGTGAAGTATATTTATAATTAACGTTGTAAATAAAAACGAAATCGAAGTTTCGCCCCAGTTGGTAAAGTGTTTTTCAGTTAAGTCTAACGTAGGACATTATGTACACTCACTTTGATTTTATAAATGCTTGCTAATAGTTTATTTTATCCAATATAATATTGAATAGTATTTTTTTTTTATTTAAATTTTTTTCCACTTTCACGCTGTATCCCGCATGTAACAGGGCACTAAGCAGTATAGGTTTATCGTTCCCCACTTACCGCTGAATTATGGTGACATTGCTTGTTAAGTGACGGAGCTCAACGCCGCATATTGCCTGGAGATCAGGCCAGATACCAGAAATGAAAATATTAAATATTTTATTTTCTCGAGTGCAAATCATATCCACACTCAGTTAAATCATTCAATAATAAATTATATTTTTAAATTACTCTAATGTAAGCTCATTCCAATTCACAAGGATACGCATCCACGTTTTGTCTGTACAATCTTCCCCTGACAGGTGTCAAGGCAGCCGCGGCAAGGTTTAATAGGCCAAGGACGTTCAGAATTATAATCGGTGCGCCTAGAATATTTTACACTGGAGTTACTCATTTTATAGTGTTTCGATAAATTTTTACGAATCTCATGTATGTGTTGAGACCGTCGCGGTGCAGGGGCACAATCGTGTTTGTAAACTTGACGGCTGCGGTTTCAATTCCCACTCGGGGGAGTGAAAAATTTAATATTGTCAAATTTCTCATTCCTATTCTTTATATAGATATATAGATATCAATTACACTTGAAAACTTTTTTTAATGCGATATTTCATTAATAATTTTAGTTAAGCTGGACTGTTTTATATTATTAGTTGTTCATTATTATATTATATTTTATATTACACATCTTAAAAGATGTATAAATTTTTAGTATTTCATTGTTTCCTATTGTCTAGCTGGATCACTACGGTTCTAAATCAGGTATCAGGAAGTCTTCGAAATCCTACCCAAAGCTAAGCAACTATACAAAAAAAGTTCATTCAAATCCCGGATGGATCTTGAGTTAGTAGTATGAAATATCAATATACACAAACAGATTAACAAAATTTCTTAAAATCATTCGTATTTTTTAACTAATTTTATATATACACATTTTTATGTTATATGTTATGGTACGTGTTAAGTCAATCCGTTGGCCATTTTTCACTCAAATTCTGGACACATTGCATGGCGTATGACGTAACTAATCGCTGTGCTTTGCTTCGAAACTAGAATTAAGAAATAAATGCACATATTAAATATTTTATTTTCTCGAGTATAATATTTTGTGTATATATTGACTGGCCTCAATATATACCACAAAATATTATTTTCAACAAAGTTCGAGTAGTCAGCAAGAGAGACAAGACGAAAGTCAGCTATTTATATATATTTGAATGTGGTTTCTAAAATTATCTCGGTAGCATTCCGCCTTATATTTTAAACGTAATGCAAATATAGACAAAGGAAAAATAGTCATCTTCAATTTCTTGAACTAACATTGTGAAATTTATTTCCATTTGAAATATTTTAAAATGAATTCGGAATGTTTACTTTAAAAATATTTTCTTTTCCGGTTCAGGGTTCTGCACTATATTTAACACATATCAAATCGATATATCGAGGCAAATCGTGTGGCATAAGCGTGTAACAATAACGCGATAGGGTGTGGGTTCGATTCCCAGTCGGAGGAAAAAATTATTTAATATTTTCATTTCTTCTTTCATTTCTTCTACTTGCAAATAACTACTAACAAGGGTAGTTATTTGCAATTTTTTTTTATTTAAAACTAAAATTCTATTTCACTTTTTTTGTACTTAAAGTTGAGCTTAAATATATTTTCTCAAAGTTTATAACAAAGAGACGGCGAAGCGTAAAATATAAGGCACAAAGGAACAGATTATAATGAGGAACTTAAAAATATGGAGCAACCCTGTGAAAAATATATGACTTGAGAAAATGCTAGAAAATTCGTTTTGTAACGTGGCTTAGTAATGCTAAAGCTTAAGTCTAAGTTCCGTTCGTATTAAGGTTCTTAATTTCTTTCGCTTTCGGTGAAGAATCGAAAATATTAAGAATTTCCTTACCTCTAGTGAGAATCGAACCCATAATCTGTCGCATTTACAGGAGCACGCTTGTGCTCTTGCGACACGACTGACCTCTGTTATATTATTGATATCATTATAAATTTGTAGTTTTTTAAATAATTTGTATATAAAATAAAATATATGGTAAAAGAAATAAACAGACGAATGCGATATAAATTGAAACAAAAAGAAAAATATTTTAACCAAAATGCGGAAATGGCGATTCGCTATGCAAATTAGCGATAAATTAAAAACCAAAATAAACTGAAAGCTGACCCGATAGGCTTGTCCGTCGTTGTCCCCTGTATTCCGTTACGCGAATTGTTTATCTTTTCATTTATTTATTTATGTTTCCATTAAACGAACATAGCTATAAAACATGATAAATATTAGAAAATTGAATTCTTTTTGGCTTATCATTTCACAAAAAAAAATTACGGTGTGTGGGGAACGATGCGCTTTTTCTTATCTAGATTTTATGAAATTTCTTAATTTGATTTCTTACACACTTATCCCCCTGCGTCACGACAGCCTTGAATGAATTTTGTCATAATATTTTTTTGGAGACCATCGATTTTTAAATATACATACATTCGTAACTAATTTGTTCAAATTGCAATCAAGTTACCCTCACAACATATTTCACTGTAACCGTGCAGCTTTAGTACAAGGAAAGTTACTCTGTACGCTTTTAAGTTTATTCAACGGATCATGCGCAGTGCGGGTCGACAACTTTGCCGCTGCCTTCCCACAGTGCCTATCTGATATTCATACCCTCCGTTCGTAAGTTGAAAGGAGAAAATCCCTCGACTTTTAAAAAGCACCGAGTGTTATATGTAAGCATATAGTAGAAAAGCATGCTGATGTGTGTTTAGACAAATTGAAAATTACTCTTCGAAACTGAGTGTACGTGATTTTTGAGTTAAGGGTAAGTATCTCTGTACCTGTAGCTCTACTTCTCTCTTAGTGGTTCGTGGATATTGCATGGTCTGTTAAAGAGTTCGATGTTGATCTGATTATTATACTCTGTGTCTATTATTAATTATAATTTGACTGAATAATAAATGTACTCGGCTCTTTCTATGTTCTTCAAGAAGATTGAGAACAATTCATTACAAGATCTGCTACGCTGATGGAGGAAGTTCATTTGTAACATTGACGTACTAGTTAGCCGAAAGTATTTCTTACTTAGATAGTTCTTTGTTCTAAGAAAGAAATATATAAGTTATAAGTATGTGTAAATTATAAATTTGATTACTACGTTCTTCTCCTTTCACCGATTCAGACTATGTGGGGTAGTCAAAAATTAAACTCTGCTTTTTGCAAAACTCTGCAAAATCGCTGCACTGTAAAGTATCAGAGTTGCGTATACATCAAATTAAAATAACAAAATTTCCCTGGCAAGTTATTTATCTTGATTTCAATTTCATAAACACAATTGACTATAAAACCAATAACGTATTTAAAAATGCTATTAGCATTACAAAACCTACAAATACAATTTCCTTCATAGTTATTTCTTAATATTTATTTGATTTATTCTATGCACAGACTTTTAATTCAATTCGAGAACCACAGCCCAGTAAATTGAACTGAACTGATTCACATCAATGACAGTATTACATTAACATTTTATTTTAGTGCAATAGGTATATTATAAATAAGAAAGAAAAAAATATGTATGTAAGTCACACCTGAATATATAAATTAGCGACCATTTTTGAAACACTTTTCAGAAATGACATAACAAATCGATTTTTTATTTTGTTTATACCAATAAAATTAGATACTGGTGGTTACCAAAGAAATTTAAAGTAAAATACTTGACCTATATTGTATCTATCTTTATCTCCGGATCGCTTTGAGATATCAGGTTGAAATTCAAACCATACATTCAGATCTACGGCCCCATGATTTCTTGATAAAAAACATCATCCTGATATGGTCTTTTATATCGCAAAAATTGCGTATTTCGATATTATGAAGAGATCAAAATCAAAATTCTAGGGTACTTCTGATTAACTTAGAATTATGAAATTTAGCAGCTGGTATCAACAGGTACTACTAGTTCAGTTTGTGAAAATCCTAAAAATAATAACATTAAAAGGAGGCAAAATATGGAATTAAGCCACTAGTTCAAGTTAGGTATTAGATGAAAGGGCTCTGGCTAAGCTACGCCTGAATTTCAGAAAAAGCTTTTATTGTACGGAATCCTCCGTAGGCGAGGCCGACTCGCGCTTATCCGGTTTTTATTTTACTTTTTACTCTTATATTCCGCACATGGCAATGTAGGTTTCCTAGGAAAGGAACGTAGCGTTAAGACACTCTGTTGTCATATAGACACTTCCGTCTTTCCACAAAACTGTAGAGTAGCGCAATTAAATATGTGCATTGAAAGGAACCCTTATAGGATCACTTTTTGTCCATATATTCTTATCCTGTCGAAATCCTTTTACTCAGACACGCGTGGAGGCAGCAAACTGAAATTTATATCATATACTCAGGTTTACTGTCCCTTGGAACTGTGAAAAACTACTAAACCAACGCAATCAAAAGATACAGCCGTTTATGCCCCGAATTCCTGGAAATTTCCGAAACTCGCAAGGGAATAAAAAGCTATAGGGTACTTCCCGTGAACTCAGAAATTAGTAATTTGATAAGAAACAAACAAAGGCTTTCAACTTTTGTAAGGTCTACAGTGTACATCCGGTTTATCTACCAACCTGAAATTGGTACGACACCTTCGCATTTGACCGGTGTTTTATTCCAAAACTAACTTTCTAAAAATGCTTAATATTGAAATACTTTAGAGTTATTAAGATTAATTATTAAGATTGTGAATTTGTAAACGACGCACGTTCCAGTTACTTTTTACAAAATCTCATGATATTATCCTCGGTCGTGCCTCCCCACGTTCGCCACCCACTAACCCCAAGAGTAAGTAAACAAATGAAGCTTTATATCTCCATAGCGTAACAAAAAACCTCATGTGACCGACATTTTGGCCCTATATAAGAATTTTGGCGATAGAATACAATTTTTAAAAATAACATATTTCGACTATGTATGATTTGAAATAAAAGCTTATTCGCAGCGCAGGGGTACTGTAAACGCGACTGGTTGTAGATTCGATCCCCACTCGAGGAAATTATATACTAATTTAAACCTATATTTTTATTTATTTTTTCGCTCTGGTGTCTGGTGTCACAAAGTCCGTGCGTGGAATTCCGCCGCTAAATACGCAATGCCTTCAGAATTCGGCAGAAAGTGGAGAACGGAGTGTCTTGTCTTAACACTTGGTTCTCTTGGCCTACCCTCCTTTGTGTGTTGATTAACGATTTGAAATGAGGAAATTTACCTTGAGTTAAAAGATACCATAGATAAGTATGTATATCAAGGTACTACAAGACACGATACTACAAGACGAGACAAGATAATAAACAAGTTTATAGTACTATTACCTACTAACTATTGTTATAACTAAGTATGCAACAAGTAAATCATCTTTTATCTTTTCCGATTGTAAGTAGAGTAAAGTTTATGGAAAAATTTCTAAGGTTTAAAATTAAACCTGTTGGAGGCTTTACGCTGTATCCTGCATATGCAGACATTAGTAAACTAATGTTAAGACACTCCGTTCCCCATTTTCTATTGATTTTTCTATAATGAACCGTGCTTTATCGTGCTATCGTGCTTTATCTTGACACCAGAGTGACAAAATAAAAATATTAAATAATTTATTCCTTCGAGTAGGAATTGACTCCACAACCGTCTATAGTACTACGCGACAGTGCCACAGCGCATGACGTGTACAACTAAGACTGATATAAAATTAAACTCCTATATCATTTCACTTGAGCCAGTTTCAATTAAAGTTTTCACATATATCATAAAAACTTTAATTTAATTAATTTATATTTGACGTTAAGTTATTAATTTTATAAACTTATGTGTTAATATTTCTAAGAAATTATTGGGACTTTTTTTAAGCTTTCTGACAACATCAACTATTGTTAATAGTGATTGGTCCTTAGCAAATTCAACCCAATTAGATTGTTTTTTTAACAATAATTTTCTTTGAGGTAGTCGTCTTACAGGGGCACAAGCATGTGTGTTGTGACGGCTGTGGGTTTGATTCCTAGTCGAGAAAATGAAATATTCTTAATTTCTCGCTGTTTAACCTAGTGTTAGACACACCGTTCTCACCTTTCCGCCTCGAAGCATTGGGTGCTGAGTGCCAGAGTTCCACATCGGGTTTGCCTTGCTACTTGAGCGAAGAAATGAAAATATTATTTAAATATTTCAACCAATTAATAAATAAATATTAAAAATGTCACCCAAATGGGAATCGAATCTACAACCGTCGTGTCTACAGTCTTGAGTTACTGTGCCAAGACGGCCACAATATATAAAACTAAATAATTTAAACTAACTCAATATAGTTTGTTCGTATTAATAATAGTCGTCAGCCATTTGAATTTACAAGGCTCCTTGGATAGATTTAATTGGTTGAAGAATGGGTACCGATTGTTAATCCTCATGAATTATTGATTATGGATTTCGGTTCCGTATCTCTAAATGTAAAAACAGAACCCTTATAAGATTATTTTGTTGTCCATCTGTCTGTCTGTCAATTAAAGGCAGTCGAAATGTAAAAATTCAAAAGTATTTTATTCATTTTTTAATTGTTTTTAAGTGTATTGATCGCTCAGCCAATCATTTTTTTGATTACATTTTGAGCGTCGGTACTAAACACCGCGCTTTGCCTTATGTTAAAAAAAATTAAATTAAATCAAAAAATCAACTTCACCTTTATAAATGGATACAAAATCAATAACTAATTTGGTTTACTGAAACCTTAAATTTGCTTTTAAATTAACTTTGAAACAGTTTCCTAATTTAGTTAGTATTCAATGAGAAAATTTAACATCTAAATTGTCTTTAAGTATTCTGATTACAAATAAATGTAATTTTCCAATCGTCACGTAGAGTCCAGTAGAGTTAACATAGCAGAAAAATAATAAAAAGCTCTATTTATATATTTATTTTTCATTATTAATACGTACGGTTAACTGGCATTGTTCACTATACATATTTACATACAAAATAAATAAGTCATTAGTTTGTTGTATTTAATATTAGATTCTTTTATTTTAATATGTTATATTTCATTTTTAAATGTGAATAATAATCAATATTTAGATTTACTTTAAAAATACCTAGTTTAAAATCAAATAGTTATTTATTCCTTGTAGAAAAAATCACATATCTAAATTGTATATTTCTGTGAAAAAGCGAAATAATTATTAATAGTATCTATCTATGTTTTGTTTAATCCTTTTAAACGAATAAATAATTAATTAAATATTTATTTATTAATTAAATAAATTAGAATATCTTAGTAATAGAGAGCAAGCTCTGTCATTAGTTTTATCTTTTATCTATTTCAACAGTAAGAGCTTACCTTCCATGAATGGGATTTTCAGTCTTAATTATACTGTGAAATGGAACAAAACGCTTTCCGTACTTTTGGGTCAGATTGAAAAAACAAACGAGGACCTTGCTCTGAGAGTTCTGTGTCCAAAGATTCCCGAATGGATCCTATTACAAAGATTTTATCCTTTGTCCGTCCGTCCTTTGGAAAATGATCTATAAAATTTTCTTTATAGCTATACTTTTATTATATATGAAAGAAAAACACTTATTTAGAAAACGTATAAAATTTTGAACGTAGCGGGACTCAAACCCGCTCCCGAAGGAATACCGTCCAGGCGCTCTGACCGCTAAGCCATACGTTCTCATCTAGCTACGTCGAAATTCTTACACGCTTGATACAACTTATTTATGTTGTTATCACCTCTGTAGGGAAATTTTTATAAATTAACGCTACAATTTTTTATTAGTAGCGTAATATTCATCGCAGCGTAAATTGTAGATGTGATGTCCATTGGGAAAATAAAAAATATTTTTATTTTCCTCTCTTATTACATTCTATCTATATTTATACTATCTATAATTATAATATATCTTCGATTACATTTAAAACGTGATATTATATATTTTATCTAATTCATTGTTAGTTCAGTTCTTGACAGTTTTACATTTGTTGGTGGCGTAGGGGTCAAATTTAAATTACAAACCAGTTCTGAAGCGGTATAAAGAAAGCGGCATACGAAAAATGGCAGAATAATTATTATTTTAAGTATTCTTATAAAGTAAGTGTAACATAAAAAAATAACAGTTTTGCTAAATACAAAAAGTCAAATTATTTCAGGTCTTTTGCTACAACGTTACATCAACTAATATGTGTAGTATTTCGACATTCTGAAGGAAGTCGAAATTCATAGGCTATATACTTTTGTGGTTAAATTTTAAAAAAATAATAGCTTTTAATAGCAAAAGAGGGAATCAAAATTATTTTAATACTTCAGGTTAACCTAGAATTATGAAATATCTACAGGTAGTAGTAGTTTAGGAAAAAATCTTAGCACTATACATTTGTGGTTATATCCTAAAAAATATGATCCTTAAAAGGGTGGGGGGGGGGGGGTTGTTGTACAAATTCGCTAGTTTAATTGAGATATCAGATGAAAGGGCTCTGGCTAAGCTAACTCTGAATTTCAGAAAAAGCGTTTTTTTAAAATAACTGTTCCACAAATTGTCTGAAGCTTTATAAAGAGCTCGATGTTAACAAGTACAATAAAGGCTATTACCTCCATACAAAAAGCAATAATTATATTGTTTTAAATTTATTTGAAAATCAAAGTAATGTTTTTGACATTTTACTATTACTATTTATAATGAGTCCTTAGATGATTGTAATAACAAGTTACTAGAACTTGTTATTAGTTAAAATAATAACAGAGATTTTTGTTTTCTTTTTCATACTACAGAAAATTTTAATTAAGTAAAAATGTTTTTAAGAATTTATCTACAATATATTCTTAGATAGCGACCAAGACGGCTTCGCCCGCCTATGCGTATTGTTATATTAAAGCCAACTTATACTTAATATTCATAAAATTTTAGCCCATGTGTTACTCCGATGTTCAAGTTATTTTACTGTAAAGCTTCCTCTTAATCTATGCAGGAGCTTTGGCGTGAAAGTGCAATATCTATCCTAGCAACATTTCACATTAGTAAATGTAAGTTATACTCCTTGTGTTTGTGTTTCATGGTTTATTAGAATTTACCTCCTAAATTGACAATATTTTCATAAATATATTTAATAAATTTTCATACAGTTTATACGGACGAACCGCCCGAGTCTGCTATTATATTATTAACTGTAGAAAAATTCTGAAATCATATTCAAAAATCTGCAAATGATATGAAAAAATTAAATAACTGTTCGTGGTATTATTTATACTTAAAGAACGTAATTTTCAATCTCGACGAATGATCTATCTACTCATATATGTAAATTAAAAAAACTGGTTAAGTTTGAGCATTCTGACGCTTCCGTGCCGAATGTAAGTTAACGTGAAGTTGTAAAATTACTTGTGGCCGTAGAACAGTTGACAAAGCTTAAGTCTTGCGGCGATATACACTTTGTATGAAATTACAAATATGAATTTGTTAGTTCTCCCTTCGTGCCAAATCTCATAAGTATAGGTCCTCGAGAAGTAAATGCGAAATCGATGCGTAAATGCTCAATCTAGTGATTGTGTTAAATTAGAAGCTTGGGTTTTTTCCATACTTCTAAATAATTAATTTTAGCTTCGAGCCTCCGCGCGATGTCTAGAAGAGAAAAATGATTTCTCTAAAACAATGACCTTGACTAACGGACAGACAACAAAGCGATACGTATACTTATACGTAAAAACCGTAAAAACTTAACCCTTATACTTATAAGGGTTAAGGTTTTACGGTTTTAGGTATAGAATCCAAAAAAATAAAAAAAATATTTAACCATGAAGTATTTATATTTTACGTATTGCTTAATATAATATTATTAAATCTTAAGTAAACTTTAATTACGAGACCCGCAACTCAAGTAAAATGTTAATAATGGGAAAGTTTATTTACCGTAATCCTGAAAGCTCTCAAGCTCTCATTAACATGAAAGGTTTGCGATATCGTGTTGTCTTTGAGGTGAAGATATTTATTTATAATTTATAATTGTAAATTGTTTAAATTAATTGATATCATGTGGAAATATTGTTATATATTTTACTGCACATTAAAAAAAAAATACATATAAACTTAAAAATAATCATAAAGTACAAAAGGAAGGTTTATCGCTTAAAGCAATCTCTACCAGGCAATCTTTGGATGTTGAAGTTGTATAAAAGCAGTGGATATTTAATATATCATAATTGTATATAATAGTAAATCAAATAAATCAGCTTCACTCTGTATCTGTAGCCCCACACAGCAGGGTAGGCGGAGGGTGACTCGCCACTAGAGAGAAAAAAGGAAAATGTAAATCTCCAGAAGTGGGATCGAATCAATCGATTTTATAAGTAAACATACCTACGTACATCACTATAAAAGAATATTCTCCTTTCTGTAAGTTCCCCTTGATAATCGTCGCTTTAAATCAAAACACGCCTACTACTGACCTATCACGTCATTACGTCAGCATT
Organism: Heliconius aoede; assembly: GCA_037355905.1. NCBI lineage: Eukaryota > Metazoa > Arthropoda > Insecta > Lepidoptera > Nymphalidae > Heliconius > Heliconius aoede. Next base: position 220,183 of record JBAIZZ010000067.1, on the reverse strand, counting down.
ATCTTTAAAAACGGTAATAATTGGCTATATTTAAAAGCTCCTTCAAAACTTAGGTTAAGTTTTCTATTGCAGGGCTCAGCAGATGATTAGAGATGTTAAACTTGTCTCCCGTATACCGGAACGTTAACGACGGACGGAATGAGAGAACAGTGACGAGCAAGAAGGTCTATTCCAGAAGGCCTTGGTATGCCCCACCAATCGACCCCATAGAAGATATTAAGCCAGTCGATCAATATTCAGGTGATTTTAATTTTATCAACAGTAATTTATCAAAGTTAAAAAAGCTCAAAGGCTCGTGCGTCGTGGCGCAGCGGCACACACGTGCGATGGTTGTGGGTTCGATCCCACTCGAGGAAGTGAAATATTTATTTACATTTCTATATATTATATTTCCATTTTTTTGCTCTGATGTCGAGGTAAAGCGCGGCGTTGAGTTCTGTCACTCAACACGCAATGCCTCCATTCACGCTGAATACCGCACGTATTAGGGTAGAAATACTATTTGCGGGGTACAGCTGAAAAAAGCAAAATAAAGGAAATTAAAATATTATTTTAATAAATCAGAAGACTATGTTAAAGTAAATATTACTTTTAGAAGTATTCATAAGAAATGTTTCTCCTAAAAAAAAATACATTATTAATATTTGTTTTACCAGTACAAAATTTTACATTTTAAGACAATCGAAACATGTTTATGTGCTTACTAATAATTATATTAACATTTAAATTCCAAACCTGTATTTTTTCAAAGCTATTACATTAAATTTATTGTTACACAGTTTACGATCCTCCACCTATCGACTACTACGATGTATCTGATGGGGGTGACCCAGTAACTCCCATCCACTTGGAGACCTTGGGCCAAGTGGCATCGTCACCTACAGATTCCAGATTCGATCAAACACCTACTACAAGGACAGTTCATGAGTTCTCCATCGCTAACTCTGTCAACTTGAGAGGTAATGTAAACCTATTAACCTTTTCATGTGACGTCATCTGCTTAATTGCTTTTATTAAAATAGAACGTTAAATTTGGTTTAAGTAATTATTTTGGAGAATAGAATTTTGTTTATTTTTATAACATTTTTTAATAAATTACTAGTGATAACTCTGTCGTGCAACAGAAAATAAACTTATTTATGAAGCGCTAGAACTGTAAGAAATTATTATAAGGTTCATATACATACATATTACAATATTTTGTGGAGAAACTATACATTATGATTCTGTTTTGCATACTCTCGACTTTGCGAGAGGAAAATTTGAAAATGTTGTACTCATCCTCGATCTGAAAACGGAATATTTAAAATGTATTGCATTTTCGTGGAAATTTGATAAGAATTTTATACTCTAGCACATAAACAACTGATAGAAGTTAGAAAGATAAGAAGATATTCTTAAATATTGTGTTATATTTATTTGTTACGTAAAAAATGTTAGTACTTATTGTAAGTATTTATAGTAAAATAGACTAAGGCTAGAAGATAGAAATAGCCGAAGATTTAGAAGTAACGCTTTAATTTTTTTTTTATATAAAATCATATTAAAATTAAGGCCACTGTGGCGTAGTGACAAAAGTGTGTGACTGTAAACGCGAAGGTTGTGTGTTTGATTCTTATTCGGGGAATGAAATATTATTTATCAATATTTTTATTTCCTCGCCGGTAACTCAACTCAACACGCAATGGCTCATCCAGCGGAAAGGGGGGAACGGAGTGTCTTACACTAGGTTCCCTATACTTCCGTAGACGAGATACATTGTGAAACTGAAAAAAAAGAGAAAAAATATACAAAATTTTTCTTTAGCTACAAGTGTCAAACTTAAAATAATACTTAGACGTTGATGAGATCATTGATATTATCTTTTTACTATATGTCGAAATACATTAACATACAAATTAAATTAAAGCAAAAGGGGGCTATATTAGAATATTTGATAAATGAATTGAAAATTATTAATGTTTTGAAAATTTTCACGCAATGGTTCATTTGAATATGCAATTTGCTTTGATGACGCATTGTTTGGTTTGCACGACCACCTGGCTGGGCGCGAGTATATACAAGTACGTGCCACATTGTTCCCCATACACGAAGAATATAATTATCTAGTTTACATACTTAATGGTATGTAATGGCGTTAATTCATTTTGTTTTCAATATATTCAAGTTATATTGTTAATTAATATTTTCATCTCTTCGCTCTGGTAAGAATTCAAAGCGCGGCGTTGAGCTCCGACATACAGCGTGAAGCTGATAAAAAAATATTTTTAACATTGACATAACTAAATATTATAGATTCCGGAAATAATAAATGAACACATATTTATTAATAATTTCTTTTTTATCAAAATAAATCTTTTTATTTTTTATTATTAAAAAGGAACAAATATCATTACACTAGATTAATATTATTATTTTAATACCTTGTTTAGCTGTAGATATAACTTTTTCATATCTTGCTTTCGAAGCACAGCGTAATGAGAGTCGTAAAATTTTGATGGCACATTCTTTATTTTGCGACATTATTACGAACATAATAATCTCAAAGGTGACTTGGAAATAAATAGCTGAAATGCTGTAAAACGTTTTTCTTTTATTTTATATATTATATATCGTTCAAACTATATCTAAATTTTTCCACGTGTCTATAGCAATATTTTGAATAAGCAGCCCTTTTTATATTCAAACGTTATATCTCAAATTAAGAATTAAATTTTTTATTATCGCCACTAAAAATAATTTTAGAAAAAAAAAAATTAAAAAATTGAAATATTTCATTTCCTTGAGTAGGAATCGAACAAACAACCTGTGGCGTATACAGTCATATTTTGATACAAAGTGTGGTTATATCAAATGATAAGCATTTATTTATTTATAAATATCGTATTCAGAGGTAGATTTTTATAGAATGTTCTAACATGCTTCGTCACTTTACATGAGTGAGTATTAAGGTAAATAAAATGGCCTATATACACGTGAAGCCATGAATTTTGGAACAGGAGAAAAACTTTTACGACCTAGCACTATCCGCTTGCCGTATTATCGTGAGGTGTAGCATAATTTTTCTTTTACAAACCACTTGCCTGCAATTCACTCAAATCATTATTAAAATAAAAGAAACATAAGTGGCTATTTTGGTATTATTAAATATACCGCCGTCAAAAGAACAAGCATAAGGGTTTGACGGTAACGTAACGGTTGTGGGTTTGATTCGCACTCGAGGAAGCGAAATATTTATTTACGTTTTATTTCCATTTTTCTTTGCTCTGGTGTCGAGGCAAAGCGCGGCGTTGAGCTCTGCCACTTAGCACGCAATGCCTCCAGAATTCGGCAGAAAGTTGGGAATGGAGTGTCTTAACACCGAGGTTCCCTCTGCCTACTCTGCTGTGTGCGGGATACAGCGTGAAACTGAAAAAAATTTTATAAGAAAATACCGAAATTTGACTACGAATCGAATTATAAAAAATAAACATTTTAAACGTAAAATGGAAGTGAGAGTGACAGCTTAAAAACATCTCCATTTATTTTTTGACATGAGAATTCGTGGCTTCAATTAAACAAACCCTACAAGCCTGAGTCGAGCTCGTCCACAGAGGGTTCCGTACGTAACTTGGAAGTTCGAGCTTTTTCTGAAATTCTAGCTTAACTTAGCCAGAGCCCTTACAATTGCATATACATCACTTCAACTAGCAGTGTCAATACCAAATTTTGTCCCCATTTGAAGGCTATAATTTTTAAGGATATAGTAAATGTGTAGTTTTCAGATTTTATTCTGAACTTAAGAATGAAGAATGATTTGAATTAATGAACTGAAGAATAGCACTATCTGTAGATGTTAGCTGCCAAATTTCATAATTTGAGAGCAACCTGAAGTACCCTATTAATTTTGATTTCCTTTATTCTTGTGATATTAACGGCTATATCTTTTTTTGAGTACATCTAGAAATGCGTTTTGTCGGGAACCAGGGCCAAAAAGAATATGGTTCTAAATGTAAAATATATATTTCCTGAGATAAAGGCTCTTGACAAACCGATAGACAAACAGACGGACAACGAAGCTATCTTATAAGTATTCTTTTTTCTTTAATAGGTACGGAACCCTATAAGTTGTGATGACATATAAAAAAATGAAACGAGAATATCTATCTATTGGCAATATAATATTAAAAAAATAGAAATTCGAATGTCAATGCGTTGCTACATTTTGAAAGTTTAAAAATAAATTTTATTTAATAAAAATATAACATAATATTAGATATACAAATATTATCGTTTTTTTTTATTTGAGCTTTACGCTGTGACCCACATGTTGCAGGTTAGATAGAAGGATAGACCTTAGTCTTAGACTAGTAGCGTCTCCCAGCGCTGCGACTCTGACGTATCTATATATTGTCGCCGGATCTAGATATGTATATCTCGATAGAATATAATAAATTACATATTATTAAAAAGTTAAAACCAATATTTATGTTGTTTTATTTTTTATAACGTGACGTTTATTGATAACTTTTAATGTGACATTTGTTTTCTACAGTTATTAGTTTATTGAACGGCTGTAACAGCGCCGTTAAGATATAGTATTTTTAATGACGCAAATGCTTGAGACCGACTATATTAGGGCTCGTTCAACCAGTCAAGAAAGAAATGAATATATATTTATATATATTTCTAGATTGAAGAAATTTCTCTGTAAGAGAAATAATTCCAATATATTATTATATGTTATACAATTATTATATATTATTTATAATCAAAATAACCTGTGAATAAATTATTATTTATTCTCGTGATATGCGATACGAAGTACCTCTTAAGTCACTATAGATAAGTAAAAAATATATGAACATAATTAAATATTGAGTAATTTTTAATATTTTATTATTTTATAATAATATTCTTATTGGCGTGCGGTAAATCATCCAGATCTTGGTTATTCATTTGAAAATATAGATGAAATGTATCCATTATTTCCTACTCCGTCTTTTAAATATTTATTATATATTGTATGGTATAACAATAATCTTAAAAATATGAAAACAACTCAACTTAGAGATTTAAGAAAGAATAAAGGATATTTTTTATTAAAGAAAAAATAAAAATGTTAGCCCCTGGCTATAAAATAAAATATAAAAGAGGATAAAAGGGCGACGTATCATTTGAACATCTTTACAAATAAATAATTAGAAAATAAACAAAATATATTTTACTTTTATTTGAAACAGAGGCAGTTCTGGTGGCACTAGGAGGGGCTGGTGCAGCAGTTGTATTGCTAATCGTGATGGCGGGAGTCTTCTGTGCACGCAGACGCAAGAACAGTCCAAGTCCTGTACCATCGCCGCCGATATTGGTGTATCCTCCTCATGATATTGCGGCTTCATGTTACTTGTAAGTGCCAACTTCTCGTTTATTAAAGATAATATTAGTCTATTGACAACCAGATAGATTACGAAAGTAAATTACGAAATGTCATAGATATCCATGTTAATACATTTAATAATTAAATAAATTGAGAAACTGTCTTTTATATTATTTATGGACGAAACCAGACTATAACTCTAGTCTATTATAATCGCACTAAGACCATTGCACATACACACGTCATCAGAATTCGATATATAATTAATGCTTACTAATCGTTTAAGCCACATTTACTTTAATAATTATCTAATACATTTCCGTGTTTACATTAAATTTAACACAAGCCATGGCAATATTAATATTAGAGGCCTTCGTAGCACAGGAGTACAAGCTTGTGTCTGCAATGCGACGGTCGTGGATTTGATTCTCACTCGGGGTGAATTGATTGTTATGTATGAATATTTTCATTCTTTCGCTCTAGCACAAAGGTGAAAGCGTGGCGTTGAGTTCCACCACTCAATAAACAATGCCTCGAAAACGGAGTGTCTTAACACCAGCTTCCTTCTGGCCTCCGTGCTATATGCAGGGTACTTGTTGCTGCTATGCTCACTTTCATTAAGAGATATTTTGTATATTAGTTGGTATAATATTTGTAATAAACTTGAGTATTGATATTTAATAATAAGGCTGTGTAATGTCAAGGCAGTTTGCTTAGTCTTGATCGATGATGCCGCCATAGCTCAATTAGGATGATTTTGAATATTGTGATAGTGGTAGGCTCAATTTACAATACAGTACTATATTATAACTTCAACTTAAATAAAACTAATAAAAAATAGATAGAAAACGTAGATATATGTTTTTGTCAAATCATACTGAGTTAAAGAATCTTGATAGGCAGACAGACAGACAACAAACTAACTACAATTTTTTACATATTCTAATTTGGATACAACAGTCTATCTAAAAAGTAATCGCATTAATAAACAAAATCTCATTAAAATTTAACTTAAAAATTATTTAAAGAACTGAAGGCCATTTAGTATGTACACTCAATCACTGATTTGTTTTCTCCGTCGGGAACTTTTCCGGTAAAAAGTTAAGTTAAAAAGTTGTAATTGCATGTGATTTTTATTTACGACATGGTAAGCGATTGTATTTATTGAGTTCTATTAAGAACTTGACATAGTAATTTATTTTCACTTAATAGGATAGTAGTGCTTTGGAGGAAATTAAATTATTAATAATAATATATATTTATTATTCAGATAAAAAATATGGACATTTTTATCTTGTCGCTCTGGTATCAGGGCAATGGAAAGCAAGGAAGTTGAGAAAAGAATCTCTTAACTGAGTCTCGTATTTGTTACAGTAAAATATCTTCAGTTATTTTAAAAAATAGATAACTTTACGTTATGTTACGGCTTGTATTGTAGTAGATTCCCATTCCACTACAAGAAAATAAATATTTTTTTCTTCACAATATTAGTAGAATACTTGAGTAAAAAATAAAAAAAATATATTCTTTTATGTATTGATATGGATCCTTGGGAAAAAACAAAGCGTGACGCACATTATTATTATCATTCGACACGAATTTCTGAAAATGGGAAGAAAAAGAAAAGGGAAAAGGTCGGACGGTTCGTAGCTCCGTCAGCGCCGCCTGCCTCATTAGCGATGGTACAGAAGAAACGTTCCTGTTAAAAATATCAAAGTTAATTTTAATAAGGACTGTAATTTTTTTTAATAACACCTACAGGTACTTTAACTAGGTTCAAATTTGTATTTGGGAATTTGATTTTGTTTTTAAAATTGACTTTTTCTTAGGTTTAACTTATTTGATAGTTGTATCTTATTGAACTTGTTGATTTACGCTGCCTTTTAAAAAAAACACTTATACAAATTCGAAAAATCTATAGACATTTTATTTTATGTGATATTTTTTTGAGGCCATCGTGGTGCACGGACACTAGAGTGTGACTATAACGCGACGATTAGAGATTGGATTCCCCCTCGGGGAAATGAATTACTATTTATTTATATTTTCATGTCTTCGCTCTTCACTCCGATACCAAGGCAAAACCTCGTCGTTGATTTTCACCAAGGCATCAAAGATTCGACAGAAAATGGGGAACGGAGTGTCTTAACACTAAGTCTCTTCTACCTACCCTCCAAAAAAAAAATTGAACTTGTTAGCCTTACATTTTTGTGAGTCTCAAGTGTTAGGACGTACTCTCAAAACCTGTCGGCGCAATTCCGTGATAAAGCGCTCCATTGATCTTTGACATACGAAATATAATTTCTGATTTCCATTTTTCGCACGTACGTGACGTGACGTGACGTGACGTGACATGACGTACTAAAGTCCCATTACTGATTACAACGTCCTTCAATATACGGAATATTCCTACGTATATTCGTGAACTATCATCATTTTAAAATGATAAAACTGGTTATAATTATTTCATGTCACGCACAATAGCCACATTATAATATAGGTAACATACGAGTAAAACACAAATAATTATAAATTTTAATTTAGTAATAGTTTGTTTCTATTACAAGTACATATATATACATTACTTATAAAAATCTTAAAGTTATGCTATGAAAACTTCTATAGTCTCTTTCCTCCCCACTCGAGGACATAAAATGTTTATTTTAATTAATAATTTCATTTCCTTGCTCTGGAGTACAGCCACTATAGGGCCACAGTTGTGGTGTCGATTCTTCCTCGAGAAAATGAAATCTTTCATATTCTTCATTTCTTCGCTCAGGCACCAAGGCGAAAAGCCCAGCGTGGAGTTCTGCCACTCAACACGCTAAGACAATTACTCTGCCATGTGCGTGATACAGCGTGATGTTAAAAATAAATCTAAAACAATAAAATAGAATGATCAATTCATAAAATATTCGCGAAGTAAATAGATCCTTTAAGGATTAACGAACTTTCAATAAGCTTGTTCTCAGTATACTTTGAGAGACGCTTATCTAAGTTGTCGCTTTTGTTCCTCTTATTATATTATTAACGAATCGATGATCGTTTATCAATAATTTATAACGTAAAACGTTTTTCTTCGTGTCCCCCGGGATCCCCGGAAATCCTCTTTCAGTGGTTTGCTACACTCCCCAAAGAGTTAAATGCCAGATTTCCTTTTTTCATGTCTAGATATTTCTATATTGGCTTCGCTTTTTATGTCACATGACAAGTTTTAAAGATGTAAAGTTACATATTTCTTTCTTTCATTGTATTTTTAATTTAATAAATTTATTAGTAACTTATTATAAATTAGTGTAACACTTTAAATTTTATTTGCATGTTATTATATTTATTACATTTACCCAAAAATAACACCCATAGATTCAATAAAGGGTCTGTAACAGTTCCTGTAAAGTTTTTTCAGTTTACATTTCATAAACATTGCAAATTTAGGCGCCCTACTCTTAGCGCGTATTTTCGGTTATCTATTTGTGTAGCGTTCTATCTATAGTTATCTGTCTTTTATTTAATTGTATATGGAATTAATAAAACCTGAAAAAGAGAGGTCTTAATACAGGCTGATGAAACATAAGAAAAGCTTGGGGACAAAAGTACTTCAAAATCGTTTTAGCAAAAATAGTAACATCATGAGAACATCGAATTAAATAGTCGCATCCATAATTTTCGCCAAAAGCTACAAGCTGTATTCCGCATATTGCAGGGAACCTAGTGTTAATAGTCTCCATTCTCCACTTTCTGCCGATTTTCGAGGCGTTGCGTGTTAAGTAGTGGATCTAACTATTATATGATCGACGCCACGTATTTGCTATGTTACCAGAATGACAAAATAATTATTCTTTCCCCCGAATGGGAATCGAACCCATAACCATTGTGACGCATCATAGTCACATAGTTGTGCCCCTTAAAAAAGAAAAACAGTTAAAAAATTAATTTTCATTTACGTTAATTAATCTGGAAAGATGATAAAGTACTTAGAACTTTTCATTGAATAAATTAAGAGAAATTTAATATGCTTTTTCATGTTAATATTACTTTAGACTTTATTATAAAAATTAGACAGAAGTAGGGAAACTCACACTGAGCAAATATTTTATATTATAAAAGTTTCCTAACAAAAGCTGTAACCATTTAAGATGGTTATTTTATATTGAGGAGACGCGGTGTTACTTGTACGTATATAAATTATTTTAATTCCACTATATTACCTACCTATGTATTAAAGAGCAATTCATTATTTACTTCCCACATTTTCTAAAGAAGACATTGTCTATTAAATAATCGAAATATTTTTTATATGTTTAGTTTTTTTTTTAACTAGATTATTGAATTCCACCAGGACCAAAGAAGTGAACTTTTCTTTGCCGACACTGCGCTCGTCGTCGCTCGGCGAGCTGCGTGACGTCAGCGTGTCGAGCCTGAACAGCGACGTGCTGTGCCCGCCCACCACGTCGCAGTATCGCTCCAATTCATTCAGTAAGTGATAATTGGATACTAATTAAACAATAAACCAGAGCATAAACCAGTTTTCAGTTCGTTATATGAAAATATTGGCGTTAACTATAATGTATACGTATTATTATTAATTGTAGTTCGAAATTGACATTCTTTAGCTTTCGCTCGACTATTAATTTCTCCATTATCAAATTATGTTGTAAATGAAATATATATAAAAGACAGGTTTTTATCAGTATGAAATATTTAATATTTTCATTTTGTCATTGTATAAGCAAAGTGCGGCATTGAGTTTAGCCATTCAACATGGAATGCCTCAAGAATGCGGTGGAAAGAGAAAAACGAAAGGAGTGTCTTGACATTAAGTTCCCGGGGTACCTTTTGCTTATCTTGTTATAAAAGAATTACAAAAATATATAGCAATATATGTTATATCACCATATATAATTATTGAATTGATAAAAAAAATACTTAACTGGCTATTTCCAAAGTAAATGATCCTTAGAAAGTGAATGTCTCTTAGGAAATCGTAATTGGAGGTCGTAAGAGAAGTTATCCTCCATTATCTGATTAATATTGCTTGCTATAGACATTTACCTATACGAAAAAAAAGGAGAAATTGCGGTTTATTTCGTCTGTAATAAGTATCTGTTAATATATTGGTATGTGTTACCGGGAATCTGTTAGATTAAAAAAAATCAAATTATCATTGATTGAATTAGGCAAAAATTAATATACTTTTTCACGTTTGTATTACTGTAGGCCTATTATTATAAAATGCTGACACAAGGTGGGAATCTCCACAATGAGCAAATATTTTATATTATAAAAGTTTCTTAATAAAAGTT
>JBAIZZ010000067.1:135711-209514 GCA_037355905.1 Heliconius aoede | reverse complement strand
GGTGTCTTAACACTAAGGTCATAGTTAACATTATTAGTTTACAGTATAATAATTATAACCTTTCGATCACCTATAGTAAATATTATAACAAACGCTCAGACGTTTAAAACTACACTGTCCGTGCACTTAAAATATCTAAATGAGTTTATTGTGATAAAAACAAGACTTTATAATAAATCGTCTTTAGAAATAACATTATTTACCTAACCTGACTATCTGTGGGTCGAGAGATGTTAAATTATTCTCATATGGGTTTTTTTAGCAATTACGTTTTAATGACATATTCATATATATTCATATATATATATATATATATATATATCAGTTCATTTAAATGTAATATAAAATTAAATAATCTATTTGGCTTATTACTAAATTACTATTGTTAGGAATATATAATTCGTTTAAAACGTTTGTTCCCTTAATGGTAACAACATTATAAAAAAAGTTCAAATATAAAAATTGTTCAACTGAAATTCTTATTATACTAAAATAATGTATTTTATCATCAACGTAAAAACCAAACAAGATAACGAGGTTATAGTATTAACACAAATATAGAAGTAAATCGATATAAGTCTGCTTTAATAATTTCGCGCATATGCGTAAGTATATAAAAAAATTAAGCTCCTAAGCTTTTCGGTTATGCCGTATATAGCAAGATCGGCAGATAGAACTTGGTGTCAGGGAATCCCGTTCGTAGTGAAGAAGACTGATGGCTTTCAAATTTATCCTTCTTAGAGACGAAGCGACAAACAAATGAAGAGCTACACTTTGATGCTCAGAGCAAGCAAACGACCGTGCATACTAATTATATTCGGTATATATAGAGCGGCGTTGAGTTTCGCCACTCAACATTTTATTTAGTCTATTAAGATTTTTTTTTCCAGTTTCACTCTGTATCCCACATACATCAGGGTATGCAGAGTGAACCTAGTGTTAAGACACTCCGTTCCCCACTTTCTGCCGCATTCTGGAAGCGTTGCGTGGTGAGTGGCAGAACTCAACGCCGAATTAAGAATTATCTTAGTTTTTATATGCGCTCGAAGATAATCATAAAAATTTTACTAAAAATAACTTAATATTTTATTTTGGTTTTTAGTTTTCTCTTAATATTATTATCATTTCTATGTATGTATCGTAATTGTTTATATACATACATACATTTATGCGGTTTATCTCCGTCTTCAGATGCTCAATATCATTTAACACAGGAGTGCATGTCAACACAAATTAAATAAACATAAACACAAACTGTCTACAATCTTTCGGGCAACACGACTTGTCTACCTGTCTAAGTACTGAAGTCGCTTTGGCAACCTTATTTCTCATGATTAATTGTATTTCAAGAAACAAGCTTCATCATTCGATGCCCGTATCAGGTAGTTTGTGCAAAAATTTATAATCTGTCATTTCATTGCGGCGGTCATTTTGCTTTGACAACAATGTTGATTTAACTATCATCAGAACTAAATCTTATAGTGTAGTATAAAATATAGATAATGTATAGTGTAGTGTATTTCATATACACTGACTAACACCACAAGTTAAATAAAAACTACAACAGCTCATATGCTTTGCACACGTCGCCCGGTGGTATTTTTTAAATTAATTGAATACAGAGGCAGTCGTAAATAAAGATGTTGTAAAATGTATCTGCCTCTCGCTGCAAATACATAATAAACCACAGAATGAACACAAAAATATTCTAAAATAAATATATTCAATATATATATTACCGTAGAAAATAAGTTTTATTAGTTTAATGAACAAACGTGTGTAGTTGTTATACAGAAGTCCACCTGTGTCTGACATACGTTACTGGAGTTGCGGCGTGGCGCTTGAAACAATAAACACGATGCACAGTGGCATCTGCACCTGCTTAGTTAAGAAATTAGATTACACTATACCTTTGATGTTATTATAGTTAAATTATAAGTAAAGGTAGAAATATTGTGTAGATATAACATCTTATAAGTTGTGGAAATTATTTTTTGAAAATATAAATATTAGCACTTAACGAATAAAATGCTTGTTAAAATATTATATAAGATCCGAATTTACTAAACATGTAACACTAAATATTTCATATTAATTCAAATATTATTAAATTTAAGCATAAGCTTGCCGGGCCGGGCCGGGTGGCTCTGCCAACACCAAAAATTATACTAATAAAAAACTTTTTATTACCACGCCACTGTTCAACGTTAAAGTACAGGCCCCCACTCCCCAGAACATCTCTTAATACGGTAAATGGTCATAATTGATGAACTACGACAGCCAAGAGTTCAAATTCTGTTTAGGGGAATATCGTTTTCCTGATCTGACTACATTCTTTAATTTACAATCACGAATCTATCAGAAAATAAAGAAAATAAAATAAATGAATTTGTAAAAACAGTAAAAGAATTTGTAACATTAATAAAACATACAACTCTAAGTATGTCAAATATTTGTTAACTTTATAACATTCTGTTTGTACTTTCTTTTACAAGATTATTTTAGTTGTAGATCTTTTCCTATCCTTCCATAGGCCGCTCTTTAAAGCTTTTAAGTTGACGCGAAAGTTCTTACAAAACGTCAACTTCTGCTCTGAATCGTTACTTTTGACATCAAGGTGTTAGTGTATTCGATACTACAACTGACTTCGGTTTTCCTTGCAATTTTAATGTTTCGAAGAAATTTTTTATTGATGAAGTTACTTCCATGATATACCGACATATGTACTATTTAATGTAATGTATAATTTAATAAACATTAAGAATACTGTAAACGCGACAGGTAGTTCGATTCGCACTCGAGCAAATGAAATACGTGCTACATGCGGGATACAGCGTGAAGCTGATTAAGTGTAATTCTTGCAGTTGCAGTGCTTGCAGTCTCACTAAAGCCGTGAGAATCAAGGTAAAGTTATGAAAAGGTAAACTAGCTGATATTATTGCAAACCATATAGTCTTTTTCTGAGTTGTTCACCAAGAATGAAACATGTAGAAACAGCGACCATATATATTATATAAAAATATCAGATAGCTGCACATTTAAATCGTGCAAAAAAATAACTTTAATTATATATTTTTTATAAGTTGAAAAGTACTGAAAACGTATCTTATTTTTAATGTGTTGATGTATTGTAAATATAAAATTAGACAAATATATATTATTATTACATATTATTACATACTATCTACCTACGATAGAAAATCATACATAAGAAAAACACGATTTTATAAAAATTATTAAAATTGCAATAACCATGTTTTCTTTTTAATCTATAAAACAGGCATTTGGAACGGAAGCAATCAACTAGCTCTTTCAAATTAAAATTAGATTAGACGTCTCTAACGAGTTGACATAATTGAATTGTGCTCAAAACGAAGTTAGTCGTGGTTCCTTTTATATCGGCGACACTCTATAAAGAACTTCTTATATTGACTTACCCAACGAAATAATGCATTTTTTATAGTTTTTATGAATTTAAATCGTAAAACTTTCTTAATGACAAATCAAAATTTAAAGTTTTCAATTGTTGTCTTGAAGTGATTGTATTAAATGTGTAAATGAACTCAATGTAGTGTAACCTGTCGTCGCATTTTTTCTATCCAGTTGTGAACCCATGACCATCCCTTGATGTCAAACGACTTCCTAGTCACACATAACGACAGAATAGAATAGTCTCTTTGTAGTGTCTAGAGGCAATTTAATTTCGTGATTCAATGGAAGACATATGTGATGCAAGTTTCTGTGTCTTTTAAATATTTAATGGTTGCAGCTGGCTGCGAGACATACGAGTATATATTTGTACGTATTCTTGTAGTAATTTACTAGTGCCTACTTTATGTTACTAAAACACTACATTGCATAAATAAGCTAGTGTTAAGACATTCCTTTTCTATTCTCTGCCGAATTGTAGAAGCATTGTGTGTTACGTTTTAAATTAATTTATAATATCTGTCAGCGTAATTAATGACTCAAATTGTCAAATTATATAAAATATCGTATTCTCAGTCTATACTTTTTTTTTGCAATAATATCATATCATTGGAACAATATGCAATAATACCTTGCATATTATTGCAACGCAGCAGGGAAAAAGACAGAGAGAAAACCGACAAGAAAAGAAAGGTAACAAAGAAGATAGAGTATAAAATTATCCACTGCAAGATCTTGAATTAGGAAGGAAGAACGATAAAAAACGAAATGTCTTGACATTAAGTTCTTTTTTCTACCCTGGTAGCCAGAATAAAGCGAAACGCGTGATAAATATATTTTATTATCTTATTGAAATTTGAATAACGCGATAATTTTTTTTCAGCTACAAATATACCAACGCTACACTTTGCCAGACGGTGCGTTACCACAGCGAATAAAAAAAATATTATATATTTGATTTCGTGGGAATCGAGTCTTTGTAAGAATATAATATATATAAAATAATAATGAACGTTAATATTTAATTAATATTCAAATTATTCCATCATGACGAAAATATTTAAATTAATTACTATAAAATTCTTAATGTTTGCACATTAAGAAATTTCTCATGCTTGCGTCCCAGAGCTTCTTCAGAGAATTATAAAGAAAAATAAGAAAAAAGAATAATATTTTAACATTGATGTCTTAATGCATATTTCTAGCATAAAGCAAATGTAATAAAAACACTTAAAAATATACTTATTTCATTTCATGATTCTTTGCTACAATCATAAAATGAATTAGGTCTTAAATTGCTCAAAGGACATTTTATTCTTAAACTAAATTTAAGGAGATAAATTACTATAAAATGCTATAAAGAGTTTTTACAGCATTTTGAAATATTATTATCATAATAATATTATAAATGTGAATGTGAGTTTCTTTGTTGCGTTATCACGCCAATAAAACTCGATCGACTATTATGAAACTTTGTACACATATTCTTAGCAAAGACGTTAGATACTTGTCATCCCGGCTTAGAATAGGATCACCCTGGTACTATCGATATCGTAAGAGCCGACTAAAGTACGTGTGGTAGAGTCACGTCGTCACTATTGGCAACATGCATGGGGAGACTCGACCGGATTAATACCCCCGGAATTCAAAACCGGCGTGAAATAGTGGCCTTTGCCACTGCTTTTCGCATTAGGTAATGCCGGGCCCCAGCGCCCTACATCTCCACCTTAAAGGCCGGCAACGCACCTGTAGTTCCTCTGGTGTTGCATGGGGTCATGGGCGGCGGTGATCACTTATTATCAGGTGTCCCGAACGCTCGTTTGCAAGGTCCTTTACCCAAAAAAAAGTATTAAAAAAAATTCTTTGCCTATAATATAAAAAGAAGTTTAAGCGAGCGATGCTGCATTTCAATATCTTGTAATATATAATTACAATTCTAAATATACTATAAGATATGACATAAAATAATTGTAAATATACGTATTTCAATTATAAATTGTATGGAATCACCTAGTGTTAAGGCACTCTTTTGGCAACCTAGATAACCTAGATAAATTGATTATTTTAAAATATTTTTCAAAAAGGATTTTGTGAAAAAAAATAAGCTAAAGCTAAACGGAAGGTTTCTTTATCCATGCTTAGAAGAAAAATGGCTATTATATGCGTCGTATAACGTCTGGTCTCCTGGCCCGCCCACATTTCTAGCGGTTTTCCATTTTACATTGTAAGAATTTGCTGACATTTTGTCTTAACCCTAAAAAGTTTATGCGTTAGGTAATGGTCTATATAACGTTACTCCACACGAGTACCTAAAAATATTCAAAAGAGCTAACTGTTATTCAGCCTAATGGCCTGTGTAAATATAAAATTATAATATTTTTCCATTACACACATTACAGCAGTAAAAGAATTAGAAGAAAATATAAAATCCGAAAAATTTTATAACACGCAGTGCTTCTGGGAACAGATTAACTTAACACTATATCTCCGAGTTATCTCTACCTATCCTGCTATGTGCGGGATACAGCGTGAAATTGAAAAAAAGAAAAAATAGCCTAGACTTGAAATAAAATGACTAATGCGACTCTTTTATCACAAATTGCTATTACAATTAAAACATATACTAAGTACAATAAAAATAACACTAAAATCGATAAGGCTCTTTTACATTATTGTAGAAAAAAACTATTCACAAAGATAGTTCGTATAAAATTGTAGGGTTACAGGTATTTTTACGATTGACGACGACTGCTAAGTGAATACAAGCTTGTCCAATATCCAGTAAGAGGTTTTCTTAATGGCGTAGGTCGTCTTTCTTGAAATAAATAATACTATATTTAGTACAGAAAATCTTAGAAAACCGGTTAAGTGCGAGTCCGACTCCCTTGCCGTGGCTTCTGAACCAATTTCAGGATACTAGTATCCTCAACGTATAGTATACTAATAATACTTTTTTTTGGCGGGTAGGCACAAAAGTAGATAGACGCGTTTTTGAAAAGCTCTGTAATTGTTTTATATAATAATTCCTAAAAGTGCAATTTTAAATACCTGTGCATAAATCGATAGTAACTACACTCGCACACTTATTTTCTGCACCAATATCACAATGAATACGCCGGTGGTTCAACTTTTAATAGGTATGGAAGAGCTCTCCTAAGTATACACATCCAGAATGGGTGAGTTTGAGAAGAATCTATCCCAATCTGCTTCTACGGCCTCCAACCCCACATTAAAAACCTTGAATGCCGAGGTTAATACCTTCAAGTCCTTTGTGTGGAAAACTTGATCTTTTAAAGTCACAGATTTTATTTAACGTTGTAAATAAGACTAACATTAAATATTTGCCAAAATATCATAAGGAAAGCTAGATTTAAATTTTTAAATCAATTAGGCCGTTCCTAAAATTAGCGTGCATAAACGCACAGACAAACAGCCAAAAAAAATAAAAACAATTGTCGTGGATTTTATAGATGTACATGGAATTTATCAAATTTTCCATAATAATTCCATTCCATAATAATGACAACAGAAGAAAATAAATATATCCGGATCGATTAGCTCTCGTCGAAACGTAATAAATAGCGCAAGTTCAGCCATAATCTACGTCCCTGCAGAGTAATAAATCTTAACGCAATTTCTATTGGGCCTCGTTTCACATACACTGTATAATGTGATTTTTTTTTGTATACACATAGAATTTTATAAAAAGCGCGGCATTGAGTTCCGCCACTCAACACGCAATGCCGCCAAGGGTCAGTAGAAAGTGGGGAATGGAGTGTCCTAACAATAGATTCTGTCTGCTTACCCTGCTGTGTGTGGGTTACAGCGTCTAGTTAATTTTATTTTGGTTTGAGAAATTAATCTATTCTTAATCTTTCTTTTAAGATACGTTTTTCTTTCATTTTTTGCGTGACGCTGTATCCCATACATAGAGGCTGGGGCAGCGTGTCGCTACGTCACGACGCTCTCTTAGAACACAAATGACTAAGGAAAAAGTTTGCGATAGTTTGCTATTACAACTAAATATTCAAAATGTCAATTTAACAATTTGTGTTCCTAAATTGGCAAATTATACGCGTTTACTCGTTACAAATATTTTTCTATATACACAGATATGACGTAATATTTAAGTATAATATAACTACTTAATTGTGTGTGTTATCTTCAATATTTCAATGACTAGTCTGTTATTGAAATACAATATATTAATTATAATCTGATTACTTAATTATTATTAGGCTCGGAGCATTCTCCTAGAGCGACAATAAGTATAGGCTTCTGGGGCCCGATAATCAATTATAGCAAATTATCTCAGAGTGAGTGCGGCCTGTAGTGTGTATTATACATAGATCGCGTTTATGTAAATAATAACCAAAATATGAATTTATTAATTTATTTCATAAGTCGTGGTATAAAGACAAAAAATATCACATCTAGCCTATAATAATTTTTCACACTTACACGTTTACGAGCACAGAATCCCTTTATAAATCGTAGCCCTTACACCCTCATTTTGTGTTGATATGAATAAATTGAATATTCTATAAAGAGAAACAGTCAACGCGATTTGCACGCGTCCCATTTAGGCATATACATTTTTTTTTCATAATTCAGCCAAATTTATATTTGTAAATAATTGAATTACAAAGGACATTCATAAGATATATTTAAATAGGAATATCTATACCAAGTGTAGTTGTATATAATAATCACAATAAAAATTAAAAACGATTTAATAAAGTGTATCTTATTAACAATTTAAGCAATTATCAAATTTATATTAACTAACATATATGTAACGCATTGGATGTAAATGTCTCTGATCGTAGACCATGTCAGAAGTAGAGTTCTGCCGCTACAATAGTTTTTTTTTATTATATGCAAGAAAAAAGTAAAACTTAAAAATTTATGAATTTTTTTTATCAATGTATCAGCTTATTTTAAAGCAATCTAATTAAAGACAAATATCAAGCATCTAACTTACATCAAAGTAAATCAATAGTTCTTTCATCTCAAAATTTTTATTTTTACCTCTAAATACACCTGATATATCTTCACCTGAAATATTTTCACGCATTCACGTTTCCAATGTGAAACACACGCGAGAGTGACATGTAGTCACAAACAGGTGTATAGAGAGATTGGCTCCAACGTACCGTAAAAATATAATTATTTTATTTTGGTACGTGCTTTTTTTCATACAGTATTCGATATCTAAAACGTTTAAGAAATTGAATATTTTATTATAACACAATCTATGGAAACTACAAGTATATATGAAAAGTAACGAAACATACTGAGGATGTAGAAGACCATGCAAAGTGGAGCAGCTGGAGTCGGAAGGCAAACCCTGGCAACCTACGCCTATCAGATGCACATATGTAATATACATTCGTCTATAAATAAAATTAAGTTATCTTCACGCTGTATCCCGCACACAGTAGGGTAGGCAGAGGGAACCTCGTGTTAAGAAACTCCGTTCTTTTCCTCGAATGGGAGTCGACCCCAAAATCAGACGATTTGGCAGCACACTTTTTGCCCCTGCGCCGTCTGTTGTAATATATCTTAACTAAGATTGATTTACCCAGCGACCTAGAATCGTTTCGGAAATGAAATAAGATCATTGTTTCTATATATACATACGAGTACTGTGATGCCCACATACTGTCTTCCATGTAACTGTAACAGACAGCTATCAGTTACAGTTTTATTATTAGTGTAGATAGTAGTAGGCTCGTATAAAACGTTGCTACGTTTGCTCAGTTAGGAAGCATCTGGACCGGAATCCCGGCGTTAAGTTCCGCCGTCATATACGCTTGTTTGAGTTGACTTAATCAAAGGTACGTATAATAAATTGATATTTACATTTCTTCAATAAAGTTATATATTTCGTTAATCTTATAACATTAATTTCTTAGTTTTTTGTTTATCATATTTTAATTTAGTGTTACCTTTAATAAATCAAAAGGAATACAATTATGGAGATACGATAAAATATTTGTTTTAAGTAAACGCTGTAAAGCCGGTAAACGTGGGCGATGGTTTAATATCTATTAGGATTTATTACTGTGCTGGTTTGTACCCAATATTTGAAATTAAGTAATTTAGTGAGTTGGTCGAGTGTATGAAAGCTATTTTGAAGACTTTAGTTACGATTTATTCTGTTAATTTGTTACATTTACCGGTAATATCCTGAGTCTTACTTATCTGTGAAATAACATGGCATCCTTGTTTTTAACTACCTAAATGTATAAAAAACTATATTTATTTCCTTTTGGGAACATTCTCACGCTATAAGAATATAAAATCTGGACTATCTTAACACCTCTGCATACCCTGGTACGTGCGATATACAGCATGATGCTACAAAATAATATACGTATAGAAAAGTAACTTTATTGGACTTCATATTAACTACAAACAAACACAGTATATATTTATTCAGAAATAAAAGAAAAGTACACCTATTAAATGATATCGACATCTTAATTTATTGAAAATTCATATCGCGTAACCTAAAACTTTCGTTATAAAATTCTTCTATTTATCTCCTTTTACTTGTTCAATAAAATGAATGAACGATAAAAAATTATATATAAATGTAAGGCAGTGATCTTGGGTATTACAGTAGAACAATAAATGAATGCCGTGGAGATGCGATCTCTTCGCAGGATATGCGGAGTCAGCTTACCTGATCGAATCCGCTATAAAGAGATACACAAAATGACAGGTACTAGCGAGGATGTCACGGTGAGAATGAAGAAGAACGTGCCCCGTTTATTTGGGCACGTCGAACGAATGAGTGATGAAAGACGGAAAAGTGAGTGATAAACGAGGTAGGAGGAGACCTCGGTTGACCTTCGAAAACACAGTATTAAAGATACTTCATTATCTATAATAAAAGGTAACGTAAACAGCATGAGAACCCCCCGCAGGGCATGTATGAAGAGGTTGATGACAGGATGACAGGACGAGGCGAAAGAGGTATGTAAAGACCGTAGCGTTTGGCGCTCCGTTCTCCCTCAGTACCCGGCTAGGGATAAAGCGTGAAGCTATGTATATGTATCCGCTGTAAATTGTATATACAAATAAAATTACTTATATATAATAATTAAATATAATTAAAAAATAAATAAAATACCAATAAAGTTAAGTTTGAAATCAGAAATTACTTATTTCTAATAAAGGATAATCAGGTAAACAAAAGATACATGAAAGGATGTATATCAGTGTCTGTATGATTGACGTCTGTAACTTATTACGAAATATAATAAATGTGTACCAAAAATGTCAACGTCGTAGTAGCTACCGCTTCCATTAGTCAAACACTACTGCCTAAGCTATATTTATGCAAATAACGTATGGGACTATGTTTTGTTGTCAAATTAGCATTTACAAGTAAACCATTATCTGTTACGTCTTTAATCATAATAAGGTACATCAAATAGTAGATTAGATACAGGGGCGGGTGCAATGAAACCGTGGCGCCACCTAGACCTGACCAACCAACCACACCCCCCCCCCTACTCCCGCGGCTATAACTATTAACTTTGTCGTCGTAAGAAAAAAGTTTTTTTTCCTTAATTCCAATAAGCTGTTTTATAAGTAGGTATAGCTTACGGTATGGTATTAGTTACATACAGCCTTTCTTCTTATGACGGCAGAAGAACACTCATTGTTTTTGTGCCTGTAGCACATCTCTGTTGCAAACCTTCTGTCATATCATGGTGGTCCAAGACGATGCTTCTGTCTCAGGGAGCGCCGCTTCGCCCCCTGAGACGGCGGCACCCACATGCATTGCACACCCTGCACTATGGGTTAAGCCGCCCCTGATTAGATAGCTTCAGTTAATTTTTTTTTTTATGGGAGAGGATAAGGCAAACGAGCGTTCGGGTCACCTGATGGTAAGTGATCACCGCCGCCCACGACCCCATGCAACACCAGAGGAGCTACAGGTGCGTTGCCGGCCTTTAAGGTGGAGGATGTTGGACAAAATGGGCACGTACATTTATATTGTTTATATTATTATAATTTTTATATATGGCGTTTCCTTTTAAATATTTTTTGATCTTCACGCTGTATCCCGCAGTGTATCCTCGGAAACTAGTGTGAGACACTCGTTTCCCCACTTTCCGTAATATTTAATTTCCTTGAGTGGGAAGATCTATTTTTCACCTTTTAATAACAAAAAAATAATTGAATTACATAAGCTAACATTACTCAACATGTATAATTATCTAGAGCTAAAATTTAAAACAAGAATGACAGATTCTTTTTTCTGCGTTGTAGAAGAAATAACGTACTAATACATTGATGAATAAGCTACGTACAGCTGAGATGTTTGTATAATAAAAGAAAATTTTTCGAGACTGTGGGTTTATTCGAGAGCGTCACGTAAAAAAATACTGACCCTGCATAAAAACTTTATTACTACCAACCTTATAAAATATAAAACTATTTTTATTATTATATATTTATGTAATTTTCTTATTTTATTGACTAATATAATAAAAATGTGGATTTTTTCTGTGTGTATGATATCATAACCTACGTCATAATTTTTTTTTTTTCAGCTTGAAGTATCCTGGTTATAGCAGGCTAGGCACAGCGAGCTTAGTATTACAATAAGACACTGCTCCTCAATTTCCGTCGAATTCTGGAGGCATTGAGTGTTGTGTCGCGGAGCGCAACGCCGCGCTTTGCCTCGACACCAGAGTGAAGAAATGAATATATTTTATACCATTTCCCCGAGAAATTAAAATATCGACTTTAAACAATTGACAATTATCGAGAATAGGCAAAAAAAATCTAGCCATAAAAGAACCATCTAAAATATGTAATCACTTAAGGCTAACTTTAGATGTATCTTGCTAAGGAAAATTTCATTATTAAGTCACTCAAAGCCACTCTATTTCAATTAAGTGTAAGAAAACCTTGTAGCTTTTTTTATAAAGAACATTAACCTGAGATGGAGGCTCAGAGATGGATTAAATTGTTTTCATTTTGTTTGAAATGAAAATAATTGAGGTATGCTAGAAATATTTATACATTTTATTTTTTTTTTCAAAGTGAACGTTTATTACCTAAGTAAATTTTCTGTAAAATATTTTCTTTTAATGTTTTAGCATTATAATATTTAATTGGGTTGTTTATTATATTTAGCGTCACGTTGTATTTATTTCACGCACAGTAGGATAGGCAGAGGAAACCTGGATACCTAGTGTTAAAACAGGTATCCAGGCACCGCAAGGCGCTTTCCGCACTCGTAAAGGCACTTCCGTTCTCCATTTTCCGCCGAATTTTACTTTTTTTTTATAAACAGAAAAAACTGATATGTTATTTTAATTAATCTTCATTTCTGTTATGTATTTTTACCCAAAACAGTGGTGACATCTGTAACATTTCAGAAATACTGTCATGTAAGTTATTAATATGAAATGTCTAGTTCATTCTTTAAAAAACAGATGACGCTATCTATTAGCATTATCTTGTAGACTGTAGTTTTGGTTTTTGTAGTCGTCAATATAAGGATATTATGTTCTTAGTAAGACGTGCATTTTATAACATATTTTAAAGTTTCAATTCAAAATGTATTTAATATCCATTTGATAATAACTTTGCAGCGTTAAGTTGGGAACGGAGTGTTTAAACACCAGGTACCGTTATTGAATCTGCCTACAGTACTAAGTGCAGAATAGATTGTGAAGCTAATAATAGAAATTAACGACATTCACGTATATTAATGACGTGTTGTCTTTTTTATCATTAACACGTCCACAACAAGGATATGTCTTAATAAAACAACAATCTATTTAGTAATTAACTAATCATATATTTCAATAGTTTCTCTTATATTATAATTATATTTTCTAACGCTCCGCGCTCGCCATATTTGGTTTATGTCTAAGAGAAGAATCAACAATTAATCTCAAAACAATCATTATGAACAGTCAGAACAAACATCTAAAAGATTACATTTAATGATAAACTAAATGTAAACTTAGAAATATGTTAGCGTGTGTTAACTTACGATACAAAATACTGATTCATCTCTATTACTGTAATAATAACTATACTATTCAGTTGGGAATGTTAACTTTGGTATAAAATATTAATTATAAACAACAAAACATAATCAAACTCAAAGACACTCGAATATATCTTATATCAAGCATAAATTAAAAAAAATACTGATTAATTAGTCTAAGACCGTTAATGTATATTTACAATGCCGTAATGGCGTCCAGAGCATCGTATTCGTAGCATTGCAGGTGTGCTATTAATATATCATATTGTTTCTTTCACTCTAATGACATTACGGTAAGAAAGAAAGAAACAACAATATTTTAAACTCACAGTTTTGCGAATAAGGTATTAATTATGCACATAATAAAAATGGCGATGACAAAAATGGAATAGTTTTAAATTTTTTTAGTAAGTGAAATCATCATTTAAACAAAAATCATTGCACTGCGCTAATATACTATATAATATATAATAATTAGAATCATATATATTTATATGTATATATATAAGTATTATGATATTTTAAATAGACTATGAAATTTTTTTTTCTAACGCACCATGTATAGGCATCCACTACGAAGGCTCTTTGTAGGTACCGTTTCTCTAAACATTAATAATGTTGTGAAAAGATTTACATTTCTACAATTTTGTTACAACAATACAATAATTACAGTTTATAACATCGAGTAATTATTTTTTTTTTTTATAATTTTCAAATCAAGGAATAGATAATTTTTTTTAGAAATTCGTAGTTCACCATTAATTATCGTCTACAATTTTGTCTATGAAACATTTTTTAACTACTTAGAAGAATCAAGCTTCTAATATTGAATTATTTGAAATGTATATAATTACTAACTTTGTCGAATCAATATTTTAAATTACTACTACAATTTCGAATATTTTTGTTTCTAAAAGAATACACGGTGTTTATCAAATGATCTAACAATTTGAACGAGTTGAAGCTATCACAACAATTACAATAAAGATTTTTATAATTTTCTGGGACATGTCTTTTTTCTATCAACCAAATCAACAAAAAGAAATATGAAGGATATACCAAATGGTATAATATAAAGATAATGAAGATAATCGAATATATTGCACAATTTTCGAGTTTTCGAAATCATACATAGATTTAGGTACATATTATAGTGATATTCGTTCATGAGAATCTAGAATTTTCTATTTGAAAGCGAAGAACATTCATATTCTATCCTCTAGATGGCGTTAATCATTTCAAAATAGCTTTGTAAGCTAAGTTATAAATGTTTCAAATTATATTGTGAAATAAATAACATTCATTTATTACGTTAGCATTACTTTAAAGAAATGGAATGAATTAAATAAGAAAAGTAACAGAAAGAGGAGTCTTTCCGCTAATATATGTATAGCGATATAGATTCATCCCTTTAATCTACTGGTTCGCATTCTGTATTATATAGTTCTTTTTATAACACTCACAACAAATTTAATTATGTAAAAGAAAACAAAATTTCTAGGACACTGATTGACTTACAGGTATAAATTTTAACTTAAAGTATAACTGCTTACGTAATATATGAATATATTTCACACATTTACAACTAGTTCAGGCGGTGGAGTCGTGTGTGGAAGGATTTGGTATGATAGTGGACTCCCTGTGCCGCCTCTCCTTGTGCGTGGCGGCGAGCTCTGCTTGCAGTGTCATGACTCGCTCTCGTAAGCATTTGATCTCGTTTTGCCATGTCTGGAAAACAAAGACAGGGAACCTAATATTAAGACATTCCGTTTAATATTTACGCCCAACTTCAGAGGCACACCGTGTTGATTATGTGGACATTATTATAATCATCCCCCGAGTGGTTGTCGAACCCACAAACGTGACGTTCACAATCAGACGCCGTGCCGTTGAACCGTAACAGTTACTATGTATCTAATTAAGACATAAAATATAATAAACTCCAATCGTTTCGTTTGTATTTGTCTGTCAGTCACTCTTACAAGTAAATAAAAGTTTTATATTTGGAAATACGAATAAACAATAAAACTTACAATATTCTGCTTCAACAGATCCAGCTTATCGTTTTTCAAGCGGCACACCTCCTGCCTCAGCTGGTCGGCGTCGCGGGGGGCGGCGTGGGAGTGACCCTCGCGAGTGTTCGCCCCCGCCTCCGCCGACGACATAGACTCTAGGCCCGTGTCGCTGTCCACGTATACTGCACCTGTGGGATTAAATTGTTATTTTTTTGTAAATAGTAGTAAATTTAGACAATTGTATAATATTTTATAATAATAATAACATTTTATTGCACATAAAATTTTTGTATTTTGGTTAGGTAAATATTATTTGACATAATATGTGCAATGGCGGCCTTATCACTGCAAGTGACTTCTTATAGGCCATTAAGATGCAGTTAAATATTATTAGGATACTTTATAAGAATAAGACATAAATTCGCCAGAACGGTTGAAGAGGATGGAGTTATTCTACCTTGAGATTCATTATTTAATTTCTGTAAATATAGAAAAATATATTGTGTTGTGAACATTTAGTTATGTTTTATTTTAGATTTTAACTAGTTTTAACAGTTGAGATGTGCCTATATATCGATGATATACGATAGTTTTGGATTTTGATAATATATGTTATAATTTTTGCAGTAAACTTTAAGTAAATGATAAGATGAGAATGGGAGAGTGGTTGTTACTTCTTAATTCACCTGAAGAATTTGAACGGGAATTAATATTCCCGCAATATATGAAGCAATTAATATTACCGAAAATTTATATTTAAAAATTTTATTATTTGGCACAAAATTATAAATTACGATAAATTATTAGACTTTAGACTTTTAAATATATTTATTACACTTTCATAAATATTTTACATTTAATAGTTTGCATTGTCACGTACTGTGAATAAAATACACTTAAACATTTACACAATTCTAAAAAAAAATAATAAAAATAACGCAGTGCTCACATTAAATAAAAGGGAATCTTTAAATACATTTAGGTACTACAATCGCATGCTGTAACATTTAGTGGTGGACAACAAGCATGCCTAGTAATTTCACTAACAGGACTAACCTGTTGCTTTACCACAACTCAGCCAGTCCTTGTCGTCTATTTGAAGAGAAAATTCAATGAAATATATAACAATATTTATGTTATTCCAAATGGATGATTAATTTAATTGATATGAAACCATAAAAGTTATTAAAATGTTTATAATATAATATCTACAACTACATATATTAAAAAGGCTATAACAAATACTCAGTGCTACCAGCCCTCATAGATGGAAATATAAAAAAAAAGTGTCCTAATAAAATTTGTATCAGTAATTATTAAATAATACAGTAATAGATTGATATAATATAATATTTAAATGAAATAAAATATTAGGCATGTTTACATTGATGGTCTTACACGAGCTAAATTATCAAATAAATTATTAAATATTAATAATATATTAAATAATTCATAAAATGCAGCTTTGTGTAATATTTGGTTGCACCTTATAAAGTTTCTCAATCTAATTCGTAAAATAATTTACCAATAACGCTAATTTAATATATTACTGTCCAATCTGTATAAAAATCAAATCAAGAATAAAAAGAAAGAAAGTTTTCATTACGCCGATCATCTCAAAATCACAAAACAAAAGGATATGCTCTCTTTTTACATATTCTCTAGCCCTCACAAGAAGAGAGGACTCCTGGTTCTGAATAGAACTTACATTTATAGAACTATATACATTTGTTGAACTATCCTTTAGGCTATTTCGTAACACCAAACACTGCCCAAAAATAATATTGACTATCTACCCTACATACCTAAGGGGTCCAAATCAACGGAGTTCAGGCTGGAGTCGTCGCTGTGGTCGTGCAACGGCGGGCGAGGGGGTGCGGCGCGTGACGTCACGTCCGGGCTGGACTCGCCGGAGCCGCCCGCGGACCGGACGGAAACGGCGCTCGCGGAGGACGACGCGATTGATGATTTTGATCGGCCGCTCTGGAATTTTTATCATCATTTTTGTAGCTTCACTCTCAATCCTATATAAAGCGGCGCAGGTTGAGGGAAATTAGTGTTAAAATTCTCCATTTCGTTCTCTATATTGCACGGACTTCTCAAAGCAGCAATCGATTTGAAATCGAGTGGGAATCGATCGACACGATTATCACGTTTACAGTTAAACGTTTATGCCACTGCGCCACGATGGTGTCGATATCGAAATATCTATTTTAAATATTGTTTATATTTTAAATAAAATGTTTGCTTACATTAGGTGTAGGTGTCTCGTGGAGGTTAATTTTTTTATTCAAAGGGTTGTTTTTGTTGCTGTCGCCTGATAAGTTCGTGTCTACGCTCGGTGATCTGTAAAAATTGTGAATGACCATATTAGAAAATATATGAAAATAAATTAATTTTTAAAAGTAATAATACAGTACAGTTGTAATTATTTTATGGCAGGATAACGTTATACCCCGCATGCAGGTTAGGCGGGGGAAAATAGCTTTAAGAGGCATTGCGCGTTGAATGGCAGAACTCAACGCCGCGCTTTGTCTCTTCTTACCAAAGGAAAGAAATGACAATATTACAAATAATTATTCATTTCCCCGAGTGAGAATCAAACCCACAAATAATACAGTCACAAGCTTGTGCTATTGCCCCACGACGATCGCAATGTTATACTCATACCTACATAAAAAATAAATAATTGTCATTGCCATATCTGGATCACAGTATTAACAAGTAGGATAATTTCTCAAAATAATAATGGTAAAATAGTAAGTTCTTGTAGAAAAATTACATTAACTAAATATTTACCTGACTTTAGAAATTAGAGCTTTTTTGACTGTATCAATGAATCTGGCGCCAGGTCCCTCTTGCTTGGGCGTGCCTTCGGGTTGAGGTGATATTGCGCCTTCGTTCCTCGCCCCCGTACCAAGGAATTCAACTGTTTTCTCCTTCAATTTCTCCGCTAACGATTGTAATAGAGATGTACGAGTTCTTTGCTTAAGTTCTGCAAATTTGGCCGCTTGGTAACATGCGTTTTCAGCGTTGATCAGCTTAGTGAGGAGGAACTCCTTCAGTTCCCTGCCTTTGCGGAATATGGGCGGTTGGGGTAGAGTGGGCCCGAAGAATGGCACGTCTGAGCGTGCTGTGATAGCCACTTTGTATCTGGAAATACAGTGATTTTGATTTAATAAATTAAAAATAATATGCAAATAAAATTAATTATTTAAGTATAACAAAAATTGTATATGTATAATATTTTTTTGTTTTTGTTTGAATGTACCATTCACAATTTTGTTATTTATTTAGATCTACATTAATATCTGAATGTACAGTCATGTATAGTCTATATAATATCTAAGCCATATTGTACCTAAAATCTCCATTTATATAGCAACTACTGCCTGTAGTATATAATATTATCTGATAAAACGAAGAGTTCTTGATATAAAACACTAACTATTCCCGTAAACCTACATATACAAAAGTTATAATGTAAACTACCCTACAAACGAGACGGTAGCCTCTACTTAAAATCTTCAAAGAGAATCTTACGCTCGGACAACCTGCAATTTTAGTCGTATAAAAACTCCTTAATTACATAGTAGCAATTCGTTTGCATATAAATTACTGAGAATTTCCATTCCCTTTTCCGAGCCATTTTCTCTTGCTTCATGCAAATATTGGTTGAGTTGCGTTGTTGGAACAAAATTTTATGTTAAATAAGCAACTTGACAGGTAGAAGTGAGATGAGAATCAAAAACGTACTCTGTAGGACAATTTGTTATATAAAAGTTTATAACAGATTTCTTTCACTCGAAGGAATAATATATAAAAGTAATATTTTATTTATTTAAATAAATGTTTTATGTTTCTTTTATATGTTATAAAATTAAAAAAATATAAAAGAAAATACAAATATATATATTGTCTGGTCTTACCTGGTCTCCCCATCAGCAGCTTCTACCGGAGTAACCACTATGAAGGCGTGTAAGAAATGCGATGCGATCATATCTGGGGTGAACGGTGTTGCTTTTTCCTGTAAATAGTAATAGTTATTATTATAATTTATTGAATATATTTATTTGATAATACTTATGTTAAGTTCAAAATGACGTTTGTGTGCGAGAGAAAAAATGCTCAAAAAAAAAAATAGCTTCCTGTAGTTTACCTGAAAAACAATCGCCACAATATCGTTCCCGACATGCCGTTTCCTTTGCAGCTGCTGCGCGTCCCCCGCGGTGTGGGGCAGCAGCGGCGCCACGTGGAACATGATCTCTCGCTCGTGGAACCTCTCGTACACCGCCTCGGTGCCAGTGTGCCCGTTGATTATGTCCAGCCCTCCTCTGTAGCCTGGTGAATGGAGGGGAAATGTTTTGTGAAAATTACATCTATTTTTTATTATTATATCTGTATACATGTAGGGTTTCTCCTCGTAAAACTTTTTTTGAGAACGGTGATTGAAATATTTTAAATTATTCTTTATCCGAAAATGAAATTACATAGTATATTTTAAACATAATGTGAACAAAGGGTACTAATTTTTTATTTGCAAAATGTAATGATATATCAAAAAAAAATTCCCTCGTCTCACCTCTATGATCCCTCAATTGAATTCTCTGCCCGAGCATGTCCAAGAACTCATCGAAAGCTGGAGAAGTTTCGTTGTTTCCGAACAATTCCTCTTCGGTAGTCTGTCCATACTTCTGATATAAGACGCCGAATTTGAACGTGTTTACCAATACGTGTTCATCGTAAGCAACTATCAACGAAGACGCGTTCAAGCACATGACCGCCATAAAGTTGTCGACTGTCACTTGATCGCTCAAGATCTTTGCCATTCTGGATGGTGACGGCATTATGCCTGAATCTAAAAAGGAAAATTGTATTTTATTTCAAGAAGTTATACTTAGTAAATATATATAATATATATAATTTTCTATACAAATATTTCGCATTCCAACGTTTATTAGCTCTAACACTTTTCTTACATTTCTAACGATTTACGCACCTAAGTATATTATATATTAATTTTATATTAATTTTTATTTTATTTTTTTAGCTTAATTATGTGACAAAAACTGTCGTATTAGGTCGTTTCGAGTTCAAATTCTACTGAAGTTAAAAATGTTTATATTTTTACATATATATAATTTTAAACTTAATGAGAAAAAATAAGAATTGGGTTTGCTATTTAGACGTGGTTGTTGTGTATATAATTGAATGAAGAACTAACCCAAGGTTCCCCCTGCCTACCGTGCTATATGCGGGATACAGCGTGAAGCTAAAATTGAATTAATTTCATATATTTTCCGAATATGCTCATTCACTATTCTTACAGATTACCGAGCGTACACACGAATTTAGGATACAATGTGAAGGTGATTTAATATATTTTTTTTATAGAAATATTCTTATATTATTATAACAGTGGACTGTAAAGCTCTATGTCGTTAAATACGTTTATTGCTTACTACCTAGGGAGACGTAACGAAAGCTATTTCAACTACTGACTTTATAGTTTTAGATCCTCTCGAGATATGAATGGCAACGTTTTGGTCGTTAAACGTTTACGCATTACTTTATAC
The DNA here is from genome assembly GCA_037355905.1 of Heliconius aoede. Classification (NCBI taxonomy): domain Eukaryota; kingdom Metazoa; phylum Arthropoda; class Insecta; order Lepidoptera; family Nymphalidae; genus Heliconius; species Heliconius aoede. Next base: position 188,467 of record JBAIZZ010000067.1, on the reverse strand, counting down.
TGCTCATATATATAATATGTTTATTTTGTATTTTAGCAATTCAATTACCTGAATCGTGTCTAGAAAGCAGAGAATATTGTGAAAAGAACATTGAAGTAATCACTAAATTTTTACCAATCTGGCCGCCAGAAAGAAAAGTATTTTAAATACATTTTAATATCTGATTCAATAGAATTTCAAATTTATTGCAATTACAATTAAGTATATTTATTAGTAAGCAAAAATATGAGTCGTTAAGTTATTTTCTATAAAAATAATGAGATAATATTCTCTTAATATTCGAAGAATGCTGTTAAAAGTGAAGACAAAGAAGACGAAAATTTAATTAGAAAAAACGAAATAAAACAACTTACTGGGTGTTGGAATCAGTCCAATCATAGTCTCTGTCCGTAACCTCAACAGTATCCTGGTGTGGTCCTGGCCGGCCACGTTCTCGTTCATCAGCGACATCACGACCGGATCATGGTTCGCGTCAGATCCAACCAAGTTGATGTGCTCCTGTTATAGATATGTTTTTTTTAATCGAAATACATCGAATAAAATAGCTCTGATCAGGTAAAACAGACGTGAATTGTGGGTTCGATTACCACTTGGGGTGGTACAATTGATTGTTATCATTTTATCGCTCTGGTTTAGATAAAGCACGGCGTTGAGTTCCACCATTCAACACGCAATTTAATGAAAATTGGGAAAACACGAAGTGTCTTAACTCTAGGTTTATGCAGGATTCAACCATAATTTACAAAAAATATATCTATATATTTTTTATAATTATTTTTAATAAATTAAACAATATTGTTCAATATTTCTATTATTAATATGTATGGTATTCATAATAGAAACTTAAGTTCAGTCGACGTAGTGCCATTTGTGCCAAAACTGTGTGTGTGTGTGCATTTCAAAGATATTTCGAGGATATTTACATTATGACATCACTACTAAATGTTTAGTTGACATTGTGAAGAACCTATCTCAGAGGAAGTGCGACAACGATGTAAATATTTACATTGCCAACCTGTTTCGTACAATTAATCACTTATTTAAACCTTTAATTAACATTAATCAATATTTATATGCATATTTCTAAGAATTCATTTAGTTAATATATTTCAAACAGGAAAATTAAATTCTAATAACGAACTGAAAACCATATATTATCTCAACAATACTGTGTCACACCCTACCCAGTGTTTCAAATCAACTCGTTATACGTTTACAACAACAAATATAATGAAAGATAATGGGTATTTCGATAATGAGTATTTTATGTTCGGAGACCAGCCCATTCGGCAATTTTATCACAATTTGATGGTGTATCACCACAGTCATTAGTGAAGGTCGAGCCCGTAGCCTTAATAAGACCTAGCCCAATGTTACGTAAGCACTTAATTTGATTGCTGTTACAGGATTGCTATACAGAATGGTTTTTTTTAAAGGAGCAGCCAATGGAGTATGCAAGTGATATATCATCAAATTCCACTATGGGTATAGTGGAATTTCATGATATATCACTTGCATACTCCATTACTTGCTAATTTAGCAAGAAGTTTTGCAAGAACTTAGCAAGAATTGATGTTGAATGGCAGAGTTTAGAGCTACATTTTATTTTATTTACGTCTAACCAGCCAAGGGAGACCATGTTTCTTTTATGTATAAATATAATATAACACACCACCAACAGCACTTAGTACGGCGTTGACTTCTGCAACTCAACAGTGTTGAGTCACCACATAATGTCTCGAATTCTGGCGGTGACAAGAAATTCCATATTCTAATTCTACTCCATAACTTCCTACAATATAAAAATTTTATTAATATTTGAACAAATTTTAAGAAATTTTGCGATTCGAAATGATTAGTTGAGATGTTTATATATATAAATAAATAAATAAAAGACACTCCATATATAATTGAGAAATCTCAACACTCGTCTCAGTTTATATGACTGCTCAATTATAATGAATCAGATGTGCTATTCGCACAAGTGATCTCATGTTTAATGAAGTCTTACTAAATGCTAGCGACAGTACTAACCTAGTTAATATAATATATAGGGTGTTGTAAAAAAGCAAATTGACACCAATTGACTATTTGTGAATAAGCAAATTATTATCAGGTTGATTCTCGTTAAGGCAATGCCGTTTTGAATGATGCAGTACACAGTGTTGACTTTTTAGTGTTTTAAAGGTAGTATATTAGTTTTAACATTTGTAAATATTTATAATACACGAAAAATAATCTCGATATAGACTATTTCTAATCGTAAATAAGTATTTACATTTCCAATATAAAATATTCAACCCATGTCTCGTGAACTCCTTCCGAATGTGTAACCATTACAAAAACTACAACTGCACTGTGCCTAAAGCAACATAATAAAAACGAATATTTCTTAAATACAAAGAAGTTAACGCGAAATAAGTTAACTTAGTTGTAACATAAGTTAATCGTTGTAACTCAAGTGACATTCAGTAAGGCGGACAAGGTTTGTAGATACCAATTCCAATTGTTCCAGTTCTTAGGTGGTGCCATTTGACGGTCGACTGATAATCCTTCTATAGGCAATAAAATGTATTTACCATGGGACGAGGCTGTTAATTAGTTTCGCGCATTGTTATGTCCAATTTTATTAGCCATTTTTTTAATATATATTAAGTGTGTATGGAGGACATTCATTGTTTATACAGCCACGTGACAAGTCACTAGTATTACTCTATTAATATTAAAATAAAGGTTAATTCTTTGATAGTGTCACATTATCATTTTTAAATAAATTTTAAATTAAAAAAAAAATATTTTGAAATTAATTCTAGCGTTTGTTTCAGAGGGTCAACTGCAATGGATATACAAATAAATATAATATATCGTCGTCGTAGAGTGTAAGCCTTCTAAGTCTATTTTTGTTTTTTTATTAACATCCGTTCGTAAGTCTAAAAAAAATATAAAATTGATCTTTATTTTATTAGACATAGTGGAGTATACAAATCAAGTTTCGAAATTGTAAAAGCCTTCTGATAATACATGTACTCGTATACTCATAGTTCTTTTAAAATGTTTTTTTGTCTTTCCTAAAAATTTGTTTAATAGGCTATTAGCAGATTTACAGTCTAATCCAACGATATGTGAAAAATAATAACAAAATGTCAAAGACTAAAAGAGACGATCTACGAGTTTTAAGCACTGCGTTAATTTATTGAGAAACTTAACACAAATATACAAGATTAACTTCGAGAAACGTCTTGATTTGTATTGGAGTTCAGTACATTTAGAGTTAAGTTAACTAACAATACGTGATCAGCTTCAGCAACCTGCTTTAGACTAACCGCACACACAATTCCCCTTTGTTTGACTTCACAGAAATCATTAGTATATTTTATCGATTTGATGAAATATTCATACTATTTAAAGTTACACTTATTTTGTATTCAAAGTTAGGATATTTTGAAACAAGTTTACAATTTACATATAATTATTTTAGGCCAGTCGTGGCTAGGTACACTTTGTCTACAGTACAGTATTCAGCGTGAAAGATACAACAACAATTATAATTGAATTTGCCCAAATTTTTCACCCAATATTTCAGGAACAGCTGTTATGGAACTATTATAAAGAAGGAGACGGTAAAATCTTTCCAAATCATCTCACTCTGGAATTTTCTGAATTTATCACTCGCCGTTTTCATCGGTTCAAAGACGCAAATTGAAAGCTAAAGAGGGTAATTGAAGGGACGAGGGGTTAATGTCCCTTTTTGAACTCGGTGATGGATTAGTCTTTGAAACGGAATGATGCTCATTTTTTCAACTTCACTGATTCGAAATAATACTTCTTCATAAGATAAATTTTGTCGTAATATCAATTTGGAAATGGCTTAGGGGAGACCTTGGTGGATCTAAGATACTGGAGGATAGTGACGTAAAAAGCAGGACAAGAGGGCATGCATGAAGAGGATGATGACAGTGGACCAGGCGAAAGAGGTATGTAGGGACCGTAGCGTTTGCCGCTCCGTTTTCTCTGACTACCCCGCTAGGGATAAAGCGTGAAGCTAAGTTAAGTTATATCGTAGTTAAGTATATAATGGTAACGGCTGTAAGTTTAGACGTCGCTTTTTGTATTTATAAACCTCCATGCACTATTATTAATTCAAAAAACAAATTTTTTTTCGAACGAAAATGAATTTAGTCCAGAAATAGGTGACAAAATGAAGATATTTTAATTTAAATATGAAAAATAATAATAATATGAAAAAAAATAATTGCGAATATTAACCGAACCCACTACGATCACCCGATTGGTCAGAATATTATTACCAGCAATAAATAAATTATATTACATACTACCATTATATTTTATTATTACAATTCAAAGCTCGTCAAAAGTTAAGTAATTTGTACTCACACAGTTTACTACGTAATGAGCTTTTGTTGCTTCGCTAATGGGTTCTAAAATACTAACTTAGTTTTACATAATATTATCCAAATACCTATAAACTTTTGGGTTTAAATGTTTATACTTTACATAATATATATATACTTTATATAATTTACATAAATTTAGATATATACACACAGGTATAATTTATGTAATTGCTTTGCATGAATATTAATTATAATGAAAAACATAATATAATGCAGTGGGGAACGGAAGTGTCTTAATCGAAACGAAGTGCCTTAACTCTACGTTCCCAGGTGCCCTCTGCCTACCTCACATTTACAAAATGCACACTAAGATAAACTTGCAACACCTGCTCTAGACGACCGATATTTATCAAGTTTTCGGACATTTTGATATCTTTGTAAGGATTTCTTCGTCAGATTCATTCAATCGAACGGCAATCATCGCTGAGCCCTTCCTTTCTCCCTGACGAATTGTTCTCGAACAAATTTCACGTTATGAAAAGGAGCATTTGCTTATTGCCCCTAACTTTTCTTTTGTCATTTGGGAACATCTGTCTTCGTCACCAGTTTAAATGAGCTTTCACTTTGCCCGTATTATTTTCGATATGTTTGTTTCTGGATCGTTTGTAAATTATGTAAAGTATAATTAAAATATTGATTTTTTTAGCGTCACGCTATTTTCCGCACTTAGTAGAGTAGGCTGAGGGAACTTGGGGAACTAATATTAAGACACTCTGTTCTCCATTAAAGTACTTCCATTCTCCAATTTCAGCCGAATTCTTGAAGCATTGCGTGTTAGGTGGCGCAACTAAACGCCGTGCTTTGTCACATTAACAGAACGACAAATTGAAACCATTAAATATTTCATTCGTTTACACTTACACGCTTTTGCCTGCACCAAGACGGCCTCATTAAGTAAAATATCTAGTAAAAAGTTTAATGCGTCCATACATATATAGGTTACGGCGTTAGTAATCTTCGCAGTTACTTCAAATTGAAGTCATTAAATATGTACAAATTAAAACAGCGTAGGCGCATTCAAATTATTAAAATTTAATTTTCTTTACTATCAACAAACAAAAAAATATTATTACATTTAATTTAACTTAGTAAATCAGTTTTATAAGAGAACGGTGAGATTTAACCAATAATTTGATAAATGTACAAATCCAAAGCAAATACCACCACCTATGATTAAACATGGTGTTTGGCCGTAAGTTATTTACGCGTCAACCCCCCCATATCCCCCCATATCCCCACACATCGGCCGAGGATTGCAACCCATTCATCTAGCCTAACCCTTGCGGTGTCACAATGAGCCATCAAAGTATGGGCTATCAGGATTCTCGTTATATTTTATGTTACCGGCAACGTTAGTTCCTGAGATAAGTTTATAACTTTATGTAGTATACTTTTTTTAATAATATTATAACATATTTTGTATTGTTATAAAATTCGTTACAGTAAATTAATATTGATACCAGTTATGTGTTACCACGCAAGGACAACAAGCGTACGACAGTAAATGTGACGGTTCGATTTCCACTGGAAGAAAAAATATTATTTTATATTATCATCTTCTCACACTGGTGACGAGGCAAAGTGCGGTGTTGAGTCCGCTACATAACATGCAATGCCTCATTGGGAACGTAGTGTCTTAACACTATGTTCCCAGGGTCGGAATAAATCACAAAATATATTAATAATATACACAGTACCGACAGTCAATTCAAAAGTATTTCTGTCTAATATGCTATTACTTATTAGCATTACAGTGTTTAAATCGTTACATCGTATGTATATTTGTCCGTCCGAACGCTATAATCTCCTCGATCTACATAGATCGTGGCTCAGTGAGCGTGAAGTAAGACCGTTCCGCGTTGATGACTCCAGACGACTTTTCTCACCAAAGCTGGTGATTTTTGAAACGAGTACACCCCTTGAAGTACGCATCGCTGCATGTGATTTTAATATGGGAAGTTATGTGGCTGATATATCGGGTTAATTATTTCTAATTATAGTTATAATGAAATGTTAAAACATCTTGTTATGCCTATAAAATAATTTATGACGCATTATATATTACTTCGCGCTGTATCTCGCATGTAAGAAGATAGACAGAGGGAGTCTAGTGTTAAGAAACTCCGCTGAGAACTTCCCGGCAAATTCTGGAGGCTACGACTGAACTCATTTTTTTTAAATGCTTATCATTTACACTATTTTCGTATACAAATCAAGTAAATAACGTTATTGAAATAAAAACAAATCATAAATTATAATCTTAATATCACATATCAAACGAGGCCATTATGGAGATACATGAAGACACTAAAAAGAAGAAAAAGCCGGCCTAGTGCGTGGGTATGGGAAAGTTCACACGTGTTGTTAGACGTACTATGTCAAACATACACGTAGAGGGCTAGTGATGGCTTAGTTTACTAATTAGAAGCTTGAATAAATTATATACGTTTTTAATATTTCTAATATGAAAATATTTTTGGGGCCGTCGTGGCGTAGGGGCTCAAGCGTGTGCCTGTCACGCGACGATTGTGGGTTCGATCCACACCTGAGGAAATGAATTATTATTTCTTAATAGTTTAATAACTTGCTCTGACACAAAGTAGGCAGTGCTATATGCGGGATACAGCGTGAAACTAATATATGAAAACTTGAAAATTATTTATATCATTCGATACAACCGTTTTGTTTTATAGTAACGCAAAACTGTGAAATAGTAATTAATAATATATTATTCAACCTCTCCTCCAAAAAAAAAAATAGTACTCCAAATCACTCCAAATTCAGTAAATTTAGTCATATTAGGTTCAACCTGACTAAAAAAACATTTGGAAACGAATAATAAATTTACAGTTCAATTTAGTTACACAAATATTATCTCGGTACTAAATAAGCCTCAAACACATAAAATTACTCTATACATGTTTATTTTCTCTAAACAGGACATTTTATACATCGAAAATTTTTGAGGCCAGTCGTGGCGCAGAGGACAAAGTGTGAATGTAAACGCGACTGAGTGCGTGTTCGATCCCCACTCGAGGAAAAGAAATATTTATTTCCATTTCTTTGCTTTAGTTTCAAGGAAAAATGCCATGTCAAAGTCCGTGGTATTCCACAATGGCTTCAGAATTTGGCGGAAAGTGGGTAAGGGATTGTTTTGACATTAGATTTTCTCTGTCTACCCTACTGTGTGCGGGATACAGCGTGAAGTTGATTTATTTATTTAACAATTTTTAACATAAACCATAATCTATATCGGAATCTCAGTAAAAAATTGCAGTAAGGAACCACATTGATTTATAACTATATCATACGAGGTCTCCCGGAAGGCCTGCACATAAAAGGGCATCGACACTGACGTGTGTATGTCCACCGCGCGATGTCAAGGAGAACGTGATCAAGTAGCAATGTTTGTTTTTAATTTATATAAAAATCAAATCATCTTCACGCTGTATCCCGCACACAGCAGTGTAGGCAAAACGAACCCAGTGTTACAACACTCCGTTCCCCACTTTCCGCCAAATCATGTCTAGTGACCCAACTTAACGTCGTTCTTTGAAGAAATGAAAATATAATAGATGTAAATAAATATTTCATCTTCTGGAGTGGGGATCGAACTCACGACCGTCGTGTTATAGTCACACCCTTGTGCTGCTGCGCCACGATATCCTTAATTTTTATTAATGTATAAAAAACACTGGGTGAGTGTTCAAAGATCGTCCCAGTTGGCAACAAAAACGGCTTCATTGTGCGCCGGACAGACGGCGCGGCGCGCGAAATGTCAAGGCAGATGTTTGCGTAATCGTCTTGTTTTCTTTATGCATTATTTAGTAAGAAGAAAGCGTCGGTCACGACGTCCATTGAATCGTGATTTTGATTTATTTTACCATTTTCCTACTTATTCCTATAAATCTATTAAGAAGATTCGAGTATATATATAGTAAAGAGGAACGAATTTGAAATTCAATGGGGCTGTTGGACGCTGCTACTTGAATCGGATTTTCTACACGCTTTATATATATACGCCCGCACGTAACGACGATGTTGGCACTAAGATGGCGATATCTAAGCCTTTTTAGCTTTATATCTTATAGAATAAAATTTTAACATATGTTTTCTCAAAATTTTTCTTATATGGATAAAATTGTGTTATCGTATAGTCCTTACCTTGCCAAGGAAGTACCGCCTGTAGTATTTGGCGGTGTCGTTCGTGTCGATATTGTGCCTTCGAGAAGTCTGGCGAGGTGTTCCAGGTTGAGGTCTGGGTTCATTTTCATCATCAGAGGAGTTCTCTTCGACACCATCCATCCAGTAACCGCCATTTGGTGGCAAAACGATCGTTGGAGGATTCCCTATAAAAAAAAAAAATTAAACATGGCTCAAATTTAAATTCACAATACGAGTGTATATATTTTCTTTGAAAAAAAAATATTTTGCAAGCACTTCTGAATTGACGATAGAACGTAAAGTTGTCGCAAAAAGTGACTGACGGCAAAAAAAACTCAAGTTTAATCAATTTCTTATATATTTTGTTATAAAAACGAACATGGAACATTACTTCAATGTATATTAATAACAAAAAATCTTTGAATACTTATTCCAATAAAATATTACAAAAGATATTAAAGTAACTAAATAGTCAAAGATATTACGTTTCCTATAAGTTCAGTCTATATATTATATATGTACATAAAAGTACATAAATAATTTTTTAGTTTAAAAAATCTGTGTCATGAGTGAAAAAAAACAACTTCTAAATTACACCTGGCACATCTAATGACACTTTGATCTAAATTATGGGATACAAGCTATGAAATCACATCTAATTTCGAATAAGGCCTTATTCTAGTCTAGACCGCCTTTGTTGGAAATATTTTTACAAGGCCTTACAATGGTCCCGTGTCCCGGGGGATACTATTGTTCTGCATGCCGCCTATATAAACCGATCCATATTCAGTATCTATATGGGAACCTTTGCATTATGATAAGTTCTTACCCTCAATTTAAGTAACCTCAACCTCAACTCAAATCAAGTATATAAATATTTTCTTTTTTAACTATCATTAAGCTGCATATTTTAACTAAAATGTGTATATTCCAAAATTACATGTAACAGTAAGTTTAAAAAAATTTTTGAGTAAATTTTCCCGAAAAAATATCTTATATTTGTCATGTATCTCTCACTTTATGCGAGATGGAGAAATAAATCGCAAATAGCCAGCTATGCCATAACAGCATCGAAGGAAAATCACATATTTACTTATCTATAAAAAGATATAGATTGCTTTAAGATAGTATTGTCATGTCAAATTTCAATAAAAAATATATATGCAAATAATAATAAATAATATATGCAAATATATAGAGGGCACGTTGCGTGCTTTTACTAGTTTCCCTTGAAAAAATCAACAACATTTAAGTAACCCTTTTATATCAACAAGCCCTCCAAAACTCCCCTTCCGCTTGAACTGTCTTACGTCACCGTTTTAAATACGATGATTCACATTTTAATATATTACTTAATAATAATAGTGAGACCACTAGTGGCGCCGGGGTACACAGTATGACTGTAAACGCGACAGGTTGTGGATTCGATTTCCACGCGGGAAAATGAAATATTTCATATTTTCATTTCATAGTATTGAGGCAAAGCGCGGTTGAGTTCTGTTATTCAACTCGCAATGCCTCCTTTCGGCAGAAAAAGAAAAAGGAGTGACATAACACTAGGTCACACCCTCTGCCTATTCTGATGTGTACTAGATACACACAATGCTAAAAAATAAATAAGTTCATAGTATTGCGTACTAGGTGGTATGTCTATTTTTATTTTATATATTGAAATATCTCTATATATCTAAAAATCATTCATTGTGAAAAATGTATGAGTAACTACGTTCCTTTTCTCATAAGTAATTTTAATATTACCTCTATACTTGTTATATTCTACTCGCGGCCCATTCAGGCTTCGTAAGTGCATAAAATAATGATAGAACATATGTTATAACGTCGTGATGTAGAATTTTTCTATAGAATAAGAGATGAATGACATAGATTTATTAATTAAATTAATATATTATTTTATTATAGCTTTTAATTAAACTTTTTTTATTTACAGCTTCACGCTGCATTTCCGCCCAGGCAGATGTTACTGAATACTCCGTCACCATCAAGACACTTCCGTCCCCCACTAAATCCCACTACCAATAACACTAAATCCTAAACGCATTCCACATTAAGTGGCGGAACTTAACGCCGCTTTGCTTTTATTACCAGGGCGAGGAAATCAAAATGTTGAATATTTCATTTTTCATTTCATTTTCATTCAGTGGGTATAGAATCGAGTCGCACGAATATGCCCCATAAATTTTACTATTTACTATAGTATTGACTTAAGAATATCTTATTCACGCACTAGGCTCGACAAACGTCAAATGCCCTTCATCTGTGAAGTTACAAAAAACCGTACAAATAAAGCAGTCACGACCCAACCCAGACCTGACGACCTCACACGAATTTCACATGCCGTAAACACCACCATGTAACAGAATAAGGACATCTTTGTTATAAGTACTGAGTAGGCTAGTCAAACAGGACAAGCAGGACAAGTGGTGGGTTTGATTCCTATTCGAGGAAATTAAATATTTAATATTTTCATGCTCTGGTATCGAAGCAACGCACGACGTTGAGGTCCGTCATTCAGGACCCTAGAATTCGGCAGAAAATAGATAACAGTGTCATTACTGCTATGGCACGTCTAACTGAAATTACCTACTGTCTGTTTGTTCGTGATATATACGAGTTCAATTACAGACAAGGTTATCTATACGAATAAAGTGTAGTTAGTGTACAATCACTACTTATTTAGCATTTAATATAGAAAAATAGCCATAAATTAATCATATTATTTCTTTTATTAATTATATTACTACTAATTATATCATTTAATTAGAATTTTCTAGATAATTTCTAGGGACTTCAAAATTACAGGCCGAGATTTCCCTAGACAGCACGCTGCCATCTAATTTATTTAGCGTTTTAATCAACTAGCTAAAACAGTGACAGACATTTTTGCTCGCAAGAACCAAGTTATCTGACGACTTGAAATATTTTTGTTTCTTCCTTAGATTAGTGAAGTTTCCATCGAAATAAATTAATAGAATATTCTATTTTAAAATATTACCAATGGCCATTCTCATTTGTTTAAAACGCGAAGCGAAAGTCCAGCGTTGAAGAAGATCTAATGTTACAATTTCAAGCAGTAGATATACTTTCACAGTTTGTTCTCATCATTTAGCTTTCTATTTATAAATCTTTAACAATGAAAGTTATTTAATGGCGGGGCAAAGGAAAATACTGGGTTTTTTTTCAACAATTTTATACTTTGCACTCCCAAATTCAAATCAAATCTTTGCACTCCCAAATTTGGTTAAGTTTTTGTCCCATATTTGGTTATTTAACGGTTAAGACACTCCGTTTCCCACATCTGTATATATGTACAGAACAATATATTATAGGTTTATTTATGATGAAAAAGAGCCACAGATTTTTTCTATATTAATCCACCGAGACTGCGAGGTGATTGTGTGTAGCCTCCTTTGAGTTTGTAATGTTCTACATATTTTTTCTTTTTTTTAGAAAGAAACGTTCATTGTGTGTAACGTATATAACGTATTTAAATATTTAAATGAGCATTTCTCTACAAATGAGATTCTAAAATAAATTTGAATTTAAGAGACGGTGTACAAAACGTGACGGTTGTAGGTTCGATCCCCACTCGAGGGAATTAATTATTATTTCTTAATATTATCAATTCTTCGCTTTGACACCAAAGCTTAAATCTGGCGTGAAGTACCGCCACTCAACACGCAATGTCTACGCAAATTCGGCGGAAAGTGGAGGGCTGAGTGTTTTAACACTATGTTCTCCCTCTGCCTACCAAGTGGAGCTGATTTAATTTTGATTCGGACGACTTAAAAAATATAACTTTTTTTGTTTGTCATACAATATATATCAAAAATAACTTGCAACCAATTAAATTAACGATTAAATCAAACAAAAAACTAAATGGTACAGCGTTTCGTAAATACCTGACCTTTCAACAGTACTCACAGTCGTGGGTTAGTTTTAGGTACTTTATTTCAATTGCGAGCCAGATCACGAATTCGCTTTATCAAATTTTATTCATCTCGAACGCGGTGGAAACATGAAATATTTGATATCGTGACGCTAAGAGCTTTTATATTTATTAAACTGTTATTATTGAATAATTAAAATGTCATAATTAATTGAATTTATGTAGGTGTCGTGGTTGATCTTGATATAGGGTAAAAACAGATTATTTTGAAAATGTGTTTGACAATTGTTTTTATAGTTTAAAATATATAGCAAAGTAGGCTGAGGCAGCAACGGTGCGTTTTGCTACGACACCAGAATGAAGAAATAAAAATTTGAACTATTTAATTTCCTTGATTGGGAATAGAACCCAAAACCTGTCGCGTTTACAGTCCGTCACTTGCGTCTCCGCACTATAACTGGCCTCGTACCTATATAATAATTAAATATTTTATTTTAAATAATTTAATTAATGTTACAAAACGAGAGCATATTTTTATAACGATGTATTATCAGGCATTCATATATTTATATTCGTTCTAGCAACCTCCTGTAAATATACATCTATTACCATTATTAACAGCGCTATCTCAATCTTCGTCTAAAACGCAAGTTCCTCTTTGATCACGGAATTGGAGTCTTACAAGATAGGTATTTACAAAGACTAACTAAGTAAATCTCATATATTCCCTTTACCTGGCTTAGCTAGAGTCTCTTCCAAGAGTATCCTGCTGGCTTGACAAGCTGCGGCGACCCGTCGTTGCGCGGCTGCCGCCCCCGGCGAGGGCGGGAGGCCGTGAGGCGCGGGCACTCTGCCCTCAGCATAGGAATGCCTCTCACCAACGCTACAAGTGGCCGCTCCTACTGACACCGAACGACGGTTTTCGGTTCGTGAAACCTGGAAAGATTTTTCTTTAAATACATATAATATTTATAATATAACCTTAGTATATAATATATAATACAAAATATATAAATCATTCAGATTATATAATAATATATTTAAATGCAATCTTAATAAGTTATAACTAATTTTAGACATTACATAGAGCATTAAAGTTTACCAATTAGAAATGATATGAATATCGAGATCAAAGATGTAATTCTATATATAACTTGAATCTGTCTGTATGTTGGTTTGGTAGATGAGGAAATAGTTAATTTTATATACGGTCGGCGACCAGTTCGATGACCCAACGCCGTGAGATCCCACTATTGTGGTATCTGTATCGTGCAAATCGTTTAAGCTTATTTACCTTTTGAGAACCCATTGTGGAATTGAGGCCACAAGAAAATTGAATTTTGACATCTAATTTTATTGGTGAGAAAATATAAATTGAGATTTAGCCCAGTTGGTACGATCGCTCTTCCGTCTGCTGTACACGCAAAATGGAGAACAGAGTGTCTTAACACTAGGTTATATCTGCCTATTATGCTGTGAGCGGAATAGAATGTAAAGCTGACTATTTTTTTTTTAATTTAAGACAAAAAAACTGCTTCACTTGTTTTGGGTTTAACGAAGTGAACGCGCCCTCTTTTATGCCATCAATAAAATAGTCAGCCCCATATATTCGTGGACTATAAACACAATCAAAAGTTGTGTATTGAAAACCGACAGAAGCATTAGTCGAAGCGTTGACAGCATCTCGAAACAAGTACCAGGGAAAATGTGAGGGCATTTTCACTTTGATCAAATTAATCTAACGTCAGGAGTTGAATGTTTACTTCTATGGAAACGCTGTAATCTTACACCGTTACGTTCCATTAGAACAAACTAAACTCAGGATAGAGTAAGATAATTTATATGAATGAAGAAATTAAAATTTCAGTTAAGACATTATCGATTTACATGTTTAATAATATTTATTTAATCCCATTTGGTTACAAGTTTTTTTCGTCTGGTGTTAAGACACTCCGTTCCCCAATTTTCGTTGAATTTTGGGAATAAAACCCACAATCCTAACGTTTACAGGCACACGCTTGTGCCTCTGGGTCTGTGTGTATATTCTGGGTCCAGTTTGAATATAGCTGTAAGAACTTATAATTTCACAACGAGATTCTCAGTCTTTTCACATGAGAAAAAAATACAAATTAATTATAATAAGGTTACGTTCGACACCATAGTGTAGTCAAGAGGCTGTATTTTAGTCCATGAAGAAATAAAAAAAATCTTCCTGGTCTATAACAGAGATATCATTCACTAGAAATGTCACTCTCAATAATCGTGTTTACCTAAGAAACAGCACAGACGCGTCTCGACTAGTGTAATTTCATATTAGAATGCTTTGATGCGCGGAAGTTTTAACTTTCTTAAAATATCTTTCGTTCTATATTAACCGCTGCGTTCCCATAAAATATATTCTTTACTGGCAAATTAAAAATAGCTAAATGTTGATGCTATACATTAATATGTTTTTTTGTTTATAATTATGATAATATATGGTTTGATCGTTGTTTTAATATTATAGTAACGTGTTTGAGGTGAGAAATGTCACTCAAATACTTCTTTCTTTTTTGCGTCACTGTATCACGCACACAGCAAGGTAACCAGAGGGAGCCTAGTGTTAACCTGCGTTTGCCTACTGCGTTTCCCATTTTTCAAAGAAGAATAATAAAATTAAATAAGATTTATCTTCGTATATACAGTATAGTATAAAATCTAAAAACATTGAAGAGGCTACCTAATACGTTATTACTTAAAACCTACATAAGCATAATATATAATAAATTAGTAATAACAAACAACTGTACAAAGCGATGTAATTTTTCGTATTAAATTACAGCATTTCAAAGGTTTCCTGACCGCCATTCACAATACTTATACTTATTACACCTGTTATTGATATACATATCGAATGGCACCCGGCAGTACGTACTTAGTACTAGAGGTCGGTTGTGGCCAAGAGGAAATAATGTCTGGGTTATATATCAATTAATTATTATAATAATAACTATATTGTTTTTAAGATTTTCATTTCACTCACTGACCGACTTTCAAATGCGGGGCACAGCGTGAAAACCAAAAAAATAATATCGCACATTTTAAATTGATATTTTTTTATATTTTATTATGAAAAATCTCTTCTTATAATTTACTTTCACATAAAATAATCACAAATCGCACAAAATGTAGATCTATATATATATTCAAGAACAAAAAATATATAAATTAAACAAGAATTCGATGGATTTAATCATGTAACCGGCACCGTGATTAACGGCAGCTAAATACTGAAGTACAATATACTTGACTCATTAAAGGTTTTGAGATTCAAATTTTCGCCTTCAGTCTGAGCAGCACAATATTTTAATCATAATATAATTAAATTTAGGCCAGTCATGGCACAGAAACGTGAGACAAAGTGTGACTATAAGTGCGAGAGGTTATGGGTTCAATTCTCAATCGAGTCAATGAAATATTTAATTTTTTTTTTCTTAGCTCTGGTTTCGAGGCAATATGCGGCGTTAAATTCCGCCACGGGACACACAACGTTTAATATTATTATAATGTTGATAATATTGTGTCAATACAAATGAAATTAAAAATATATCTTTATAAAATAAACATATAATAATTGTTATATTTATTTGCATATAACAATATAATTATACTTAATAAACAAAATACTAGAGCCTAAAAGCCTTAAGCAAATAGAGATTGCAATTTGAAGTGACGTTAATGTATTTTTTATGTGAGAAGTCAGTTGTGTTACGACATATCGTGGGAACGACTTGTTCATTTTATTTTATCTATTTGTGTTATTGTAAAGAAACTTATCTTATCTATGTTTATAATTATTCAATAAAACAATACTTTTTAAAGCGAGAAGAAAATTATAGCAGCACTTAATAATTTCTTTTCACACAAAGAAGTCCGTCGTGTGTTGTGGGTTCGATTCCCACTCGTGGGAATGAATTATTAATATTTTTTCGCTTACCAAGCAAAATAGCGAAAAACCCACAAAATTCAAAATGGGGAACGGAGTGTTTTAACACTATATTCTTTCTGCCCACCCTGTTATATGCCAAATACAGTGTGAAGCTCAAAAAAGAATCCAAAATAACTTGTGACTTTAACATTTAGAAGAAAACTAAAATAATTTAATTTTCAATTAGCTTTTCTCATTCAATTCATCTTGTATAAGTTGGAATTAAATGTCACTTGCTGCTGAAAGCTAAAACCAACAAGCTACAACCTCTCTAGGATCGCCGTTCCCATATGGAAACTTAATTGTATAATTATTTAAAAGTTTATTTACTTTAATTTTTTGTACAATCGGTTTGATGTTTAATATAATATTTTGTGCAATTTATAAAATTTATTGGATATTATTTTAAAAGAGATTGATAAATAAACATTAAAAAGAAGCGAAGCGTGGCGTAGGGGCACAAGTAAGCGCGACAGGTTGTAAGTTCGATTCCCACTCAAGAAAATTAAATATTTAATTTTAGTTTTCCCTCTCTCTGGTAAAAAGGGAAAACGCGGCGTAAAACACTATTAATTTAATATGTTTTTTTTTATTTACTAGTGTCACATTACATACAAGTTATATACCTATTAAATATAAAATATAAAATATAATTTTACATATTCTACTTTATACTATAACTCTGACCGCAAAAAATTTTCAAGAAATTACTATATTTTGTATTTATAGGTTACCATTTTCAATAACTTTTCAATAGGTATCGTGTACGCTGAATATAGACGTCGGTGCACCTGAGCGCCACTCACAAATGAAAGTTATTTTTATAGTAAATATACTGTAATAGGAGCAAAACTTTTAGTGGATGGGTATACTTATACCCGTACAATAAAATTTTAGTATTATGATGTAACTACAATGAAATTTTCTTGAATTCTTAATGGGAAAAATGTAATAGGAATTTTCTTTATATTCAACATTTTACTTTCATATTTATAAGAAATGTGATGCAAAAAAAAAACAATTTATTATTTTTTTCCAGCTTCACGCTGTATCCCGCAAGTAACAAGGTAGCCAGAGAAAGCCCAGTGTTAAGACACTCCGCTTTCCATGCGCTGAGCCCCGCTATACTCATGGCCGACGTCAACGCCGCACTTTGCCTCTACACCAACACAGGGTTTTTTTAAAAATTAAATAACATATTAAAAAAATATATAAACATTATGTAACATTAATAATATTTAAAATATAATAACAGTAAAAAAAAATCATTCTTATAAGAGTTTTTTACATAACTAGTATAACAACAGACAGAAGTCAATATTTCCTATAGCAAAATAATAAACATGAAAGTTGAGTGGAACGAACGGCCGATTCAATGATGGAAAGTAAATTGCTTTGATGTTATTATGCATCAAGATTGTGACTTGTGCCTCGGCTTTGCGCGACGTAAGTGATTGAATTTTAATATAAATATACTTCAAATATATTGGGTTTTACAGAAATATATATTATATTGTAAATTTATACTTAGTTTATATAGTAGGTTAATATTTATAAAATATTTTAATGATTCATATTGTTTTAGAGATCTTCATTGATAATTCACCATAATATAATGCGTCATAGGAAGATAAGAGCCAAGTGATGAATTTATCATATGCTTTTCTCTTCTTTTGTTATGAAAATTCATAGAGGAACTAAAAAATAATAATTATAATTGTTATTATGGCTTATACAGTAGAAAACTTAGAGTCTGATCACCTTGCCAAAGGTCTGACGCTGTCAAATAAATTACTGAACTCCCCATTATTGACGTTTTAAGGCAAGCTAAGGATCGGGAGGCATGGAAGCGCCTTCAGTAATGAAGAAAATGACGGAGATGATAGCAAACAAAATGTAAATCCTGAAAGCTGTTCATCTGGAGAATGTCAAACTTAAATTTAGATACAAAATAAATAAACTCACAATTAACATCATATTAAAAGGCGTTCCCATTTTCAAACACTTAGTAATAAGATGCAGGCGTACGTAAGCAACACAGGCCCACATGTGTACAAATATTGCAATATTTCTACACGAAGCGGCGGAAATAAGCTAACACGCGAGGGAACTAAGTATACTGCGGTTGCAACTTGATAAATAATTTAAGTACAAATACGATATAGTTCAATTGAGTTGAATTATTGATTGGGGAACGGAGTGTCTTAACACTGCCAACCCTCTTCCAACCCTGCTGGGCGCGGGATACAGCGTGAAACCGTAATATTGTAATATTGTAATTTGAACTATTTATAACACCCCAAAAAAACGAACATATCCTGCGCCACGACTTGCCTCAAAACGAATACAATCTGAGATAATATTAGCTCAGATCAATAACGACCCAATCATATGATAGAGATTCACACTTTTTACGAGCACGTGTTACGGTGTTAACGCTAAATAAACCATGGCCTGTTATCTAACTTCAAACATTACGCGATAAACGATAAGCTTGCAATGCTTTTAAATGTTTCAACATTTTGAAAAAGTACTGGAGATAATGCATATTGTTACAATTCTTAAAAAATACATAAAGAGTAGAGCTGGGATAAGGTTTTGTTTACACCTTCAAGTTGAATCCCACATGCGTTCATAGGTAGGTATAATTTATTAAAATTTTAACAAATATAACTACACAATATAAATTAATATTTATAAAATGTAATAATAAATAAATAAATAAAATAACCCATACATATATAGTTGTCGTTATAATCGATTTTAACTCCAATATTGACGCTTAACACACATTATAAACTGCACTATAACCGGTCCAATAATGCAATTTTCCACGTAACAACTCCGTTAAGTAGCTGCGAAATTTTATTAATCACGGACTCAGGACCGCTCACAGGATTGCGAGTATTTTTTCATTTTCATTAAAAGAGAATATCTAAGAAGTTTTAAATATATGGAAAAACATTATAGATCTTTTTTCATAAACTAAATCTATTTATTTTACATAATATAGATAAAAAATAAACCGTTAAAATAAAAAAAAAAAGGACCGTTCATACGATACGATGCCACAAAGTCGGTGTGACAGTCGGTCAATTTGACGCGTCTCATCCACAGTAATGGCACAGCACTACCCTAGATAAAGGTATCAGTTCTGTCAAATGAAACATTACGCTTACAGAGAACGTTTGTACCTTCAATCATGTTAAAACGCTCGAGAGGAACACGGTCGTATTGTAGTCCTTTCCAGATTAATAGCGAAAATTATTTCTGATAAGGATGTCCTTGGTAGAATTTAGAAATATCTGAGGCACTTCTGTTTTGGGTTTTGTTGACTTAATTTCTTCATATTCCTTTGTGAAAGTTTGTTAAGCTTCTGTTGATACTTTTTTTAAATTATATATAACACAAATAAAAAAAGAAATTCAATGTACATATACATTTTATCTGTTTTAATTTCAACTCTTTCAGATTCAACTATAGCAAGTTCTATGAAAGTTATAATTGTATAATACTAAAAATGTTAAAATAAATATTATTCCACAGCAACTAGAGAAATGAGAACTCATTGACACAAATTCAAACGTAAAAAACTCAGAAGTTACTATTCAAAAGCTGGAGAGAGAAACTAAGAGTACTTGCCGGATCCCGGCTATAATTACGTCTATCGGACCGTTAAATGAGCGTTGCAATCTGTGATTTATTTTTTTTAAATTCCAAGGCCGAGACGCACCTCCATGTCCCGTGTCAGAAAGTAATTAGATTAACAAATTAAAATTGCAGAAAAACACTTAAAGGTAAAACTTAATGAGGTTTTACGAAATTATTTAGCTACAATTAAAATATATGTGGGCACGAGCATTTGAATGTAACGCGAAGGCTGTGCACTCGATTCCAACTCGGGGGAATGAATATTTATTAATTAATATTTTTTTTCTTTTGCTATCTAGATAAGAAGCGTGGCGTTTAGTTCCGCCACACAACACTCACTGCCTTGCAATAATTCGTCGGAAAGTGGATTATGGAGTGTCTTAACACTACCTATATGCGTTGTGAACGGGAAAAAATAATATTATAAATACTTATACAATCAAGAAAAGCAAATAGCAAAGTAGGTATTTCAAGTTAATTTACATCACATGCAAAATTCATTCATTATCCGCGAATTTCTATGGTATAGGAAAATTTGCTATTGTTTTCTTTATTTATTTAAAAGAAATATTGTCTACGTTCATAGTAGTAATCAATTCGACTTTATTTTTATGGAAAAATAAATCCTGGGGCCAGGCGTGGCGCTGGGGCACATATTGTGACTGACTGATATGAAATGAAATAATAAATATTTCCATTTTCTTCGCTCTGGCGTCAATCGTAGTGTCTTAACACTAGGGTCCCTCTGCCTTCGCTGATGTAATACATCATGACGCAAAAAAACAAAAGCCTCCGTTACGTTTTGAATTGACAAACGGTATCATTAAAAACACACGTCGCGTAATGAACCACTCCCAGGTACAGACAGCCATATATAATGATAAAGCGAATCTGCCTTTTTGAATAAAGGTATATAATTGTGAACGGCTGTACCTACTCCCGTACAAAGGGAACGCTGAGCTCCGGGATTGCTTTATTGTGTTGAAAAAAAATTTTCACCAGTGCTAATTTACCAGCGCTTCCCTCTTGAATACTGTAATGTGGACTGGTACAGCGAACTTCCAAATAAGAATTTAGTTGCGTTTAATTAAGACAATATTTTTAAGCTTCAAGAGTGAACTTAGTGTTACGACACTCCGTTCCCCATTTTCCGCTAAATTCTGCAGTGCAAAGAAAATAGAAATATTGAAGAGTTCATTTCTTTGAGTTGGAATGGAATACATAATAATACGTCACGATTGGTCTTTTATTAAGAAAATAATTTGAGTGAAAACTCCATTAAAATTCAGAAATCTTGATCTCTTCTCAAAATGAATTTAAGAAGGAAACTCAAGCTAAAATGATGAAACTAGCACATTAACAGATTTAAAGCAGCTACAGCAGTAATTGAAGAGTTGGATCTCGTACGAGAATTAGTTTTCACTTCGTTCAGTATCAACGAGCGTTGTGAATTAGAGCACAAGAGATAAACCAACACGCTATAATAGGATTGCTATGTCGGCATTAAATGTAAACTTTCAAGTCGATCGAGACGTACAATACGTATAAATAATACGACAAAAGTTAGGTAATAATAACATACTATCACTATACTTAAGGTACGGGCACAGGAGTGTGTCTGTAAACGCGATTGGTTGTGGGTTCGATTCCCACTAGAAGAAATGAAATATTTAATATTTTCGTTTATTCAAACGCGTTGAGTTCCACTACTCAACAGAATTCGGCGGAAAGTGAGAACCAGAGTGTTTTAACATAACACTTCCTGTGACTACCCTGCTACTGGTGTAATATAGCAAGAATAACTATACATCTATACTAATATAGCATTATACATGCAAACAGCATATTTCAATATAATCAAAAATATTGACTTAAGTCGAAAGTGTAGGTATACAATGAAAGTAAACAGTGACTGGTTCACGATAGAAACAGTTATATGACATACATAATTGTCCAAAAAAATAAAAGTCCATACGACATTATGTGAAACGCGGACGGATTTTTGACATTCTCAGTCGGCAGGTTTTAATTTCACCGACATAAATACAAAATTACACCTGTACGATGACTCTCAACAAACAAATTATTATAATATATGTAATCTTGAATATGGACAAGGACAAACGTAATTTGTAGTCTTTTTTTGCTTTTAGCTTCACGCTGCATCCCGCTCATAGCAGGGTAGGCAGAGGGAACCTAGTGTTAAGATAATGTCCCCATTTTCCGCTGAATTGTGGTGGCATTGCTTATTCAGTGGCGGAACTTAACGCCGAGCTTTTGTCTCGGCACCAGAGCGAAGAAATAAAAATATTGAATATTTCATTTCCTCGAGTGAGGATCGAACCCACAACCAGCCGCGTTTGCAGTCACTCGCTGGCCTCACAATCGTACAGTTTATTATCATTTGATACGTTTTACGTCATAAGTTATTTTTTCTACATAAAGACGGTGAGAAATACAAGTTTATTACTTAACTGGACACGTTGAATAATCATTTCATATAATGTATTGGAAATAAAATGTCGTTTTTAATTTTATAAATAAATATCACGAGCGTTTCAGGCGATATAAAAAATAACATAAAAAACAACAATGAAAAGACGAGTCGAAATATACATACATATATATATATATGCAATTCAATCAAGTTATAAAATTCGCGGTCTACGTGGTCTGTCTGTACAAAATATTTTATACGGAAAAAGTTTAAATGAATCTGCGTGACCGATTGCGATTCAATTCCGGCGTTGCAATATTGTGAGGTTAAAGGTGAAATGAATTAAAAATTGTTTTTGAATCGGATATGGAAATTCGTGTTTTTCTTTTTTCTTCAGCTTTAGAAAAAGATAATTAAATATTTCATATTCTCGAAGACGTAACCTATCGCGTTGACAGTATATGACATCTTCACAATGCCATCAAATAAAAAAGCGAATATTTAAAGCTATATAGAACGTAGCGCTTAACTTAAAAGACAATGATTAATATTCCTATTGTCTAACCATCTTAATTATTAATTGTTAACAAAAAACCTATCCGCTAACCGGAACGAGGTTCGTGAGAAACCACTGCCTTATCGTGACCATAGCTATCGTGAAAATTGCGTACAAATCTGCATAAACTTATGTAAATTCTACAATGGGATACATTCCCATCCTTTTTCCTATATCTTGGAATAATTGAAATGAATATGCTAATAAAATAATAAAAAGCCATAAATTCATATAAAAATCTGACTAACTGATTTTATATAAGTTCATATTAAGTAAGTTTATATGCTATGTAAAGAAAGTAGAGTTGTACAGCAAACTCTAAGTCGACAATTTTTTTTAATAGTCTCTATTTAGCTGATTTTGATTAACGTATTACATTTAACAAAAACAATTTAGCGGCGGCACTCAACGCCGGGCTTTTGTCTTGGTGCCAGAATGAGGAAATTATATATATAAAATATTAACAAATATTAATTCATTCCCCCTAGTCAGGCTAAACCCAAAAACCACCGCACTACACCCAAAGCCTCGGACTACTGTGCCACGACGGCCTCACCCAATAAATTGTAGACAAAAATTAAATCACACTAAAATTTATAGAATAAATCAAAATCCAATCAACAGAATTTTCGTTTACAACTCCAACACAACTCATATCGTAAGTTATTGCGTTTTAATGATGGCAGTGTCGAATAATATGCACGCGATATTACAATCTCTCGCTAGTACACATAACAACTAATTTCGCTTGAAATAGTTATTTCAATAGATGTGTAGCGTTGAGCTATGTGGGTCGGTTCGTATTTTAGTGTTCGACCCGCAATACGTTCAATATACTGAACAGTTCGATTCTAGAACCGGTTATTACATTTATATAGTGTGACCGAATACAAGTAAATCCATTTACTGTGACAGCTAAATGACAGCCGTTTATAGAGTTTTGGACATATGTCAATGTGGAAAAACTATTAAGTTATACAATCTGTGAGATTTATGTTTACTAAGCTTGGTATATATATATTTTTTTCGTTTTACTGTGTATCACGCATAGAAACAAAGAGAGAGAGAGAGAGAGAGTAAAAATGGTACTTAGTAACTATATTAATAAGTAATAATTCATTCTACGAATAGGAATCGAATCCACAACCGACGCGTTTACAGTCGCACATTCGTCTCACCGGCCAACGATGGTCTCGACTCTCATGCACGTTAATAAAATGTACGGTATATAATGTTTAAGAAAATATATTTTAAAATTATTTTTAACAATTCAAATATACAAAATATTATTATATAGTAAAAAATCTAAATATATTTGAGTATAGTAAATAACTCGTAGTTTAGGCAAACCACTAACGTCGGCTAGTAAAGTACTTGCAGACATGTCATCCTCTCATGTACCAAGACTCAAAGCAAACTGAGACTGTGAACCTGTCATTCTCTATAATGTATTGACGTCTTTGAACGTTAACTTTGCATTTTATTTAATGTCAACTCTACACTGTTACTGTGAGATGTCAGAGTATATTTTCATATTGGGAAATATTGAATAAATCGTATCTTGTATCTTTTCAGCTACATTATTATTTAAAATTAATGTACCCACGCGTTTAGCTTGTTAGACAGGGAACATAGTGTTAAAACACTCCATTCACCATATTCCGAATAATTTTACAGACAACGAGTTGAGTGATGAATCTCAACGCTGTTTCTTTCCATTTCCTTACCAGAACGGGAAAATATTAAAATAAATCCTTGTCCCGAGTAATATAGTATGACAGTTTTAATACATATATTATTTTATAATATATTTTTTTATTAAAAATGTACTAATATAGTTTAGTTTATTTACCGCATTGTCTGGTAGTCTAGCCTACGTAGCACGCTGCAGGTAAACGGAAGTTATTAGCGGGGTCGTTGCCCCCGCCCGCCCAAACGATCGTGATAGACAACTTGATTACGCTTTTTATCGCTATGGTTAGTTTGTGGTTTTTTTTATGAGTCGAATGTACATATATTATATATATTATGTTTAAGACCCCATGTGTTTTATTTCATAAGTTACAGCCCATATTTTGTGAAAACTTTCATAATAGTATTTTTTCAAGTAATTAAGTTCAATATTAAGTTGAAAGTTTTAAAGTAATTGATTCGCAAACACCTAAGCTTCATTGGCTAGGTTATATATAATCAACTCTCCATTGAAAGGTATTTCTGGTATTTGTCATGGAAGGTAAATTTGGCCTGAATCACGAGCACAAGTTGACTCTACTTCGGCTGATTCAGGCACTCAGGCTAGCTCAACTCATACCTACTCGAGCCAATGCACTAATTGACGATATCGAGCTCTCCAAGTTTCAGGCTCTGGCGAACTTAGGCTTTCAAATTTCAATTTTAAACTAGAAATACGATAGGCTGTTTGAAAGTTTTATAATAATATTACGCCACAAGTTACGGTACTTGGAAAGTTTGCCACACTAGATAGAGAAGTGTGCAGTCGTAGTATAATGGGTTGTTATATTACTTGTGGGGACTATAATAGGATGGTATTAGTATGCAAAACAGAATAATAAATCAGCTTCACGCTGTATCCCGCGCACAACAACGTAGGCAAGGGGGACGTAATGTTTAGACACTTTGTAGGCATTGCGTGTTGAGTGACGGAACTCAATTCTAAACTTCAATTCAAAATCTACATTTAAATAAATGTGCGCTTGCACACTGGCCTAGTATGCAATATACGTATAATAAAAAAAAGTATTCTGGTCGGGATTAAAAAAATTAAAAAAACGACTCTAATAAAAATGCAAGTAAAGAAGTATAAAGAACTAAGATGCCAACATTAGAACAATAAAAGTCTTTATAGCGCTAAAGAAATGCTGAAAAGGTCACTCGAGTCACGAAGTCGTTCCTCAAGGCACAACTCTTTGACTTTCTGAATCTCACACCGTTTTGTATTTAGGTAATATTTGGAAAGTCAAGTGCTACGTTTATTCAGAAATACTTCAAGTGCTCCACTTATTATGGTAATCACAACGTGGATGCTGACTAAATATCTCTTCGCAGAGGGGTATCATATCATAATCGTGTGGCTGTCTGTATACGCGACAGGTGTGAGTTCAATTCCCACTCGAGAAAACGAAACATTTCATATTTTCATTTCAGTTCCCTGGTAACCAGACGGAACGGGGAGTTGAGTTCCATCACTCAATAAGGACGAATTCGGGGGAGAGTGGAGAATTTCTTAATGGGAGCTGAGTATCTTAACACTGTAATGTGCGGAATGCAACGTAAGGCAGCGTAAAAGAAAAATAAATAGCAATATATAGCAATATAAGCAATGACATAGTGAATTTTTATTTCAGTATCTCTTGCATCATGCGAAGTAGACGTACTAAAATCTAGAAATACCCACATATAGTACTACACCGTGCGTGTAACTAACCTCACCTAAAACCACACCAGACGAAGTGCAGAGTTAGGTTACTAATCCGAGAAAACTAAAAAGTTTAAAATTTGAACCCCTAACTCCTGACAAACTCTTGTAAAAAGCATCAACATAACGACAAAATTATTGATAATAATCAAATTTATGACACAAAAATGAAACGGATCGCTTCGTTTGAGTTTCATTTGCAGTCTGTCTACCGTAATAGCTGACGGGGTATAAAATTTCAATTTGAATATCGCAGCTATCACTGACGTCTCAGACGATAGATAGATTTAAGGCAAAAAATATATTTCCAGACAGAGCTTATAAAACATGCATGTTATGTACATGCATTTTTTAACATACAAATGATATATCTTTTTAAAGTTATTTTTCTTGACTTTAAATTATTGTTCGTTAGTCTAGATTACTTTGAGATTACAAAAAGTTCACTTATTATTTATTCAAGTACATAACTAAGCATAGGTGCATGAATACGTTGTGGCGCAGTGGCAAAGCGTGTAACTGCAATAGTGTCGGTTGTGCGTTCGATTCTTCCACTCTTTTGAATTAATTATTTAAAAGCGGTAGGTAGTCTCTGTTCCCGAAAATTCAACGGAAAATGAGGTACGGAGTGTCTTGAGAGCTATAACGTATATTATCTTAAAAGGAGATGTATCTAATAAACGACAATTTATAACACAGTAATTCACATATTTTTTTAAAAATATTGAACTAAAAATATTATTCAGACATAAATACACAGAGTTTCAAGCTTTCAAATGAAAAATACAGTGCTGAATGAACGGCCGCCAAGCCAAAAAATAAAAAAAAAACACCGGTCATGTTACCATACAAGAGACGCCTTTTCACGAAGCTACATTTGCAAAACTCGATTATGTGGTTTACACATAAACATTTACGATTTTATGTATATAAAAAATATAAATAAAAAAAGTTTTATATAATGATAAACAAAAAGTCCGGTGTTGAGTGGGCACAACTCAACACCGGGCCTTTTGTCACCGGACTGTTTGGTGCCAGAGCGAAGACAATTAAAATATTAAAAAATAATAATTTATTTCCCCGAGTGGGGATCCAACAAAGCATCGCGTTAACAGTCACATGCCTAGCTTGTGCCACTGCACCACTTCAATTTTTGCCTTATTTAAATAGAAAAGTAAAATTTATTTGATTTAATGAAGAAATTGAAATGTTACTTCAAATTTGCCTAAAAACGATCCAGAAAATACCCTCTTAAGCTAATTGAACCATTTCTCGTTTCATTCGAAAGCATCTCTTACCGAAGTGTCATTGTTGTCCCAAAATACCTGTAACAAATAATTATATTATCAGTTCACATTCAATTATAATGATAACATAATTACAAAAGTAAATTATTAATAAAATAAATTTAAATTATAATCATTATTAATGATTATTTTGTACAATAAATGTCACATAAATAAACATTTTTTGATTTCGAAAAACAGGTTTCATATTCTTATATATCAACTTCACGCCGTATCCCGCACACAGCAAGGTAGACAGAGGGAAACTAGTGTTGAGACACTCCGTTCCCTACTTTCTGCCGATTTCTAGAGGCAATGCGTGGTGAGTGGCAGAGCTCAATGCCGCAAAAATATAACAACCTAAATAAATAAAGGTAAGGAATATTTTAAACACACGTCACCATCTCCTACACTGTACATACTTTTTTACAAAACATTAAAAAGAAAAACACAAAAAAAAACTTGGCATTTATGCAAAAGTATGGTTTGGGAAATATTCTTACAAAGGATGTTATATTTAAGCCGACCATTTCCATTGTTGTCAAGTCTGAGTCCTGCCTATCCGGATTATACTAGAACACATACATAAATACAGTAGAATATATTTTAGAGCAACGATGAAACCATATACTATGGTTTAAAATGTTTATTAAGCGTATTTTCTTGATTTGTATAATTTTCAAATTTCTTCCATCAATAATAGTTATTCGTAGAAAAAATTTATAAAATTTCTACTTACATTATTTGCGTTATAATTGAACAAAAACAGATTCCCTTATACTTTTTTATGATATATTCTAAATTTGATGATATATTCTAAATTTACACAACATTTTTTAAAAGAAAACCTCCCCAGTTGAAAATCAGTTTGAAATTCCAGCATCAACCAAATGAAAAAAACTACTAACAACAAAGTTAAGAAAATTAATTTTAATTCACCAAGATATCAAATATAATTTGTAGAAATTCCAGTGTTCATAATAGAACAATAAATATAATATAACATAATATAATAGCTGAGACAGCATAAGCCGCGTTGTCTTCGAGAAGCAGCCGTTAAGCCGAGCTGCTAAGCCGCTTGAATGCTATAATTAGCATCGAGATATGACAATGACTTAACTAATATCCACCTGAATTTCAGGACTGTGGAAACGTTTGAAATATGCACAATTTTTATTTTTTATAAAGAAAATTTTGGTTTAAATTATATTTTTTTATGATAAAGTAATTAAGATAAAAACAATGATCAACATGTTTTATACCGAAATATATGTTATAAGAATAAAATTTTATAAATAACCTAGTAATTACATCTACAAAGACAAAAGCTATTCATTTAATAAAAATAAGTTATAAAGTCCATATATTTTTAATGATACACTAAACAAAGGAGATATGTGCACTAGTTTATAGGTACACTAGAGTAACCTACTAATTGTACCTACTAGGTGCGATAAGAGGTATATTTTTCTCAAAACGTTACCTCTTATCGCACCAAAATTTACGTGAACACGAATAAATCGAAGAAATAAAAATGTAGATAAGCCTCATCTGCTGAAATATTGATACTATAAAGTATTTCAAGTACAGCGTACACAGTAACTCTCACGAGGTTATAAATATTATAAGGGTTGGTTACTTGTTATTATGGGAAATTTATAGCGAACGTGAAAACCACGATATGAATTATATCATGCATTTATGAAAAGGTATAAATGAGTTAAGACACTATTTTTCTATTATTTGGAAAAATCTTCTGTGATTTTATTTATATATTTTTTTTCAGGTTTACGCTGTATTTTGAATGTTGCACTTTCAGCCGAATTCTGGAAATATAGCGTGTTAAGTGGCCCTTTATCTCGACACGAGAGCGAAAGTGAAAATATTACTTATTTCCTTTCATACAGGCTTGTACTAGTCACACGCTTTTGCCCCTAAGTCAGTGATGAGTGACCTCAAAATATGTATACAAGAATTTTAAGAAATAAAATAAGCTTAGAATAACTACTTAACTAGAAATAAAACGAGCTTAGAATAACTTAGTTCAAAATTCATATTTATATAAACATTCGCCTTCAAAATTATTAAAGTATAATATATATAAGATTTTTATCATATAAATCGAGTCTACGATTTATTAAATAATAAATTGCCATATTTTTTTTGATAAATATCTAACAAAATAAAAATATAGATATCTAAATAAATATTAATTCTCTAAAAGCTTATTCTATAGAAAGGACAGACAGAGATTAGGTTCACATCGTGTAAACCAAGACAAGAACGCCTACACGAACGTCTAGTGTTGCAATGGTTAAGCAATTTCAATCAAACGTAGGGTTATCTGTTTCTAATGGTAAATAAGTGAAGAATAGAGTATATAATCACCAGATTTTCACCTACATAGGTTTATCAGTGCTAGCACAAACTGTGGGCTGTAAACTCTACAGTTGTGGGTTCAATTTCTCTTTCTTCTTTCTTCACGAGGAGGACACAAAGTTAATACGCCGAAAAGTGGAAAACGGAGTGTCTTAACCGTAGCTTCCTCTGCCTTCCTCGCTATAACGAAATAAAGTGTGAAGCTAAATTACATAATAAAAATAAACAGGATGTTTTTAAAAAACATATAACGAATGAAAAAAAAAATTTACAAGGATTTTTAAACAAATATTTATCTTTAATCCATTGTTACCAAAATAACTGCTTAAGTTTATTTTAACCCGACACAAAGATTAAACGGGTTGTGATAAAATCGATAATTACCATTGGCGTCCATCCAAGTTGTTCAACTAATAACTGAGAGGAAAACAAGCACAAATTACAAATGATATCGTCTTTATGGACTCTATAATTATAAGATATCTTTTCAGAGTGTTAAAGTAGTGTATCCACTTAAAATAATTGAAGAAATAACAAGTGTTTTTGTTTTAAAGTTTTTAAACATAAATAAGTTCAGAAATATTTGTAATTTTTTTTTTAATTTGAATAATAGAAAATATAAAAAAATTTCAATAGATATCATTTTATACGAAAAGTAAATACAAATTTAATTTGTCGTAACTCTGTAGTTGCAAGGTAAAAAAAAGCGTCGATAAATAATGGAAATCTATTATATAATATCTAGCATACTTAAACAATTAAAAACACAAATGAAAGTTGATATACCTACTTCCGGTCGTAACGAAAGTGTGTGTCATAGGACGAGGAAATCCTTATATTGTTCGAGAAGTGATATATTTACTTTCACAATAAAATAATCATACTGCGATTAATTTTATTTCTTTTTTTTTAGCTTCACGATGTATCCCGCATATAGCAGGGTAGGCAGAGGGAATCTAGTGTTAAAACACTCAGTAATTGGCATTACATGTTGAGTGGCGGAACTCAAAGCTGGGTACAGCGGAGAAAAGAAAATATTAATAAATAATAATTCATTGCTCCGGTTGAGAATCGAAGCGACAACCTTTGTGTTAAAACCACACACCTGCGCTACAACGGTGTCGTCGTCGAATAATGCAACATAATATGTCTTTATAAATCATATACTATCTTACAATAGGCATCAAAAAAATTAGGTTTTTAATATATGAAATTTATTTATTTAAAACAATAAAATTTATTAATTAAAAAAATTAATTATTCACCAATTAATAAGCTTGTCCCGTAAAAAATATTCTTTATTTTTACAAAATACGACGTACACTAACTAGTATAAACTATTCACGTCACGAAGATGTCACGCCGCGCCGTATCGTGATATACAGTGACGTGTCGAGTGCCAAATCGGTCACGCTATTTGAATAGAACAAACTGTTCCACTTTGGTTGCAATGTTGTTTTTCCGGTGTTACATATTAATTTAGATGTAACAATATACGTAGAGCATTATTAAATAATAGAAATATATTTTAGAGCTCTAGATTCAAGAATGTTAGAAAAAAAATAATAATAACAGTTTCACGCTGTATCCCGTAAGCAGCAGTAGGTAGAGGGAGCCTAGTGTTAAAACACTCCGCTCCCCAGTTTCCGAAGAATTCTGAAGCCATAGCGTGTGGAGTGGCGGAACTCAACAGCCGAAGAAATGAAAATAATTTAAATATTGAATCCGTAAGTGGGAATCGAACCCACACCCTTTGT
Source organism: Heliconius aoede (assembly GCA_037355905.1). NCBI lineage: Eukaryota > Metazoa > Arthropoda > Insecta > Lepidoptera > Nymphalidae > Heliconius > Heliconius aoede. The sequence continues at coordinate 156,512 of JBAIZZ010000067.1, read as the reverse complement.
CAAGCGCTTGTACCACTGAGCCACGATTGGTCTCTACAGAAACAAAATAAGTAAAGTAATTTTAGTAAGAAGTAATTATTCTATAACTATAGTATACTCGTTCCGTAGTCAGCCATTTAAAATTTTTGTAACATCATTAAGAAGCGGAATTTTCAGAAACAAAAGAGAAAACAAACTCTAAATTCTTTTTCTTATATTTTTATACAGTGTATATCACAATGACAAGGATTTAATTTTGTACAGAAAAAGACCGCAGCAGAGAAAATAGTATATTTAAAGGTTCCACAGTAAGCCAAGTTATTATATGCGGATCGTTGGATAAGATGTTTATTATCGTATATACATGTGGTGACTACACTTCCTGTAATAATATTTATTTAGAAACTAGTTATAAATATATCGCATCATAAATAATTTCATTTAAAATCTAAGTCTTTGTTAAATAAGAATAACAATTTAATGCCAATCTCTTGGATAAAGTATTAAATTTATAAACAGTTAATAAAAACATAATACGTAACAGAAAATATAAACTTATACCAATATAGAGCATATTGGTCATCTTGCACATAGCAGGGTAGGCAGAGGGAACCTAGTGTTAAGACTCTCCGTTCCCCAATATCCCCCGAATTCTGGAGACATTGCATGTTGAGTGGTAAAACTCAACGCCGCCCTTTGCCTCGACACCAGAGTAATGAAATGGAATTATTTTTAAAATATTTAATTTTCTCTAGTGGGTATCGAACCCACAACCGATGATCGCGTTTACAGTTACACACTTCTGCACCTGCGCCACGACTGACCTCGTTGAATTAAAATTACCATTTAATACTAATTTCTTTACATAAACATTATATTAATTTAAAACATTCTGCATAACAGTAAATGAATAGAAACTTATATACGCGAGATTCGTTTCAAATATTTTTTTACAAAAAAACTGTAATACTAAGCGTTAAAAGTATATAATTTATATCGTGCTGCGGTGAAAACTCACGTTTGCAGGTATCGTGTGGTTTTTATGAATGCACTTGGCATTTCATGCAATCTAAATATTTCTTTAGGTCACTCCCAACTAAAATTTTAGCAGGAAAAGTTTAACATTTTTTTGATTTTAAAATGTTATTTAAGTTTTGTATAAATGTGTTAGTTTTAAAAAATAACTAAAAGTATACCTGGGCCATATATATATATACAGTACTCAATATTTCTAGATTTTTTTATCATTCCCATCACGTTCACAGCTTTCAATGCTCAACCCTCTTGATTTAGAAGCTAACTTTTGAAAAGATATATGATGAAAATCAACAATTTCAAGAAGAGAGAGAATACTTTTATTTTATCTACATAATTCTAAATGCAAATGGTACGGGGTTGAGATCCGCCACTCAATACAAAATTCTTTCAAAATTGGAGAAAAAATTGGGTGACGGAAGTGTCTTAATTGGAATGGAGTGTCTTAAAACTAGGTAGGTGCCCAGGTTCTGTTTACCCTACCATGTGCGGGATACATCGGGAACCTAAAAACAAATTGAATAAGCTGTGACTGATTTAAAAGGTATTCATTTCACCGCATAATGTTGATTGTCCTGTTACACCCATATACAGGGTTTGAGAACTAACATTTACAATCGTTTAATGCGGGCACGGTGAGCCTTTCACTAAATTGTTACCTACAATTCTACAAACATGCATTAGTTTTAATTATTAAAAATGTGGGTAGTTTCTAAATAATAATAATAATAAAGAAAAAATTTTCATTTTCACGCATTATCCCGCATGTAGACGTCGAATTCCGTCACTCAACACGCAATGCCTCTAGAATTCAGAAAGGCTTTCTCTGCCTACCCTGCAACATGCATAACGTGTTTCTATTACTTTTTCTATTACATTCAATATATAACACATGTATGTAGATATGTATTGTCTAACATCCGATAAAAGCGTACGAAAACGCTTCAGCGACCGCGCAATGTCTGAAATAATTGAAGAACAAAGCGTTTTTACTACACGCATATTATATACTGTACTTGTAGCTGTAATAGTACAAATGCACACCTATATTTAAATGAAATTAAATAATAATTTACGTTAGATTCACCTGTAAATGTGTTTGCTACCCTATTCCTTCTAAACAGGAAGGAGAAGAGAGTCAATGTGAACTGTAGTAGACCAAGAGGCAATACAATAAATATGATTAAAAATATATATATTCTTAATCTTATAAATGTTTTTATTTAAATATTTACCTATAGAGTTACCTTTTTAGGCAGAATAAAATCTGCCTCACCCACTAGTATGTATTTTAAACAGAATTATATAAGGGTTGTACTATGCAAGATTGAGTAGTGAGGGGAGAAGGTGCCTCCTTTCCTTTGTGCATATTCAAGAACATTGTCGATGATATGAATGCAGAAAGGTCAAGGTATGAAGACAGAAAAAATTTTCCAAAGAAGAAATTTACGGCAGCACTACGAGTGAAAGAGCTTTCACGTTTTTCTAGAACATTTTAAAATTCAATAACTCATCTTGTGTAATACTCACTTAAACTAGATCGTTCCAAAATAATAGAGAATTTTAATTTAATATTTTTTTTTGTATAATTTGCCATAAGTTACATAAAAAACATAAAATACTAAAATTAACGAATTAACTCTCGACTTTCTTCACTTAAAGCGTCCAAAACACGATTTTTTTATTCAAATGTACCTACGCTCCGGCACCTAATGAGGATAATTAAAAAAAAAAATTGTTGTTTCAATTTAAAATACATGAGAAAAAATATCTTACCAACGTTTTAACTTTATACCACTACATTTAACAGATTACGTTACGTACTATACTTGGCTGGAGGTCGATGACTTCTGTACACGGTTATTTTTCATATCAACTATAATGTAATAAATATAGAATTTTCTTCAATAAAATAATTTTACTCCAAAAAAGTCCTAAGCTACCTACCGCTTATTTATGAGCTTTTTTAAGATCAATTATGAAAAGTAGGTCTCTAATTTTATAAAGTTAAAAGGAAATATATAGATTTGAATTTTGAAATTATATACTAAATTGCGACACAGAGCTGTCATCTCAGTAACAGTAATGGATATGTTAGACTGTTTTCGTAATCTGCCGGGTGCTGCATGTAACGCTTGACCAATGCTCGCGCGGTGACGATGCAGAGATATCTTGGTTGGATAAGTTTGGCCTGTCGTATCGTGGTACAAGTATGCGGTTGTCAACGCGACAGGTCGTGGATTCAATTACCATTCGAGGAAATTAAACATTTAATATGTTCATTTTGTCGCTTTAGTAACGAGGAAACACGCAATGCTTCTAGAACGGGATTGTTTTGATGAGAGCGGAGTGTCCTTACACCACGTTCTTAAGTTCAATCTGCCTGCCGATCTGCAGGTCTCCTCGGAAGGGAATTGAACCCAAAACTTATCGCGTTTACAGTCACACGCTTGTGCTCCCGTACCACGACTCGCCTCAAATTATAATAAGTACAACACTAGTACTAACTTATATTAAATAAGCACCGCTATTCAATAGTGTTATACAAATTAAGTAACGAAGCCTGCGTGAAATTAAACAGTTAATTAATACCTACAGCGCGAACGCAAATTAATAAACATAGATATTAGTCAATATAAACCATTCTCTCTCTGTTAATAATGTCGCTAAGCTGTGTATGGGCTTTCATATTTCAAAATTACAGTTTTTTGGAATAATGAAGTCCAACAAAATTTGAAATCAAATTAAATTTAAACAATTGTTAGGACTTAAATGATTGTTTTATTGTACCTATTCATAATTAGATACTCGTTGAAATATAGAATCGGCACCGATAGTTCATTCTTTATTTTCGTTTTTAAGACCATCAGCGTTTTATCAGTCAGATTTCAGCTTCACGCTGTATTCCATATTTATGGTTAGACAGAGGGAGCCTCAGACCAGACAGAAAAAATAAAAATATTAAATATTTCATTTCCTTAAGTGGGAATCGAACCCACAGTCAGTCGCCTTTACAGTCATATGTTGTTCGTTCCTTACGCCACCGGCCTCGATGGTAATAACTAACGAGAAATTATATGCAACAGCATACACCACGAGCGCAATGGAAAGTTTAAGAATAAGAAGGAAAGTAGATTTCTCCGAGAGATCAGATTTTAAGTAACGTTTTGTAAAAAGTGACTTTTACATGATTTATCTCCGACCACAGTGATGTTTGTCTACGAGAAAAGCTTTCTCTTCATATTCATAATTTTATTTATACTGTTCTACTTATGTATAAAATATTTTTATGAGAATACAGAGGAGATCTTGACTTTAAGGAATAGAACTTAGAAGCTAATTGTATTCGATATTATTGTCATTCGATGTAAACAATAAGGAGAATTGTGATTTTATGATTTATTGTATTTAATAATTAAATTGAGGCCGTCGTGGCGCAGCGGCACAAGGGTGTGACTGTAACGCGACGGCTGTGGGTTCGATCCCTACTCGAGGAAGTGTAATATTTATTCACGTTTATATTTCCATTTTCTTCGCTTTGGTGTCGAGGCAAGGGGTGGCGTTGAGTTCTGCCTCTCAACACGCAATGCCTCCAGAATTCGGCAAAATTCGGTACATTATTATCAATATTTGTTTATTTATTACTGGTATTCTTTATTTTGTTTAAATAAATGACTTATCTACACAAGCCATATAAAATTTAATATACAAATAAATAATTTAAAAATAATCATCCTACATATTGGTTGAAATTAAAACAAAAACAGAGAGAAACCAACCAAGTTTTTGACAAGCAAGTTAAAACACAACTTAACACTTCTTACGCTTAAAAAATTTCAACTTAAGTATCAGCACTTTTATGGATAGTTTCGACACAAGTTTCCGTCCCTGGCAGGATCCTGGAACACTTTGAAAGTGGGTCACGATGCACAGTTTTATTTATACTTTGCTGCGATCGATCTCCTATGAATGCACTTCCACTCCAAGATATGGCGACATTCCAAAATTTTTAGCACAAATAGAATGTTATTTATAAGCTTGTTATTAAGCTTATATTTTACATATTAATAAGATCAGGGCAAAAGTGTGAGACTGTAAACGCTATAGGTGGTTGGTGCGATTCTCTCTCGAGCAATATATTATAATATAAGCTTTCATCGCTTTGGTAATGGGAAAAAGCGCTGCGTTGGTTTCCGTCACTTAACACGGAATGTCTCCAGAATTGAGCGGAAATTCGGTAACTGAAACGTATTAATAAGAACGGAGTGTCTTGACACTATGTTACCGAATTCCCTCTGGCTACCTATAAATTAATAGCGACATAATTAAATTATTTTAATCTAACAGCCAGACAAATGTAGGACCATCTCTGTGTATGATTTTAAAAAAAATAAGTAAGACATTTGTATACAAAAAATTCAATAAGTAAAAAAACAACCACTCTCTGACCTTCTATTGACATGGCCTAGTTACAGACAAACAACATATGCCTAGTCCACATTAGCTAACGGGAAAGCCACAAAAAAACAAATCGTGGTTGTCCGTTAACGCCATGAGTTATGGCATAACTTGCAGCATAAACATCGTAATGCAGGTCATTAGGGTGAGGATATATTTGTATGGGAGTGATTAGAATTTTTATATCTTTACCATAAGATTTTTTTTTGTTTGACGTTGTATGCCGCATACAGAAGGGTAGAGAGGAAACGTAATATTAAGACACTACGTTATCCATTTTTCCGGAACTCAACGTCGGGCTTTTAACTTGGTGACAGAGCGAAAAAATGAAAATATTAATAAATATTACATAATTTATTCCCTCGGGTGAGGTTCGAACCCACAACCAGTTGCAATTATAGACACTTGTGCCCGCGCACTACAACTGGCCTCAAAAATCTTTATTTTATTGTAAAAGTCATGTTTTCAGTGTCTAAAGATTTTTTTAAATTAAAAAAACTATCATTTAGAATGTATTAAGCTACATTTATTTATACACGTACAATTTTCTCTTTTCATATTACCTTGATTATGTTAAATGCCTATATAGCTATATTAAAAATAAGTTAAATATAGAAAACTATATAGGTACGTTTATATGTTAAAACAGTTAAGTTGCAGAAAACGAATTTCAATTATTATTATTATAACGGCAAATATATTATAGTAATAAAATTTAATTTTTGTATTAAAATTACATTTACATATTATGTATGACTCACGAATGCGTTCAATTTTAGCACTTGGTGTTTTAAGCAAAAACATGATGAAGGACGAGGTCGCTATATCACTTGAATAAATATCTACAATAACTCACACTTTTGTAAGAATTGTAAAGGCAAAACTAGTATTTGACAATCAAAAATATAATTTGGTAGATACCTGACATTATAATTAATAATTATTTTTGTAATATTTTCGTTCCTTCGCCCTGACTAAAAGGCAAAAGCCCAGCGTTGAATTCCGCCACTAAACGTGCAATGCCTCGAAATATTCGACTGAGGGTACGGTACGGAGTGTTTTAACACTAGGTTCCCTTATAACTTGCTGCAAGCGGTATATAACTAGGAGCTGATTTTTTTTTTATAGTGACCAAAAATACTTTAAATGTAGCCCTCGTTCTATGAAACACTTTACGATGCAACTGTATAAACTCGATATAAAACGGAATGAAACGAATGTCTGATCTCTAAAAATAAATACGATTGATTATATTTTTTTTTTTCATTGGCTTTATTTATATTTATTCAAGTCCGGTGGCGTTATTTGGAAAGTATAGTTATTTATAACCTCACTAACTCAATCTAATGATAACTGTTTTAAATGTTTGCGGAGAATGTGGAATAATTTTTAATTAGCTTAACTTCACGTCGTATCCACTTAGGAAATCAAAAAATGCAATAAGTCTCTTGAAATTGATAAATATATATTAAATAATTTATTTTACCACTAAAATTTTTGTAGGTAATTCAAAGTGGTAAGACTATCGTAGATACAAGACTCTACTAGATGAAGACAAACTTTTCTTAGGTCTTAAGTTCTTAAATAAGATTCATTTCGATCCCAGACAATGTTACAATAGGCTAAATCGAGAGCGCAGTTCAATTTACAACTTGTTTCGAACCCACTACCTATACACGTATATACCATTTATCAGACTATTCAATATCCAAGTCTCGCGTTCCTAGAAATTTGTAAAGGATACAGATTATTACAGGATTTATTTATTGTATTGCTCGTATTCTATTTGAATACAATAATGCATCTGTGGTTTCGATTTACATAGAAATATTATTCCGTTAAAAGAAATACATTTTTTTTTATAGAATTTGAATATCAACTACTATGAAAATCTATTATTATTATTATATTACATAATTTTATTTAGAACAGCAACTGTCACTAATTTTGTCAGCTGTTTTTTTTTTGTCAGTGACCGTTTGGTGATGACTTATCGCCAAGTTATTTCATTTTACCCTTTTTAAATACCGACGTAAAAGGAAGGGTGTTTTAAATTTGACATGTCTATGTGTCCATCTGTGGCGCCATAGAGGGCTTTTTTGTCGAAAGCCTTATCATGGTGATTATTAGCTAGGTTTTATAAATTTTATTAATTTTATTTTATTTTATTTAAATTTAATATTTATTTTATTAATTTTAGTTTCAAGACAAACAAACACTTTGTCAAAAGATGTAGATATATTTTTGGTAGAGGTTATTACAACATTTTAAATTTTGTTAGTTTAAAGACTAGTGTGCCGTATTAAAATAAAAAAAAATGACATAGCAATTTTTGACAGGTGTTTTACTTTTTAACTAAAACGTCATTTTATAAAAAAACAAGAGAAACTTTTCGTATGCACAGACTATTTGCAAACAACGAATGTCTCTGTCTACTTGCAACACTGATTTATTCAGACAGCGAGACGATTACGTCGCGTCGATTATGATTTTGAGTTATATCTTGATAAAGAATTTTGAACTTTATGATATAATAATAAGAGGTGTCAATTTCATTAATCGCTGGCACTGATGCAAAAAAATATGCGTGAGTCAGCAAGCGTACTATGAATTCATTATTATCACCACATCACGTTTGAGCTTAGAGTGCTTTGTTTGGATTGCTTAAGGAAATTAGAAGCCAAAACGAAGTACGTTACTTTCACGCTGTATCCCGCACATAGCAGGCACAAAGAGGGGACATAGAGCTAAAACACTGCATTCTGCACTTTCCACCATATGTATTCTCTAAGAAAATGTATTTTCGTTCCCCGACCGGAAAATTCTGAGTTATATATAATATTCTACATTAATCATAATTATCTTCGCTGGATATGGCTATGATTTGGCCATGATGGGGACGACTAGTTAGTACGATTTCATGGCTTCGATTCACATTTATGTATTTACTAGCACACATTTTGTATCTACAAGTCCTCGTCTAAAATAACCCGCGTATAATAAACAATATATACAATTGATTTCAACATATTTAGGAAATATAATCGAAATAATACGTCAATTTAAATATTTGTTAAATTCGCAAAGAGGAAATTTATAAATAAAACAATTTTAAATTAATACTTTTAGTATAAAAATTTTTTGAATGACAAATTATTGTCCTTGAAAACTTCTCTTTAAAATAATTCACAGTGATTCACACGCATACCACATCCTTAATATTTTTAAATCGTCAGAGATTTATACAAAAGTTTAACTTGACACAAGTTAGGTCTTTTATAATGTTAATCAGTTTGAAAATACCTGCATTAAATACGGTAGCTCCAATTTAAACATACTAAAATAATAAAAATACATATGGAAACTAAGTGACTGGCAAATTTTAAGGAACTGCTCACCGCTGGCTAATAAATTCCCAGACAGCCTTGCCAGCTAGATAAGCGGCGATATTAGGTTCCACGGGTCTCATAAAGAAATGTAGAGAAAAGTAGAGAAAATATCGATTAAGGTATCATCCAAGTCAAATGGCTGATATAGTCGTTATACATAAATAAGCGTAAATAAATCCATGTTTTACGTAGATTGCAGTCGAAGGTGTCAAATTATAACAGAAGGTGTCAGATTATTTCGAGCGAATCACGCGACCTTTGTATCGAATAATTCAAACAAGATATCATTATTTTGAACCATTCAATTAAAATAGGGAAATACTCGTAAATAAGTTTTAGTGTAAATATTAAGCGTCTTTCCACTACATTATTCTCTATCAGCAGAATAATTCAATATTTTGTAATATGAAACAAAAAAAAGTTGTGAGAGGCCCGTGTGAACTATAAAATATCAGATAGTGTAAAAAAAACATTTTACACCGATCTGTTAAAATCTGGTTTTAATTTTTCATATACACAAATCACAATTAACTATATTAAAGAAACCGAAATTCTAAATAACCAAAATATTATCTTACGAACTGAGATGAAATTATATATCTAAACCAAATATTTCTCCGTGTGGGATTCCAACCCACGTAAAGTAATTGCGTCACAACGTCGCATATTCCTATTGCATATATTTAACATATTCAATTAACATTAAGCTCATCATAAGCTCAAGCAAGCAAGCAAGCTCATAAATAAGCTTTTTTTTTTGTTTATGCTTTCCATGTGAATATTTCGGCGGTGAGTTCCGCCAAAACACGTAAAATCTCGAAAATTGAAGATCGAACGGAGTGTCTTACCATTAGACAGGTAAAAGTAGGAAGCTAAAAAAATAAAATTGATAACTAAATGCAGTATCTAATTTCTACTTAAAGAAAAAACAGCATAAATAATAGACACAAGTAATTATCAGTAATGATCGAGAAATTGTAATTTAAAATGGCTTCGCGCTTATTGCTTTTGACTGCTCTGATTAGTTCATTGACTCGGTGACGGATTTGCGACATGGTCACAGTAATGGTTATATTTCATTTATTATTTTGTACATTTACATTTCGTCGCTTTGGTCGAGGCTATGTGCGGCGTTGAGTTCCGCAAGTAAACACACTATGTCTACAGAATTCAGCGAAAAATTAAAATAGTCTTCACATTAGGTTCCCTCTGCCTGCCCTTCTGTGTGCGGTATACAGCGTGAAGCTAACCTGCTTGAAAGATATAGCGTGCACCCAAAATATATTTTTTTAAAATCTCCAATATAATGCAGTATAATATTATATGTAATATTTACATCACTATTTGGTTTAAGATAAATTATGAATTGGGCCAAGTGCTAACTACATATACGAGTATATAATAAGATAACTAGAGAAAATTAAAATATTCTTAATATAGATATATTTAAAGAAATACAATTTTTAATAATTAACAGTATAACTCAACAAATATGCGATCGTCTTGTCGAATGAATCTGAATAACTAATTGAAATAAAACAAAAGAGGACAATAGAAACCATTTATAAGACGCGTGAGTGCTCTGATTGCTGTATTCAATAGAATAGTTCGTTATAACGAGGTTTTTACTCATTTGATCTAGTTCGAATCATAGACATTTATTTATTTCTAGATCTCGTTGTATATTATTTTATGCTATCCGATATGATATACTTATATCAAGATATAAAATAAACATATATATTCATACTATGACTATCCTATATAATATATTATATGATATTTTTACATATTTAGTTTATAGCATAGCAGGTGACTCAGGTGATAAATGAAAAGAAGTATGGATCCACTAAAATTAAATTTTTTAATACTTATAATTATAGATGTGTACTTATAATTATAGTGTTGACATTTGTAACAATTGAACCTATTACTATCGTATTTAATCAAGTACGTCCCAAATACGCCATCATCTATTAAACTATATAAATCTTAATACCATATACATCACATATAATTTAAAGCAACAGTAAGCTTTTAAAGCCCACTATTCTAGTAATGTATTAAAATAAAAATATATATATTAGCATTTAATGTCAATAACCTTTTAGTGCCCAGCTTATTACTAAATGCTGATAAGGACCGATAGCGCGCCGCTATATTATAATATTCTTGCAATTTTTCGTCACAAAAATCAACAATATGGGAAAACCTATTGTAATACTTAAATTTTTACAAATATCTATTAATCACCATCAGCTTCACGCTGTATCCCACACACAGCAGGGTAAGCAGAGGGAACCTCGGTGTTAAGACATTCTGTTCCCCACTTTCTGCCGTATTCTGGAGGCATTGCGTGTAGAGTGGCAGAACTCAACGCCGTGCTTTAGCCTCGACACCAGAGTGAAGAAAAACGGCAATATAAACTTAAAGAAATATTTCACTTGCTCGAGTGGGAATCGAATCCACAACCGTCGCGTTACAGTCACACTCTTGTGCCGTGGCGCCACGACGGCCACTTATCAAAATTACTTTTGACAGACATTTGCATTGACCTTAAAAAAGAAAGCAAATGTCAAAATATATTTGACAATTTAGTATCGGTAGTATCTTATCGGTAGTAGTGTGTTCAGAGATAATCTTGACACGTTCCAAAACGCCGCGGTCGTCGCAGATCATTGATAATTACATGAAACAGATTACATTCATGAAAATCTGTATTGTTGATGACTGTAACTAACAATAGTTTTAATAATTATAAATTATTGCTTCTATCAAAATATTAATAAAAAAATATATTTAACAAATATTCGTATGATAATAAGCGCGCGAAGCCGCCAGAGACTGCTAGTGTGTTACAAAAAAACTGTACAAATTTAATAGATTCTTAAGAAATAAATACGAATTATATAACATAAAGAACTTACAATTTTAAGAAAAAGTAAATAATATAAAGTTTGTGTACCAAATCAATTGAAAACTAACACGTCTGGACATACAGAATAAAAAACACGCTTTATACAGCGTCTAGACATGTTTAATCGAAAAAGTGTTTGGAAACTGCAGTTTTTAAGATATTCAATGAAAATAGTTTTAATATTATTTATCTATTAATTGAAACTAGTCGTGGCCCAGGGGCACAATCGTGTGAAACTGTGAACTCAGCAGGCCATGAGTTCGATTCCCACTTGAGAAAAGAAAATATTTCATTTAAATATTTTCGATTGCGATTCCAGTATTCGGCAAAAGGGTGGGAGAGGTTTTAATATGTTAAAATCCCATCCATCCCAGTGGGGATGTAAAAATAATCTGTTAATTATTTAAGAGTTGACATAATGTGTTTGATGTCGACTCTTTTTTAATCTTTATATATTATAAATAAAAAAAATATAATTCCACGTAAATATAATAATACTTCTATTATATTAAATAAATAATAATAATAAACAATTTTATCATTTAACTACAGTTATAAAATCTCACCATTTCAATACAGTAAATAAAGTATGATTTACTGAAATAATTTTTCTCTCGGTTCTCACATAAATCACTCTAAAACGAACACCGTAGAAATCTTATAATAACTGAGAAGTCATGAGAATCATTGAACGCTGTACAATAGAGAAATCAAGTTCAAACATCTGTATTGTTCCACAATTTTAACGCCATGTCTAGAAAAATATTTGTAGGCTTGATTTTATGGAAAATGTAATTTAAATGTTAATTAATAATAATATTCTGTGTTCTATTAGAAGGTATAGAGTATTATTTACCTATTGATTTATCTTTAGCTTTTAGGGATGCCTGCGGTTTGGGGGTTTCCGATTGCCTTCACAATAGCTTAATTATGAAATAATAATAAGTAATGTATTAATTACGAATTATTATAATTATATTAATAAATAACTATTATATAGTGTAGTTTAATCACTCATTATTATTATTTTCCTATAATATTACGCAGTACAAACACTTAATCACGCGTCGCGATGAGGCACTTATTATTATTATCGCAACTTGTGTTTAGAATTTAATTAATAATTTTATTAAAGTTAGTTTGAAATATATATTTTTTTATTTTCTTGAATAAGTTAAGTAATTGAACCCACCATTACTGTCCCACTCCGGCATTCCACTGACACGGCCTCATTAGAAATGAAAATAATAATATAATAGAAAATCTATCTTAAATTTCGAATGATATATATACATGGGTCACGCTGTATAGTGGTATACTACAATAAGAACATTAATTTGTAAAAAAAATCATTTTAAGGAAAAACGTCAATACAACCTACATATTAGATGGAACGAACTATATAGAAAATGTTTCATTTTTAAAGTTGGTTAAAATACATATCACAAAGTTTTTTTTGGCAGTTCGTCATGTAACATCTGTTCCGTACACCTGCAACCGCCGTTGCTATGACAACGCGCTGTCAAACATTGGTGCGTGCGTGCCCGTTAATTTCTGGCACTCCTTTCGATTTTTCAAATTTACTATACGAGTACTATTTAAATACATTTTTTCTTATTTTATAACCATTTCAATGTTTTTTTAAGCAATAACGTTATATATTATTATAATAAAGCATACTCTTGTTCTTCTTAATTATTCTATAGATAATATAGAAAATCTATCAAATATGCCAGTTATTGTTATATATATTTTTAATATACCTAATGCACAATATCCAATGCTTTAATTTTTAAAAATTTTTCCAACATAAAATCATTTATAGAATTAAAATAAGATTTATCTTCTTTTTAAAATTTCTCTTTTGAAATATTTTAGGAAATAAACAAAATTTTAAATCAATTTTAAAGAACAAGTAACAATAAATAGAATAATAATCATATTTTCTCGAGTTTAAAATGTAAGTCAAATTCAATGTTATTCAGTTTAAAATGTAATAGGGTGAAGATAAGCGGCGCGGAACAGAAACTTGTTCTGCGCAGGAGTGCCTATATCCGGCGGCTAGGGTTGGCATAGTTATATTAATAATTATAATATAATATTGCATAAGTGATCAAATTATTGTTGTTCAACGCCAATTAAATTTATTTTTATTACAAAAACGTTACGTTTTTTGTCTAAAAATTTATTTTTGAATTGAAACGTCAAAATAAATACTTATAAGAGATTAATTTATTTAATCTTTAAACAATAAAATATTTTTACGCATGTAACAACCCTACACCTGGTGTGATAGTAATACGACGCCAAAACATTTGTATTCGTTATATGACATGAACGACCGCGAAAATTCAGTTGACAGCAAAAATAAACTATTGTAGTTAGCACTTTGTATCATAATGACAATATTTTCACACAAAATAAAGGACTTATTCACAAGTAATAGTAATTTAGGCAAAGGGAACCTAAAGAAAACCTTTCCTCGCAAATTGCATCATTATTGGCGGAACTCAACGCCGCACTACAAGACATAAACGCGAAAATATATATATATAATTATCAACAAAAATATATACGGTTTTGGCAAGCATTATGTCCACAGGTTAGTTACCAATGGTCGTTGCCAACAGCTCTATTAATATTGCTGACGTCCTATGAGACAAAAAGATTGCACAAGATGAACTCATTTCCTGGGGATATTTATCCTATAAAATTTAATATGGAAAACTATTAAATACTAATTATTGTGTTATATAAAACAAAATTAAACGCTCTTATCCGATTTGCGTGGTCGCAGGTTCAAGTTTTGACTGTGAAGTCATATTTTTATATTGATATGTTAAAATACACGTTGTGGGTTCAATTCCCAGTTATAATTAATTAATATTTGCATTTTTTCACTCTGGTAAGCCAAAGCCAAAAATTGCGGCGTTGAGTTTCGCCACTCAAAAAGAGAAAGAATGATAGAAAAATACCAATAAAATACCCATAATAAAATATAACCGCCAATTACTTGACCTTTTACAAATATACAATATTGAGCAAATTTCGTAACATACACTACGTTTTATAGCAAAAAATATTATTTTGTAATCAGAAATTGATAAGATTCGTGATCCAAGGCCAACGGAACATCGACCATTTTTTGCGTCTATATTTACAAATATATATGAAAAGCATAAAATATACATGAAATACCTCGTCGGAAGCTGGAGATGGCATTGGAGAATCCTTCCCTTCATCATGTCTCTTCTTCAACAAATCAATCACAAGAGTGCTGAAAGAAGATCGTCGACGCGAATAAAGCATTTCGTTGTATCACAAAACTATCACCGGCAATAAGAAAAAAATATAAATTAATATTTAAAAAAAAACAAACTCATATAAACAACCGTCCCATTTGAATTGACAAAGGAAAATGATACTTGAAAACTGGCTGCGTACTGAAGCACTGATAGCACAGACACCAGGAAAACGTGATAACATGTATAAAATTACATGGAGGTATTCTTTTTTTTTTCAAAATAATATTCTAATAAATCATATTTTTTTATATATTTGCGTCCTTTTTTTCTGTATATTCGATTTTGAAACTTGAGCCGAAGAATGTAATGACATGTACATACTCCACTTTCCTGTGATAAAGAGACATTGTGTGGTGAGCGGCGGAACTTAAGTCACACCTATATATAATAACTTAAATGTACATTTTATTTCTTAATTTCACAGTGGCACAAGAGTGTGATGGTAGAAGCGATAGTTTGAATTCGATTCCCACTCGGGGAAATGAATTATTAAAATCGAAATGTAATACACTTCGCTATTGTAAGAATGCTTCAAGAATTCTGCGAAAAATGGTATCATGCTGTGTTGTTGAGAGGAACCTAGCATTAAAGCACTCTCTTCACCACTTTAACTTTTTGTACCCCTGTGTCATGGTCACTAGACCCTCAAAAGTCATGCATTATGTGCTTTTCGATACGATTCGATGTTTTTTTTTAATTTGTGTCACAGAAAAAATTGCATTTTGTATAAAAATTAACAATTTCTGTATTCAGCGGAATAAGGTCGCGTTTTCGCTTGTCTTCAAAGCAAAAGCTAATTAATACCCTGACCGGGAGAGGTCACGTAAACGAAAAGCTAATATGTACATTGTAAGCTTAACAATAGAATTTTCTTTATACTGCACTCTCAGTTCCGCCAGTGATATAAAAATATCTAAATAAACAGTAAAATTTTATTTTATTTATATAGAACTTGCGACCTAAATGCAGCTTCCTTGCTAGCTATACAGTCAAATTATACAAAATCTTTAAAACAAATTATAGCCTATATGTTATTCTGATGCAAAAGCTACTATATATAACTATAATAATATATAGAGCTATAATTTTTAAGCCAGTCGTGGCACAGGGGTATAAGAGTGTGACTTTAAACGCGACTGGTTGTGGGGTCGATCCCACACTCAACATGCAGTACTTTCAGAATTCAGCGGAAAACGGGTATCGGAGTGTCTTGACACCAATATCCCTCTGTCTACCCAGTAGTGTCTACATGCGGGATTCATTTTTTCTGCAGAAAAAAATAAAAAGTTATTTTACTTACTTATATGTATCTTATTCAAGTATAAAGTACTTAAATGCGATAGCATAAAATGTTGACATAAATAAAAGTTTTACGTACACCTAGACTCGGTTCGTTCAACGAAATTAAAAAACCCGTACTAGTCACATTATTTCTCTTTAGTCGGTTTAGACCTGAAAAATCTAGTGAATCGTTTTTCATTTCACAGCTTAAAAATAACAGTTAGTCAAGTTAAACTATCCCAAGGTTTCATATGAGTCCGTGCTTACAAGCTGTTTTACGTCGTAAATCTGATAACATTAAAGTTGATTGGTACTCATTACTCTCATCATAGCCCACCAGGTTCCTCTGGAAAAACAGTGCTATTACAGGTAATATCTCTACCATTATATGAAAGCTACAGCTGGGCTTTACAATTTAAAATAATATATTGAAGGATATAATGCTTCTTTAAAGCTTTGGTTTAATTTTTCTACGACAAACAAATTCTAAGATATTTGACTTCATATTTACTTAGCTATTGAATGTCACTTATCTTTCTTTAATTGAATTATTTATGAACAAGTTGTTATTTATTAATATACAAATAATAATATCATAAATGAAAGTTAAATTAAAGTCATACTGTTCATCTCAGATTTCTACTCTGTGGCCGATGGCAACGCTCTCTTTGGTAGCAAGGTCTCATCTCCACGCAGCGTGAAAACATTTTTTGCTTTGATATACCATTTTCATTATATCGAGAAATTTATACTTTAACGGATTACGGATGACTTGTAAAGTAAGTACGATAAGACATGTAAGTTTGATCAAAGACAGAGAGTAAGGTAAAGTGAACAGAGAGAACCTGGAAACCTACTGTTAAGACACTAACGTTTTTATAAAGACACTCTCACTCCGAACTTTCCGTCGAAATCTTAAGGCATTGCATATCTTAAGCGTCGTTACCAAAGCGAGTAAATAAAAATTAAATATTCCATTTCCTCGAGTGGGAATCGAACCCACAATCTGTCGCACCTTGTGCCCCTGCGCCACGCATTAATAATTATTAATTAAACAATATACAAATAGAATATAGGAAGCAACAAAATAATATACGATAATGCGTGAACTTGTTAATATCAATCACATCGGTCAAAGGGCGTTATCGTTAAAATTATTTTTGTCCAGAAAGGCGAACGCCACTCACTGTGTTGACAAACCGTCAATTATATTTTATCGATTGGACTTTCTAAGTGAATTTATAGCAATATTAGAATATAGTATGATTTCTGACATTGAATGAAAGCTTATTATAGGAATATAAATAACTATTAACAAAATTATTAAGCCTGGAAATCTAGAGCTAAGACACTCCGTTCCCATCAAGACACTGTCCACCAAATAATTCATTTCCTCGAATGGGAATCAAACTCAGAACCTGTCATGCTTCCACTCGCACACTTGTGCTGGCCTCTTCTATAAATATATAGTTATATATTATGTAAATAAGAAAAGAATCGAGCGCTCCTGACCGCAGCTTCCAGCACATACATATTTAATGAAGCCTTTCCATATCTCAAGAGACGGTTTTAAGATTTATATCACAGGGAAACTGAACAGCGTTCGCTATTTTTGCTTTGGTGTCGAAAGGGTCAACCTACTTGTACTATTGTATTATATGTTTCTAAAGAAATGTAATTTTTGTAAAATAAATTTGGAACATTATTTGTGACTGTTTTGATTTATTTTTGAGGTTATCTGAATTCTTCGGAAAGTGAGGAACGTAAATGTTTTAATGGGAACGAAATATCTTAAAACTGGGCCCCTAGGTTCCCTTTGCCTATCTTCCTATGTGTGGGATACAGTGTGAAGCTAAAAGAAAGAAACCTGAAAGAGCCTATTAATTTACATTTACTTTATAATGTTGTAGAGTAAAATTAACGACACTATATTTTTTGAAAATATCAATAAATCAAACTTATTAAATTTTGTTTTAAATATTATGATTTATTGATATATTGTAATATAATAATTCTAGTCTCGTTTTCCATACTAACTCCCTTTATATATAATAACTTTCCTATTCTACTACCTACATAGATAAAGCAACGATTAAATTCTCACAGAAATCGTAATATATTGTTGAATCCAGCATGTCCTGCATAAATCGGAGATTGGCAACATCAGTACGAGTGTTGATCCTATATAAACATGTACCATCTCCCCTCATACATATTAATAAAGGTCGAAAGATCGCCTAAAATTACACACGAAACGTAGGTATAGAGATTTTAATCAGATAAGGAGGGTTTAACTATAAAATATAGTGGAAATGTCAGCTTTTTCTTATCTTATTTTTTAGATATTTCCCGAATTAGATTTCGACAAATAGAAACTTAGATATATAGATATAGGTCGGGGAGGCCACTTTACACTGACTAAGCAAAACTGTAGGTATGCTAACTATCCGACGAGATCCAACGACATGTGTTATTTAACGAATCAGAAGCACAGAGTATATTGTAAATACAAATAAATTACTACTAACTTAAATAGCATATCTAGATTTTTTTTGTGTAATCAAATAAGTTTCAATAATGCTCTATTATTGATAGTTAATTTTACATAAATCTTATATAAATCTAGATAAATAATCTTCTACGCCTACATACGAGAATAACTATAAGACAGAATCTGTCTTTTGTGAAAATAATTTGTTATCATAATGTATTTTATATATATTTTTTAAAAGTTAAAAGTATTTTTGTTTTCCCAAAATTATCCCGGAATATAAAAAAACAAGCGGAATATTTGTTTAAAATCGCCAAATAAACACAAATTACGTGCCGCCACCGCAAACTGTGACAAAAGTGAAAATCATAAACCACTTAAATTGAAATCCCATGTAAATGTGGTTTTTCGTTTCAAAGCGATCATTATGCTCGTAAGTTTTAATAGTTAATTTTGTCAAAATATTTAACTGTGAGTTAATTTTTAACGAGCATGTCTGAGGCCGACGTGGCGCAGTGGCACAAGGGTGTGTCTGTAACGAGAAAGTTGTGGGTTCGATCCCCACTTGAGGGAATTAATTATGATGTATTAATGTTTTCATTTCTGCGCTCTGACACCAAGGCGAATGTCTGGTGGTGAATTCCGCCACTCAATACGCAATGGAGTGTGACTTTTATTTTTTAATTTATGAAATATAATATCGACATATAAATATAAGCTTGTATTTTTAATAACTAAATTAAAAAAAAAGAACAATTTTGCAGTTATTAATTTTTTTTTGCTTCATGCGGTAAAGGGAACCTGGTGTTAAAAGACTTCGTTCCTATTAAGACACTTACCGCCGAATTCAGGAGTGTTAATTAACACTAGGTTCCCTCTGCCTAACCTGTTAATGCAGGATACAGCGTGAAGCTAAAAATAATATTTCGAAATAACATTTATGTATAACATACAAAGCAAATATATAACGTAATCAATGTAATAGAGCCATAAAGTCTGTTGAAAGTATCACCTTATATTGACTAGATATTACGAATGATATTTGGTGAGTCAGTATGACGAAACAGGGTTACACGTCGCGCGACCGGCCGCCACACTTGGTTGAGTTTAGTATTGAGTTACTTGGTTGAAAACACTCACATAATATAACATGAAAAAAACATTTAATATAGGATTTTTTAAATGATTTAAAACCATTTAGTAATATTTATAGTGTGTTTATTTGTTTTATTTTCCCGGAATAAGAAGTGATTGTTGATATGAAATCGCAAGAGTGTACAAAATATCGAGGTAAACACTAAACTATGATATTTAATGAAATTTGAATTTCAATGGTCTATTCTTGTCTCTACTTTATGCTCAACGACGCTGAGTAATTTTAGATAACAATAAAATAAATGTGAAGAAATGACAATATAAATAAAAGAAATTATTTATTTCTAACTTATATTTTCATTTCTTCGCTCTGTTATTGAGGCAAAGCACGGTGTTCAGTTCCGCTGGTCGTCTTCAGTCAACACGCAATACCTCCAGAATTCAGCGAAAAATGGAGCACGGAGTGTCTTAGCACAAGATTCCCTCTGCATATCCTGCTGTATGCGGGATACAGCGTGAAGCTGATTCAATAAAACAACATGTTATTAGCTTACAAAAGGTTATACTTGTTGAAGTAATTGTTAGAAATAAAACCAAGAATCGTGTGATGACGTGATGCGACCTTCGCTCGCCTCATCGCGGATATAATGGTTTACAGCCTTTTTTTTAAGAAATTGCCGTAGCTAATTAGCTATGGCAATGTATAAACTTCTTCCTTTGTAATGTTAATCCAGTGTAATAATTCAATTAATCTGTATGTAAATTCATGTGTAGAGAAAACATAAAACAATAAATAATAGAACCATATATATATATATATATATATATATATATATATATATATATATATA